>JAHRHZ010000030.1:29953134-30025611 GCA_024137785.1 Ginglymostoma cirratum
TAGGAGCAGGAAAACTTGACGTTTCGGGCCTAGACACTTCATCAGATTTCTGATGAAGGGTCTAGGCCCAAAACATCAAGTTTTCCTGCTCCTATGATGCTGCTTGACCTGCTGTGTTCATCCAGCCCCATGCTTGTTATCTCGGATTCTCCAGCATCTGCGGTACCTTTTATCCCTGTAGCACAGAAACTCAGTTTAATGTTTCATTTGAGAGACAGCACCTACTATAGTGAAGTGTAATCTCAGCATTTCATTTGCATGGTCCTTAAGTTATGTTCCGTCTAATTCTTTTACCTTCGGATCTCCGCAGATCTCCAAGATCTATGCCTGACAGTGACTTCCGAAGTGAGCGCTGGCAGCGGAGTCGGCAGACCAATTGTGAGCACGGACCCTCAAAACGCCCACATGGCTGTAGAGGCAATGTTGCCCTCGAGGGAATGTTGCCCTCGAGTGAGACTTGAACCTTGTGACTCGAAGGCAAAAGCATTACCAGCTGCTGGCACACTGAACAAGTTGCTGGGTCAAGTTTCAAGAAGGAGTTGGATATAGCACTTGGGGCTAAAGGGATCAAGGATTTGGAGTAAGAGTCATAGAGTCTTAGTGTAATTCAGCATGGAAACAGGCCCTTTGGCCCAATCTGATCCATGCTGACCATGGTGCCCACTCAGCTAGCTCGAAATGCCAGCATTTGGTCCCTATACCTCTAAATCCTTCCCATCCATGTACCTATCGAAATGTTTTTTAAATGTTGCTATTGTACCTGCCTCAACCATTTTCTTTGGCAGCCCATTCCATAAATGCACCACTCTCTGTGTGAAGAAGTTGCCCCTCAGGTCCTTCTTAAATCTTTCCCCTCTCACCTTAAACCTATGCTCTCTAGTTTTAAATTCCGCATCCCTGGGAAGAAGACTATATACATTCATCCTATCTATGCCCCTCATGATTTTATACACCTCAATAAAGTCACCCCTCATTCTCCTATGTTCCAAGGAATAAAGTCCTATCCTGGCCAACCTCTCCCTATAACTCAGGCCTACTAGTCCTGTCAACATCGTCGTGAATCTTCTTTTCACACTTTCTAGTTTAACTATGCCTTTCCTATAACAGGGTGACCAAAACTGTACACAATGCTCCACCTGCGGTCTCACCAATGACTTATACAACTGTAAAATAACGTCCCAACTTTCACACTCAATGCCTCAACTGATGAAAACCAGCATGCTAAATGACTTCTTCACCACCCTGTCTAAACTGTTTTCAATGAACTATGTACTCGTATTCCGAGGTCCGTCTGTTCTGCAACATTCCTCAGGACCCTACCATTTGCTGTATAAGTCCTACCTTGGTTTGACTTTCCAAAGTGCACTGCCTCACACTTATCTGTATTGAATTGCATTTGCCAATCCTCAGCCCATTTCCACATCTGATCAAGATCCCTCTATAATTTTCAATAACCTTCAACAATACCTCCTAATTTTGTATCATCCACAAACTTACTAATCATGCCTTGAGCAGTCACATCCAGACCATTTATGTAAGTAACAAATTACCAAGGTCCCAGTACTGACCCCTGGCACACCACTAGTCACAGGCCTCCAGCTGAAGTAACAACTTTCAACCATCACCCTCTACTTTCTACCATCGAGCCGATTTTTAATCCAGTTAGCTCTCTCTGGATCCCATGCGACCTAACCTTCATGACTAGCCTGCCACGTGGGACCTTGTCTAAGGCCTTACTAAAGTCCATATAGACAACATCCACCGCCCTACCCTCATCTATTCTCTTGGTTACCTCTTCAAAAAAACTCTATAAAAGATTTAGAAAGGGAACAGGCTATCAAGTTGGATGAGCAGCCGTGATTATAATGAATGGCGGAGCAAGATTGACGGGCTGAATGGCCTACACCTGCTATATTGTATGTTTCTTTAAGTAGTGAGGGCAGATTCACTGCAACATATCAAAACACTAACAACATGTGTTTTGTACAATAGCTCATTTTACTCTGGCGGATGGGACTTGGGTTTGTTCTTCATTGTCCCTGCAATCTCCAGGAACTCATTTTATTGCCTTATGGGGTGAGAAAGGAATTTTCCAAATTCCCACCACTCTACCATTGGTGTAGCTCCTTTGTTTATCTCTCCCAGGAGATGTCAGGAGTTGCCCTGAGGGTAGGTGTGAGAAGACACAATATATCATTGAATTTGTTACTGGACCCAGGCCAGACTTTCTCTGCCCAGGAGTTCATGAGAGGCTTTTGACAGTCAGCGGGAAAGTAACAGGCCTGACAGAGGGAAAAAGAGACAGTGTACTACGATATGAATATACTGGTCAAACCGGAGCTCCATTTTGAATGTACAAGACAGATTGGCCCAATGGTGTTCCAAAGCCCACAGGGACACGGTGATTGAATGATCGACTTCCAAATGTGAAAACGAGGGGCCCAAGGAATGGGGACCTCATGTGGAATCAGGGTGAAGAGAGGACAAGGAGAGGACAGGCCACTGCAGAGCACCAGGCAGACAGACTTGGGTGGGTATGAGGTCCGTGAAGTGTTACAAGGACAAAGATTGGAAAGTGGATTCACTGAAGCACCAGAAAAGCAGTGAAGCTGAACAAGGACATAGGAGTGGAGTGTTGGACTTTGTATTGGAGAGGATGTGGACCACAAAATTAAAGATTAACTGCAGCAACAAATAGCCTAGGATGGCTGAAAGAGTATTTTGAAAAGTTAAAACTTTGACATAATAAGCAAATTGATGGTAAATTTCCACAGTATTCCTTTTCTCCATACTTGCTGTTTCTCCTATAATCTCCCAATTTAAGTTCTGGTCGGGTATCCATCACCTTCTAGTTTGAAGGAATTAACTGACATAGCAGCCAAATAAATCTGACCTCACTCAGAAATGCAGGCATCTGTTTGTGTGGTCACAGACTGCAGATTGTGTTTGACTTCATCAACATGAGCGAAGCCTGCAGCCTCTAGCACTCTCACAAGCCAACAGCTTCATGCCTGTTCGAAATGTCACTTAAAAAGCAGCTATCATCTCTTTAAGGGGCTGCTGCATCCGTTTGTGGGCTGGAGGAAATCCTTGGAAGGAAGTACAGAAGCGGCAAAACCTGCAGAATAAAACTAGCAGGTTATAATCCCCTTTAAACAAGACTGTGGAGGTTCTGACACCCCAAGGACAGAAACGGTTCAAGAAGGCAGTTCACTACCACAATCAGGCGTGGGCGCTCAATGTTGACCCAGCTGTGAAGCTCACACCCAAAGAAAAAATAGAATAAATAGCCCATTCCTCCCTTTCTTCAATGTTATTTTGAAAACCCTGTTCCAGGCAATGGATGTAAGGAGATAGATTGCCCATTTACACTTGAACCATTACCCTACCCACATCCAGCTGGGAATCCCTTCCCTGTCAACATTGCCACCTCCATTGGGATGTGATTATCAAGGAGGCAGATGCCAAGAGCCTGATTCTGCAAACTTGGCTCCATCAGCGACTACAACAAAGTCATCAAGGTAAGAACATTGCCCACTGCGGTCTTTGCTCACACTGCCAGGCTCAATATGAACCATAACTCCTAAGATATCATATACACATCAGCATGATACACATCTGGGATCTCAAACCAGCCTGCATTCAGGGCGGGAAATCTCGGTTGAGACCAGCATTGATTTATGACTTTAAGAGCTCTGTGGTTTTAAGTGCTGAGTATGTCAAAGAACCAAAAACCTGGATTTCTTTTTCTCTTTATTCATTAATGGGTTGAGGGCGTCACTGGCCAGGCAGCATTTATTGCCCATCCCTAATTGCCCAGAGGGCAGTTCAGAGTCAAACACATTGCTGTGAGTCTGGAGTCACATGAAGGCCAGACCAGGTAAGGATGGCAGTTTCCTTCCCTAAATGACATTAGTGAACCAGATGGGTTTTTCCAACAATGGATTCATGGTCATCATTAGATTCTTAATTCCAGATATCTTACTGAGTTCAAATTCCACCATCTGCTGGGGTGGGATTCGAACCCAGGTCCCCAGGACATTATCTGGGTCTCCGGATTTATACCAAAAGGCTATTGTCTCCCATGTGACCAGCAATCCTGAGCCCTCTAAGCAGCAGCATGTGAGATTCAGGGCATGGACATAAGTTGCTCTGTGACTGCAAGTTATCTGTTTGCCTGAGAATTAAACCAGTTTGAGGTTCAACGAAATTGAATCTCCATAATTTAATAATCCAGCAGGAGAGTGCAATTCTATGTTAAGGAATGTAACACAAGAATATGACAGTAGCTACTGAGCTGGTGATGGGAAACATGCAAAGAAATGTGAATGCCATCTGTGATACCTTGGATCCTGGGGACATTGCAATCTGGATGAAACCTCATACTTACTTATCCATTCTCTGTGTTCATGGGAAAAGAGATGTAGTTTTTTTTTTAACCTGATGTAGAGGATCCTATTTTACTTATTAACAGCCTCACAATTATAATCCCCACACAGATTACCTCCAAGATAGGCATGTGGATCACGGTTGCCATTTCAATCCATGGGCACTGGGATAACTGGGTGCAGGGGAGCTCAGCGTCTTGCCCTCTGTCTTCAGGGATACACTGGAATGTGACTTGGCGTTGCCTCAGACAGTTTTCTGAAACATGAGTTTTGAATTGGGGGTGTTATGAGTGTTGCCTGTCACTCTGTGAGATAGCGTGACGGTGTGGAAATACACTAGTGACCTTGAATCATCTCACCTCATAATGGTCACTGAGACATTGGCAGCCTTTTGTTGTAGAGTCATAGAGCTGTACAGCACAGAAACAGACCATTTGGCCCAACTTGTTCCAGCCGACCCCAGATATCCTAAATTAATCTAGTACCATTTGCCAGTGTTTGGCCCATATCCCTCTAAACATACACCAATCCAGATACCTTTTAAATGTTGTAATTGTACCAGCCTCCACCACTTCCTCTGGCAGCTCATTCCTACACGCACCACCCTCTGTGTGAAACGGTTGCCCCTAAGGTCCCTTTTAAATCTTTCCCCTCTCACCTTAAACCTAAGCTCTCTAGTTTTGGTCTCCCCCACCCTGGGGGAAAGACTTTGTCTATCTACCCTATCCATGCCCCTCAAGATTTTATAACCCTCTATAAGGTCACTCCTCAGCCTCCGACACTCCAGGGAAAATAGCTCCAACCTACTCAGCATCTCCATGTAGCTCAAACCCTCCAACCCTGTCAACAGCCTTGTAAATCTTTTCTGAACCCTTTCAAGTTTCAGAACATCCTTCCTATAGCAGGGAGACCAGAATTGAATGCGGTATTCCAAAGTGGCCTAACCAATGTCCTGAACAGCCACAACATGACCTCCCAACTCCTGTACTCAATACACTGACCAATAAAGGCAAGCGTACCAAATACCTTCTTCACTATCCTGTCTACCTGCGACTCCACTTTCAAGGAACTGTGAACCTGCACTCCAACATCTCTTTGTACAGTAACACTCTCTAGGACCTTACCATTAAGTGTATAAGTCCTGCCCTGATTTGCCTTTTTAAAATGCAACACCTCACATTTATCTAAATTCGACTCCATCTGCCACTCCTCGGCCCACCAGCCCATAATATCAAGGTCCCGTTGTATTCTGAGGTAACCTTCTTGACTGTCCACCAATCTTGGTGTCATCTGCAAACTTACTAACTATGTCTCCCGTGTTCCCATCAAATCATTTATATAAATGACAAAAAGCTTTGGACCCAGCACTGATCCCTGTGGCACACCACTGGTCACAGGCCTACAGGCTTAAAAGGAATCCTGCACCATCAACATTTGTTTCCTACCTTTGAGCCAGTTCTGTATCCAAATGGCTATTTCTCCATGTATTCCATGTGATCTAATCTTACTAACCAGTCTACCATGAGGAACCTTGTCGAACACCTTACTGAAGTCCATTTAGATGGTGTCCACTGCTCTGCCTTCATCAACCCTCTTCACTACTTCTTCAAAAAACTGAATTAAGTTAGTGAGACACAATTTCTCACACACAGACCCATGTTGACTATCCCTAATCAGTCCTTGCTGATGTAATTCCAAATACATGTAAATCCTGTCCCTCAGGATCCTGTCCAACAACTTGCCCACCAGTGTCAGGCTCACCGGTCTGTAGTTCTCTGACTTTTCCTTAACACCCTTCTCAAATTGTGATATCGCATTAACCAACCTCAGGCACATCACCTGTGGCTATCGATGATATAAATATCTCAAAAAGGGTCCAGCAATCACTTCCCTAGCTTCTGACAGAGTTCCAGGGTACACCTGATCAGATCCTGGGGATTTATCCACCTTTACCTGTTTTAAGACACCCAACACTTCCACCTCTGTAATACGGACTTTGGTAATATGTGACTGTGGCTCATTAGTAAGCTTCCTAAGGGAAACAGAATGGCCATTGTTAGGCGATTATTAGCTGTTAGCAATGGGATTGGATTGGTCTTTGTAATACACGCATGAGCCAGCAGCAAGAATCTGAGAGGAAATAAAATACCCTTTGTTACCTGACAGTGAGGCAGTAAATCGTTGAGGGCTAAAAGAGAATTTGGCTATCAACGTAACGACTGAGCCTATCTTAGTTTTATTAAGTGAGTCTTAGAGTGAAGGTATATTTATTTCTGATATTTACTCCCAGCTTCCTCCCATCTTCCAGGTCTACCATTCCACGTGTAGTAGCAGCAGCTTCCCAGTGTCTCACTGAAGTAGGCACAAGCTCAGACAATCTACACATGGAGATCAACACAGTTCCTAATACCTGAGGTAGATATGCCACTGAGTCTTTTCTGTTTTGTATGGCTCAGTGTCTCATCATGCACTTACTTCTGACTCACGACTTTGGTTCTAAGTGTCAGCTGTGTCACATCTTACCTCTGAATCGCAAGGTTCTGGCTTCAAGAAGCCCCACCAGATTTGTACGCCAGGATCGAGACACTCACTCCAGTGCTGTACTTAGGGAGTGCTGCAGTGTCGGAGGATGTTGTTTTGGAGCCACCTTTAAACTGAAGCCTCATTTACCTACTCTGGGGGGATATAACAGAGTCTATGGCACTATTTCAAAGATGAGCAAAGATGTTCCATTCACTGCCTTGGAGAATATTTATCCCTCATTCGGTCCATAATCACATTGCTGCTGTGTTTCCTAAACAACAAGTGACCACACTTCAAAGGTAATTCATTGGTTGTAAAATGTTTTGTGATGAGGAAACTGAACTCAAAAAATAGCACATCTCCACAACACTGTTGAAATTTAACTATAT
The DNA here is from genome assembly GCA_024137785.1 of Ginglymostoma cirratum. Classification (NCBI taxonomy): domain Eukaryota; kingdom Metazoa; phylum Chordata; class Chondrichthyes; order Orectolobiformes; family Ginglymostomatidae; genus Ginglymostoma; species Ginglymostoma cirratum. The sequence goes on from JAHRHZ010000030.1 coordinate 29,960,435, forward strand.
TTCACCGTAGTGAATGGTTACCAGTAACTTCATAGCCCCATTTCTGTCCAGGTGGAGATAATATGACACTCTTATAACACTGAATAACTTATTAATGTTATTACTTGAGTTTCAGAGGCATTCGTACGCATGCTTTGTGAAATAAGTTAATTTGCAAGCAGTTCCAGGAGGATCTGTACTTGCCTCTGGGTCCGGCAATTATTTCTAAGATTTCACCCTGTGGTCCAAGAACACACTGACGTTATGATAATGATGATTCATTGGTTAGACCAGCATTTATGGACCATCATTAATTGCCCCGGAGAAAGTGGTGGTCAGATACCTTCTTGAAGCGCTGCAGTCCTTTGGTTTTAGGGGCTCCCAGAGTGCTGTTGGGAAGGGAGTTCTAGGATTTTGACCAAGCGACAGTGAAGGAATGACAATATAGTTCCCAGTCAGAAAGGTGTGTGGCTTGAAGGGGAACTGGCAGCTGGTGGGTGTTCCCATACATTAGCATTTCTCCTTCTTGGTGGTACAGGTGCTAGGTTTGGATGTTGCAGTCAAGAGATGGTTTGAGTGTAACTGTAGTACATCTCGTAGTTGGCACACAGTACTGCCACTGTGCATCACATGTGAAGAAATTGCATGTTAAAGGTGTGAGTTAGGGATCCAATCAAGCAGGCTACTTTGCCCTGGATGAGGTCGAGCTTCTTGAGTGCTGTGGAACTGCACCAATCCAGGCAAGTGGGGAGTATTCCATCACACTCCAGCACCAAATTCCCTCTCACTTTCTCTCTGCCTGTGTGGGCCTCTGAGAGTCGTGTGGGGTAGTGACTTCCAGAACTGAAGTCAATGCTACAATCAGTGAGCCAGTGCCAATTGCTCTGCACAGAACCTTGGAGTGAGAGGCTGTGCAGCTTAAAGGGAACATTGCTTGTGACTTGAACCTCACAGATTATGGACAGACTTTTGGGAGTCAGGAGGTGAGTTACTTGTTGCAGTATTCCTGTCCTCTGTAGTCATAACAATTGAATGGCTGATTGAGTTTTTGATCAATGATAACACCCAGTTGATAGTGAGAAGTTCAGTGATGATAATACCATTAAGTGTCAAGGGGCAGTGGTTAGATTCACTCTTGTTAGAGATGGTCATTGCCTGGCACTTGATGGGTGTGAGTGTTGTTTGCCAATTGTCAACTTAAACCTGAATATTGTCCAGCTCTTGCTGCCTTTGTACGTAGAATACATCAGTATCTGAGGCATTGCAAATGCTGCTAGAGATTACACATTCATCAGTGAACATCTCCATTTCTGACCTCACAATGGAGAGAGGTTCATTGATAAAGCAGCTGAAGATGGTTGGGCCTAGGACACTACCCTGAGAAACTCCTGCAGAGATGTCCTTGAGCTGATGAGACTGACCTCCAACAAGCAGTAGAAAGCTGATAACCCAACCAATGTGAGAGGATGTGATAGTAGTTTATCCATTCGCTATTACTGAGGATCACTCCCACTTCCCATCTCAAACTCCATCTGGTTACAACTAGTTAACTCAGCACAAGCATGGCTTCCAAACTATAGCCTTTGTGATTGATAAAGTTCACTGAGTCAGTGCTGGAGCTGAGCGAAGTGTATTATTTTGCAAACACTCTGAATAACGTTTGAACAGTGTGTACAGAGAAATCAAATGTAAGCCAGAAAAGACAATCTTGTATGTTTGAAGGACAGCAGTGGTTAAGTCAGGAGAGGGCTGCTAATAATCCAAAGGTTGCACCTCTGTGTATGGCACCTCTTTTGAGAGAAGAGTGGGAGAAACAGGGAAAGTGCACATTTCCAAACCAATCATTTCATTGGTGCAGTTATCTCTTGTCTCCAGTGTTGAAATTGTAGCTTGTGGTGTGTTGCTGGGTATTGTTTATCAATGCCGCATGGCAGACATAACCTTGATATGGCAGACAGACTTGCATGGTCTCCATGTTGGCAGGGATTGGTGCTGGACAAAGTAGAATCCAATAAAATCACCACTGGGAGAACAGGCGAAGAAAGACTGAACATTTTACCAGCTGCCAAAACAGAACAAGGCTCCAAATGGTTAGCTGGTCCCATTCATTGTGGCTTGAGACGTTAACAAAATCTGACCACTAACCCATCAGGACTGGACGGTCCTCAGGTTGCCGCATGAAGCAAAGTCACGCACATGCTTATAAGTGTGTTTTTCTTCCGCCATACATCATGGACGTTATCTAGCACCAAAATACCCAGATCTGGTACAACACCACTTAGGGGCTATTTGAGAACTCTGCAAGTAAGTGGGCAGTTAACAGTCATCCACCAAAAAAATTTTAATTCCTCGTGCCAGAGCATCTAAAAAAAAGCAGCTGTTAGTTAGATTTGTTTTCTCTCCTATTTAGGTTTTTAAAATGTTTGTGTAGCGAATTGTTTGACTGGACAAATTGCTAGTGTCAGGAAGGCATCTGGAATTTGAATCAGTGGGTCAAGTTACTTCTTGAAACAATTAGGCTGAAGGTGTTTGTGAAATCAACAGTGTGAGGTCTGCAAAGGGAGTACAAGTTACAAATCAAAATACTATGCCAGTCAATGAATTTTAATAGTCAGGAACTATGAACAGATTAGCTAAAATTAAATTAAATAGACAGGGATTATGTGCAATTAATGCACCAATGTTCGTTCTCAACTGTGCGGCTGCAGAGCAATTGGAAGTTCCTGTGCAGGCTGCACGCAAGTCAACCCATTTACGTTACCCGGCCAAAAAAAAATGAAAGGGGGCCATGCACTTAAACAAATTTCACAAGCACTCTGAAAATGACAGTGTTAATTGCAGTTTGTGACAGGAAATGTTTGTTAAAATTACAAGCAATATCGCAAACAATTTGCTGTGAACTTCATGATTCTTCTCCGTTGAGTGCTTCACCTTAACCATGACCGTCTTTACCCCTTTAAAACCCCTGTTTATTGCGCTACCATCCCTCAAAACCTCCAATCACAGGTTTCCAATTTCCTGCTGGTCCTGAACAGAATAACTTCTCAATTTTGATTATTTCAAGGTCCATCTCAATTCACTTTGCTTCCTCACTAATTCCATACCTTCCTGTCCTGCTATTATTCCCTCCATACAAATTTTCCGACCCATATTCTCGCTATGGATCACCCTATCGGATCTGTCCACTGTTGTGGCCTTGATTTCAAAAATTGCATTATCCAATCTTTCCCTTGTTGCCTGCACCCACAATCCCTCTTCCAACTGGACTTCCTTCTGGTCCATCCCAAGGAAAACTTTCCCCAAATCCATTGATAGTTGCACATTCAAACTACCATTGCACTCCCATTGGTAAAGTAGTAAAATGAGGGAGAGCCTTCAGTGTGATTGTACAGAACCTGTTGTATGGATAACAGCTAAACTAGGTTCCTGCCCACTTTTTACCTTTGCTGAAGTAGATTAAGATAGGCACTTACTGAAACTATAGCATCTACATTGCTTTTTTAAAGTGACAAACGCTTGTTACAGCTGCAGTAGAGGATTTTGCAATTCACCGCTGGAATGAAAAGTGACAGCTTTGCTGTGACATCCTGTGCAATATAACTTTCGCTGGGTAGGAAGACCACAGAAATTGGCACTATCATTTCCTTCTTTCGCAAACCAACTAACACCAAGTCATCGTCCCTTTCCGAACCTACTGGTCCATTCGGATTTGTATTGGGTGAGTGATTGGAGCTGCAGAGATAGGTAACTTATGCATTTGTGATAATAGACACTTATACATGCATTCGTCTCTTTCCTAATGATGTAGATGAGTTCATGAAAATTTATGCAATGGTAAAACTGGCAAGTTAGGAAGTGTAGCACAGGCCAGGACTGTATATCCTTTGTCAAGTCGATCTAATGGGAAGTGATCGTTCTGAGCAAGAGACTAATAACCTTAATGAAACTCAATTTTGGATGTTGTTAATCAAATGATATTCATGGTTATTCGAGAGGTGGAAAAGGTACTGATGGTGTAAGACCTGCAATCAACTGTCCACTTTCCATCTGTTCTGCCTCTAATTCAACACTATTGGGATGAGAAGATTATTGGGAGTAGACCAAATGGCTGATGTGGAAAAACATTGGTATTCAATAGATGGGCCAGTCTCTGTGCTGTGATTCTGTACTGTGTTTAATCATGAAGGGCTCAAACTCAGTTCCTAATCTATTTGGTAATGGTTGCATTATCCTTTGCTTGGCAAGGATGAGACAAAGGAGCCAGGACATATATTCCCAATGGCTAAATGGTGATCCCTTTCAGAAGGTGCGCTTGTACAGCTCTCAGGGTGTGCTCGTCATGGCTAGCTTTTTATGCTGACCTTCATGACTAAGAATGTTCAGCAGCACTCGACACTTCAAGAACTGCCACATGGTGAGTCCCTGGAGGCAGTTTTTCACTAAATCCATGGCATGGCAACCTGTGGAACGGATAATGTATTTTTTTGTCAAGTCCACTCAACATTTAGGCCATTGGTTTCAGTGGAGTAAAGTCACGATTGTCTTATTGGATGGGAGGTAACCATCCAGGGAGTGAAATGAAAAGTGATCACCATCGTCATCAACTTTAATCATCTTTTCAGCATGTCCACCCCCTTCTCTCTTTCTTCACCTATGTTATTGGACACAGGAAGCAGACAATGTATATAGAAAAAAGACAAATCAGAAATAAGCCTTTAGAAAGCAGGGACAAAATGATGACAATAAATTCCATGGCTACTAGCAGAAAATCTACAACACAATGACAACAAACACCATCTCAAGGGCTCCTCCGAGCTAGTCCTTCACTATTCCCTAATGAATAATGCATTTCATTTAACTGTATATTACATTAAATTCCATGCCCTCTCATTAGTTTCTACGTAAACAATAGCCCATTTAATTGCATCTGTTTAAGTGCCCAAGCCACTTTATTGCTTAAAAGCGTGGCTACGTCTTCCCATTTGCAGCAGCCCTCATCTGAAGTACCATAAGCCCCTGTGAAAAGTAACCAGTTGTCAAAAGAAACAGTCTCGCTTCTGTATTCCAATCAACCCTATTGCAACGGTTTCATTACAGACGTATTCACAAACTCAGCTAAGGCAGACCGAATTGGTGATTTTACCATTCTCATAATCCCACTCTTCAATTTCCAGAATCTAGTAGTGTTCAGCCTGACATTATTATAAAAGGCAGACTGCTGTGATGTTTTTATTAATGTGCTACGGGTAAAATTATAGGAGTTCAGTGGGTATTTTAAGGTTTAAGAAGCCATTTTGGAAAATTGGTGGGTGGTGTACAACTAAATTAGCTTTCCAACATGGTTTATGGTTTAAACATCTACTTCCTGGCTTCTTTTCAGGATAACGCTCTCACAAATTAGACTGTCTGCAATAGGCATTAACTTGGCAATCTACAAAAACCCATGCAGTCAGACAGCTGTGCTAACCTGTTTGACCTCTCTTCATATCCATTCGACAAGAGCTCAATGTGGCTGATCACCTGGGACCGAGGTTACCGACTGTGCTACTCGACAGCGTTAAGAGTCACTTGCTGTGAGGCTGTGAGATTCACAGGCGGTTTCTGGCTTGGTTTTGTGTACGTGGTATTTCTTATGATTCCTTCATTGTGCCTGTTTCACTGATTTTTAATGTGCGATCCAGGCAGCACTGTAAACTGTGCAGGCAGGTGATGATGTTTGGAGCCAGAGTCCGTGCTAATGTGAATGTGGGTAGCATTGCTTTAAGCAAGCCAACATGCAGATCATTTCTGCTTAGATTTGGATAAACCCAGGATGTTCTTGCTGTGAAATGATAAACAGAAGTTCTTAAACATAGCCAAGACTTTGTTTTGCCACTAAGCTGAAACTGGAACAATAGTGATTTCAGTCAGCACAGTCTGGTTTAGCTCTGTCAAGAGGGCTTGGTTGAGCATCCCCTTTCGTAGATACTTTTCCAAAAGAAAATAAAATGTGGGCAAAATTATAATTACCTCCACAGTTATCATTCCCATTGAGGGCCTCCTCGGTGTGTATAACAACGTAAACTAGTAAACATGCAATATTCTTCAGAAATCAGATAAAAAAAGGAGTCACTAAAGACCTAAAGACCTGTAATGGCAGAGGAGAGATGAGGGAGTATGAGGGGTAACATGGAGCCAACCCAGGGGTGGGTGGGTGTGGGGGAACCCTGGGGGTGTGAAGGGTGGGAAGAGGGTGGAGATTGGGGGTCTGAGGGGAGGGGGGTTTGGGGTGTGAAAGGGGTGGAGACTGGGGTGTGAAAGGGTGGGAATTGGAAGTGTGAAGGGGGTGAGGGATGGGGGTGTGAAGGGTGGGGGTGTGAAAGGGGTTTGTGGGTCTGAAGGGGTGGGGTTTGGCGGTGTGAAGGGGCTTGGGGTTGGGGGTGTGAAAGGGGTGGGCTTTGAGATATGAAGAGTGGGGTGGGGGCCTGAAGGGGTGGGGGTTGGGGATGTGAAGGGCTTGGGGTTGAGGGTGTGCAGAGTGGGGCTGAGTTCTGAAGGGATCAGAATTTGGGGGTGTGAAGGGGATTGGGGTTCGCTGGTGTGAAGGGCAGTGGCGAATGATGCTCTAACATGCCATTAACTCCAAACAAACTTGCACAGCCAGCTCTTTTCCCCAGTTGGCGCTTTGTTTCCCCTTGCTGTTGCCAATCAGGCGGCCACAGGGTTGAGCACTTGGCAGTAGGAGAGAGATAACTTGAATGATTCAGTTCTCAGTATATTTGTGACTTACCCTTTGAGTGGTTTAGCTTTTGCTATTTCCAGTTGTAACACTGTGGAGCTATCTCTGCCTCTAAGACTCCAACACTGTGGCGCTATCTGTGCCTCCAAGCAGGATTTTTACACCATCTTTGCTATTTTTTGAAAAGAGAAAGTACAGCAGTAGCAGACCAATCATGCATCTCTGCCGGTATATGGTCCTGGTCTGCTTTCACCCACCATGCAGCAGTGGACATACCTGCACATGTCAGAGGAGACGATGCCAAATAAGGAACTCCTTCACTGTGTTGTGTCATACCACATGATGAGTGGCTCCTCAATTGTCATCAGCGTCTCCAGAGGCAGAAGTGCCCCTGCCTAAGGGCAGCTGTGTTCTGAGTTGGATCTGCTGCTTTATCCTGAAGGATTGCCAACTTATCCAATCCGAGTGCTGGTACCTTGTGTCTGATGCGTCTTCTTCCTCCTCCTGTTTCATCATCGCCTCCTCTGACTGCTCAGTGCAGTCCCGCACATGTCATTTCTTTTCCCCCTTCTCCCAGAAACAGAAATATCCAGGTTGGTGCTTAGATGGTGAAAGAGTGAGTGACATTTCCTGTTGTGAAGGGATGCGAAGTAAAAATGAGGGAAGACCTGGGACTTTTACCCCAGGCGCCTGCACAGAATGGAAAAGTGTTCAAATGGGTTCCTGCAACATGCAGCAAATATCACTTCCAGTAGCCTACTTCAAATATTCATTAGTCTGTACAATTTGTAAGGATCAGATGAGGATGCGATTAACAAACAGTTCCTGCAGAGTGAGGATGAAAAGGAAAACTCAGCAGACAGTCATTGTGAACCCACAATTACCACAAACTTTTCTAATTCCCCATCTCTGACAATACGTGTCCAGCATTGAATCACTTCCCCCTCAAGGGAGAGAGAGAGAGAAGAGCCTGGCTTTGTTGTTCCCACCTGACAGACCTCGCAACCTTCCCAGGTTGCCTTGTATCTGTGAAGGACAACATTAGCACTGGTTTCTGTAAAACTTGCAAAGCCTGAGGCTCATGGTATATCTTAATGAGATGGCATACAAGAGGCTGCTCCATCCTAGCATGAGATTTTGTGTGAAGGAGCATTCTTGGTTGTGGCATAGGAACTGCACAGCTCATGGGAATTGTACGCTTTTCAAGGACTTTAACACAATGTGAGAGAATGGTCAATTTAATTGACAGTCCATGTTTCTCACATGGTATTCTGGTGTCTGGCTCCTCTCACTTCAGCACATTCTGTTCAGTTACTAAACTTGCATTGTGCTGAGTATTTGTGGTGCTTGGGTTCTGTGCCTGGCCATTTCCTTCTACTACCCTCAACAGCCTCCTCTAGATGCTTCTAATGCACAGTGCTCCAAACCCAGCCTGATTCCTCCTTCTGGCCATGAACTAGCTGCATCTCCACATTCTTCATACCTTTAAGCTACTCCAAGACCTTAAGCCTTACATTAGTATCACAGACCTTGTTACAGCTTGGCACATTGCTCAATGAAAGGTATTCATGATTCCTGGAATGCACTACCGGGAGATCAGGATGCTGCTGTTTTTGGAACCCCTGCTGGTGCTAGTGCATACATTCACGCTGATGCGGCAGTGGAAAGAGAGGTGGACAAGTGAGTAACTTTGTGCCACCCTCAGGCATGCCAGTTTGCTGGCACCATGTGCAGACGGCCATTCTCTCAGAGGCTGCCCACCTGTACACAGCTTGGGACAGAGTTGGGGGGTAGGGGGGTGGTGGAGCCAGTTGAAATAATTATAAAGCCAATTAAAGCTATTGGCTGGAGTTTTCAAGTCAGCCTGTACCCTACTCACCCACCCCCCACCCCACCTCCACCTCCATCCCGAACCTTCCCAAGGCCTAACTGCTCCCTGGAGCTGATCTTCCAGTGACACACTGGGCTTAGAGGGGTTTGTGCCAGCACCATGGGATAGATTTGAGTATACACCCCAACCACTCCCAACCATAAACCACCGATATACCAGGCTACAGCGCTCTAACTCGACATGAGTGCTCCAGGTGTCCCGTAATAGAGGTTCCCCTTGCTCTATCCCTCTTTCTCCTACCTGTTAGGGCATCTGCAGTTCTTTCCATGGTGGAGGATCTACATAAACTCATAGAGATGTACAGCATGGAAATAGACCCTTTGGTCCAACTCATCCATGCTGACCAGATAGCCTAAATTAATCTAGTCCCATTTTCCAGTATTTGACCCATATCCCGTTAAACCCTTTCTGTTCATATATCCAACCAGAAGTCTCCTAAATGTTGCAAATGTACCAGCCTCCATCAGCTCCTCTGGCAGCTCTTTAAAATCATTCCTCTCTGACCTTAACTTATGCTTTCTAGTTTTGGAATTCCTTACCCTGGGGATAAAAGAATCCCTACAGTGTAAAAATAAGGCCCTTTGGCCCAACAAGTCCACACTGACCCCTGGAGCATCCCAACCAGATCCATCTCCCTATAATCCACACGTCCCTGAACACTATAGGCAATTTAGCATGGTCAATCCACCTAGCCTGCACATCTTTGGACTGTGGGAGGAAACTGGAGCACCCAGAGGAAACCCATGCGGACAAGAGGAGAATGTGCAAACTCTACACAGAAGTTGCCTGAGGCTGGAATTGAACCTGGGTCCCTGGTGCTGTGAGGCTGCAGTGCTAACCACTCAGCCACTGTGCTGCCCCAAAGAAAAGACTCTGGCTATTCATTCAATCCATGCCTGTCATGATTTTATAAATCTCTATAAAGTCACCCCTCAGCCTCCGACGCTCCAGGGAAAATAGCCCCAGCCTATTCAGTCTGTCCCTGTCGCTCAAACCCTGGCAACATCCTTGTAAATCTTTTCTGAACCCTTTCAAGTTTCACAACCTCTTTCCCATAGCACAGAGACCAGATCTGAATGCAGTATTCCAAAAGTGGCCTAACCAATGTCCTGTACAGCCACAACGTGACATCCCAACTCCTATACTCTATACACTGACCGATAAAGGCAAGCGTATGAAATGCCTTCTTCACCACCCTGTCGCCCGACCAGTCTGCCATCCTTCATTAGGAGCTGAATGGACCTGTTGGCTTTGAATTGGCCAATCCAAGCCAAATCAATATCAGGTTCAATCTCCGCGTGGGACTATGACCTTAATATTGGGGTCCAAGACTGAAAACACAAGACTCTGCCTATGGCCTTGGGCAGATACAATGTGTTTTCTGCCCTTCTCAGCTGGGATCAGTGAGTCCATCTCCACATGGTAAATATGAAACTTTATGGACTGATATTTAACAGTTAACTATGAATGTCTGCTCAAGAACAGGGGATTATGGATGAATATGGACTGTCAGCAGTAACAAAGGTGATAGATGTTAGGAAAAAAAAATCATAATGGAATTCAGAGTCAGATGTCGTTGTTCCCTGCAAGTGCTGAAGTAAATCCCACAGTAATAAGACTCAAAAGCCATTATGTTTGCCAGATTAGCCTCATCCTGTGGGACTAATCTTTGCCAGACCTACATGGTCTTATAAATCTGTCCACTCTGGTCATATTGTGGCATATGCAATTGAGCAGTGCTTTCTGTCTAATTCTCTGATCATTGACTCAGATTAATTCTCCTCCTGGATCTTGTCGAGGTGACTATAATTCAGCTTAAACAGAGTGCAGGCAGGTTATTTCCAGTAATGGAGCTGCGCTGAGTCTGACTAATGTTGATATGTTCCCTTGTAAGCAACAGCTATTGAATAATGATGAGGAATGGGACCGAATCTCTCCCTTGTGACTGGTAATCACCTTCCAACACTCGAGTTAAGATCAGTTAACTCACCACGGATCAGAGGTCAAATCCAATCTGTTTAAAAAGAACATTAAGCAACGTTCTTATCAGTTGGGGCCTCAGGGAATTCAGTCGCAGTTTCTCATTTTATTGATGAATTAGAAGCTACAGAATTTAATTTCAAGCAGTCCAATTCCAAGGGCAGCTAGAGAGTATAACTGCTTGATCTGACTGAAATACCGTTTTACCCCGAAGATCAGTTGGACTGACGAACATCTCATACTAGAAATATAGAAATATAGATACTAACTCTTCCCTTATGTGTATGGTTTTGCATTGACAAATAGATGCTGGTATCATACAAAACCCCAAAGCAACAAACGTATATATTTATATGTATATCCATATATATGTTTTTTATATATATATATATATATATGTATATACTTACAGGAGCCAGTAGAAACCAAAGTCTTCCAAATTGAAAACTGGTTAATTCAATGAATGATGCTCCTGTTTATAACCGAGTAAGTTCAATCATAACTTGTAGTGAATCTGTGGAATTACTAACCCCAGAGGGCTGTTGAATCTCTATTGTTGAATATATTTAAAGGCTGGACAGACTAGGGACCGGGCACAAGAAGTGGACTTGGACTCCACGATCATATTAAATGGCTGAGTTGGCCTATTTCTTCTGTTCTGGTATCACTACAGTGTCACATCCATCTGCAAGACCATTTGATGGAGATGTACGAGACCAAAAAGGTAATACTTAATTAAATCCGGCACGAATATAAAGGAATTTCTCTGGTTTGATAGATGCAAAATCTCTACAGGGCCCATTGGGGAATCACTAATTAATCTTCTTGGGGAGCTCGTTAAGTATGAGTTCCCTTGGTAACAGGCAATGACCTGCTTGGATGGAACTCATCACCTGAACACTTTACAAAGTAATTCAAGGAATGGATCTGCAGAATGGTCTGCTCTGGGCTGGAACTAGCCTATGTATGCCATGAGTAGTGGTTCTATTTTGGTGTTCAACAGTCAATGATGCTCCTTCCCAGTTGACCTTCTTGAGTTATTACAGGGGAATAATCAGTGGATCTCAGGTCTAGTCTCCAGATAATTACATGACCTGGATTCTCCTTGTGGTGAGTCACTATATTGACAGAGGTACTACCAGATGGGATTTCCACTCTCCAATCTGCTATGGTAGTGACCCTAGCTTGAGTCCTAGGGACATGAAAAGTGGGCCCTGTGAGTCCCTGAATCCCTTTCTGAAGGGGTGCCAGGAACTTTCCAGTGGGAAGGGTGGCACCAATATAACTAAACTGGACCAAGGACAATGTCTTCTTCCTGCTTTGTTGTTTAGTTGATGCTTTCCTGTGATCGACAGACATTCAAAAATGTCATAATGCTAAGGAATGCGGTAAAAAGTGTTGGTGTACCCTGGAAGTACCTTTCCTAGTGGCTCCTGACAAAAACAGACACAATGATGTTTGCTGGGATTCCTGTGGGCTGGGTTGTGTTCTGACCAATGTTTATATGGCGCTATTTGGTATATTCACAGAATGGTTACATCACATTGGGAGGTCATTCAGCCTGCTTGCCCATGCTAGCTCTCCACAAGAATAACTGTGATAGTCTCAGGTCCCCACTTTTTCCTCACAGCTCTGCAGATTCTCCCTCTTCGGGTAATGATCCAATTCCCTTTTGAAAGTGGTGATTGAATCTGCCTCCACTGACAGTGCACTCCAGATCCTAGCTACTTCCTGAACAGAAAAAATATTTCCTCGAGCAGTCTTTGGTTCTTATGCCATTCATCTTAAATTGGTGTCCTCTGGCTCTTGATCCTCCTGCCAGCAGGAGTATGAAGACAAAGTGATTAGAAGCAGGAGTAGGCCATTCAGCCCTTCAAGCCTGTTCCACCCTTCAATGAGGTCATGGCTGATCATCCAACTCAGTCCTTGTTTCTGCTTTCTCCCCATGCCCTTTGATCTCTTTAGCCCCAAGAACTATATCTACCAAGATCCTGGTCTGGGGCTTGTCTGCTTCGATCTGGCTTTTTTTTTTGTTTCTTTCTTTCTCTTTCTGCTTTTCCCCTTTTTCTTTTCTCCTCTTCTCTTTAAAAGCCTTTGTCAGTGTCTTTGCCAGGACGAGGGCAGGCCTGGCCTCCCAAGCATGCGCGGCAGTGGTGGCAACAGAGTCGGCTCCTCCTGGCATCGGTGCCGGTGGTGAGACTCGTGAGATCGAGCCCAGGGTGGGGCAGGAGAGCGAGGCCTGAGGCAATGTCAGTAATGTAGGCCCAGTGACAGATGGTGCCTGAGGATCGGTGACCTGGCCGTTGGCTAAGTCTAGCGCTGGCAGTGAAGCAGTGTTGGGAGGGTGCCACAACAACATCGACAGTGGCAATTACCTCTGATGTTGGTGGGCACAGTGCGGGCAGTGGTGAAGATAAATCAGCCCAGCAGTAAAAGATGGCACTTGATGATCGGCAACTTTGATGATAGTTGGGTCTGGGGCGAGGGGGTGATGATTCTGAAGGGGCTCAGAACTCGTACGTAGATGGACTTCTCTTTAAACCATATCATTTCATTTTCACTTATTCTTAAACTGTCAAAATTGCGCTGGATTATTGTGACAAATAGAAGCTTTTCATTATATTTTATTGTATTTCATTGTAAGATACACGTGACAATCGTTCAAAACTCCTTCTTGAAAACATTCACTTTTTTTGGCCTCAACCCCTTTCTGTGTGAATTCTGCAGAGAAAATTCCACAGGCTCAGCACTCTCTGGGTGGAAAAAATTCTCCTCATCTCTACACTGTATCCTTTGACTTTGACTTTGACCTCTGGTTCTGGACTCCCCAGTCATCAGGAACATCCTTCCAGTGTTTACTATGTCTAGTCCTGTTAGAATTTTATAGGTTTCTATGAGATCCACCCCTCATTCTCTAAACTCCAATGAATATCGTCTGAATTGATCTAGGCTCTTTTCATACAGGTCAGTCCCTGGAATCAGTCTGGTAAATTCTTATTGCACTCAGTCCATACTCAGAACATCCTTCCTCAGATAAGGAGATCAAAACTGCACACAATACTCCAGGTGTGGTCTCATCAAGACCTTGTACAATTGCAGCAGGACATCCCTGCCCCTGTCCTTGAGTCCTCTCACTAGGAAGGCCAATATATCATTTGCTTTCTTCACCACCTGCTGCACCTGCAGGCTTATGTTCAGTGACTGGTATACAAGGACACCCAGGTCACATTACACCTCTCCTTTTCCCACCTATTGTCATTCCGATAATGATCTGACTTCTTGGTTTTGCTACGAAAGTGGATAATCTTGACAATTATCCACATTAATCTTCGTTTGCCGTGCATTTGACCAGAAACTCAACTACAGAACAGTTTCCTCCTATTTCCTCTGTCCATTCCCCTCATGATGTGAAGGTGCCGATGTTGGACTGGGGTGGATGAGGTCAGAAATCACAGAACACCCGGTCAAGGTCCAACAAGTTTGTTTGAAAACACAAGCTTTCGGCGCCTCACTTCTTCCTCAGAGGCTCTGAAAGCTTGTTTTTTCAAATAAACCAGTCGGACAATAACCTGGTTAACAAGCATGGGGCTGGATGAACACAGCAGGTCAAGCAGCATCATAGGAGCAGGAAAACTTGACGTTTCGGGCCTATAACCTGGTGTTGTGTGATTTCTGACATTATTCTCGTGGTTTGAACTCCCCTGTCAAATCTCCCCTCAACCTGCTCTGCTTTAAGCAGAACAGCACTCGGTTTTCCAGCCTGAAACATTAACTGAGCTCCCCCACCCCCATTCTGGTAAATCTTTCCTGTCTGTTGCCTTCACATTGTTTCTTATGGGAACTGAGCAATGTGACAGGAGAGGCAAGGATGGGGAAGAATCGCACATGCACAAAGTCAACATCACCGGTTCCCACAGAGCTTCTGATAAGCCAGTAACAAGTCTCGGACCATAAGATGTTCCAAGGATCACTAGTTCAATCACGGTTTGAGCTAAGGAGGGAGAAAACACAGGTGCTTTGAAGCCTGTGACAGATTTAACTCTATTTCAAGGATTTAATAAAAGATTTTATTAGGTCTTTATGTATAGTCAAAGGTAAGATGGCAGTAATAAATAACATGCCTTGAAAATGACCTTGAATCTCCAGTCTGATTCCACCCTGCGTTTCTAACAAAAAAGAATCAAATATAATGATGATCTGTAGGGTAGACTGTGAGTGGCTAAGATTTGAATGAGACCTCATCCTATTGCAATCCTAATATAAAGAAGTTATTAGGGATTAAAAAATACATTATTACAGGAAATTAACTTCACATGCTATCTGCATTTAATGGACAGGGTCTAATGTTCTGTATTTCTAACCGTCTTTGTTAGAAAAGTTTAAATTTTCAAGGACACTCTGTTCACAGGGGTCTTTCTGATGGTAACCATAGCTACCTGTTAGCAGGATCTTACACCATATTTGGAAATATTAAAAATTCTTAATCATGAGAACACATATTTGCAGAAAGTCTTAATCACTGACAACATATATTCATCTGGTTGTACCTGATGGATGAATAGTCAACATTGCTTTACCCAAAATGTTTATATTGATCTATTGAATATACATAACAGAATCCTGTCGCGAAACATTTTAACTCCCCCTCCCACTCCCTGGGTGATATGTCCATCCTGAGCCTCCTCCGGTGTCACAACGACACTACCTGGAAACTGGAGGAGCTGAACCTCATATTCTGCCATGGGAGCTTACAGCCCGATGGCCCAAAAGTGGATTTTTACCAGTTTCAAAATCTCCCCACCCCCGGCCTCATCCCATGTCTAACCCTCCCTCTCATCTCCACCTCCTTGACCTGACACAACCTGTCCATCTTCTCTCCCACCTATCTGCCGCCTCAATCCCACTGACCAATCCCCACCACTCCTTACCTGTGTTCACCTATCACTGTCCCACCTATCTTTCCCAGCCCCACCACTCCTTCCTCTATTTATTTCTGAGCTCCCCTCCCCCTTTCCATTTCGGAAGAAGGGTCCCAACCTGAAACATCAAGCTTTCCTGCTCCTCTGATGCTGCCTGGCCTGCTGTGTTCCTCCAGCCCCACACTGTGTTATCTCTGACTCCAGCATCAGCAGTTCTTACTATCTCAGCAATTAAACTATGTTGTGTAGCAATTGTGTTATACATTCTATTTGGTCTGCCACTGTGAGTTGTGTAGATACCATGCACTTGAAATTGTTATTGTAACTTTTTTAATTGCAGAAAAGTTATCTTCAATTTTTGGTTAAAACAACTTTAAAATGTATTTTCCATATGAACAGGGATGGGATTGGCATTGCTGATTGATTGGTAGAGCAATGTTGTGAATGATTTGAGTTGTTGATAATTGGTGGCATTGCGCTGTTAGTGATTGGCAGCGTGTGTGATTGATGGAGTGGTTCTAATGATAAATCCCCTTCTGATGATTCTGATGATATGCGTGTCTGGACAAGAGCTGATGGTGGTTCATGTTTAGCAATAATGGCCTCTTTGGGTAAGAGTCTGCCAGTACCCGGAGTCAATATTCATACATGAATACCAAATGTAAGGAATGAGCAATTGGCATGTAAGTTTGAGGCCCAGCATGATGCCAACATCTACAGGAAAGAAGAAAAATGACAAACATAAAAACCTGTGATGAACCAAACAAAGTGAATTTGTTTATGCTAGGTACATCTACCTTTGGGAAGTTATGATGAGGCACAGTATAATTGATGCAATAGTCTTTTGAAGGGCTACACGATAATAAAAAAGAGTAGATATAATGTGTAACATTTCTGTTCACCTTGTGACTTACTTTGTGATCTTGGTACCTTGCACCACTAGACAGTGGCCCTAGTGGTATTATCACTGACCTGTTAATCCAGAGACCCAGGTAACGTTTTGGAGACAGCAGATGGTGGAATTTGAATCCAATTAAAATCTGGAATTAGGAGTCTCATGATGACCACGAAACCATAGTCAGTTGTCAGGAAAAACCCATTTAGATCACTAACGTCCTTTCGGGATGGAAACTGCCATCCTTACTGGTCTGGCCTACATGTGAGTCCAGAGCCACAGCAATGTGGTTGACCGTTAATAGCCCTCTGGGCAATTAGCGATTGGCAACAAATGCTGGCCTAGCCCACGATGCCCTCATCCTATGAATGAATAAAAAGAAAATTCCACCTGTACTGTAGAAACTTTATGTAGTGAACCTACAGGAATGAAAATTCTACCCACACAAATATTACAGGATAATTAGATCAGTTGGCTACAGCACGATGCAGAATGACCCTAGCAGTATGTGTTCAATCCTCATACTGGCTGTGGTCAGTCATTGGTATCCTGCCACATTGCCTTTAGCCATGCCCATAGAGTGGAGTCCCTCATATTGTCTTCCAAATAGAGAGAGATGCCTTTGTGGACTCCAACTAATTTTGAGGTGCTCAGTGGTTAGCACTGCTGCCTCACAGCATTAGGGGCCCAGGTTCGATTCCATCCTCAGGCGACCGCCTGTGTGGAGTTTGCAGATTCTCCCCGTGTTTGTGTGGGTTTCCTCCAGTTCCCTCCCACAGTTTAAGGATGTGCAGGTTAGGGTGGACTGGCCGTGGGAAATTGTCCATAGTGTGCAGGGATGTGCTGGCTAGGTGGGTTAGCCATGGGAAATGCAGGGTACAGGAATTGGGTAGGGAGGATGCGTCTGGGTGGAATGCTCTTCAGGGGTTTGGTATGGAGCTGATGGGCCAAATGGCCTGTTTCCACGCAATTGGGATTCTATGATTCTAATTACGTATGCTGATAAATGCATTCCTTCATAACTGTGAAAGCACCATTTAATGAATGATTTGATTACATAACCCACAGTAATCTTCCAGAATAGGGTGTGTCATAAGTCACCAGTTAAACATTCTTCAAATTTAAACAGTTCTTGTGCCAAGCCACCTATTCTGTTTATAACTTGGAACTGCAAAGAGGCATTGACGTTTGCAACCTTACAATTACCCTTCTAAATATACAGTTAGACATAAATATATATTGTCATTTCCCTGGAGACAGAGTGGCTATTATCTTCATTTGATAGTCTAGGTAAGAGTGCAGTAAGTTTTAAGGAATACAACTTAATTTACACTGCAAAAGCATCTAATGCAGGACATCATCAAGGTTGAAAAGAAGAACAGGTAAGAGATGCTACAGTGTGATTTTGTCTTTCAAGGATTATGCTGAATAAAAAGAAGAGAGAATAATGCAGAGAAGCATGGAGAGATGGTAGCAGTATATTAACGTCACTGAGAAAGTAATCCAGAACCCTAGTATATTATTCTATTCCACCGTGGAAGATGGTGAAATCTGACTTTCATAAAATCTGGAATTTTTTTTAAAAAGCTTGCTTATTTGGTAACTATGCAACCATCATCAATTGTTACAAAGTTCCAACTGGTTCGCTAATGGCCTTTAGGGAAGGAAACGTGCATCCATAACTGGTTTGGGCTACATGTGACTCCAGACCCACTGCAATGTGGTTGACTCTTAACTGCCCTCTGAGGTGGCCTTACAAGCCAGTTAGTTCAAAGGCAACTAGGGACAGTCCATGAATGAATATGATAAAGTTCCTTTCCATGAGCTGAATCAGTTCCCCATTCAACACCCAGGCACAAAATTTCCAGCCTTGGCCTCTGGTTAATGATTTATTAAACTCCTACCTGCTGCCTCCCCCAACAGCTATACCTAGTCTCTCTCCTGTCTCCCTTCACACTGACTCAACGTCATCCTGTCTATAAGACCTGCTCCCTTCACCTTATTCCCACTAAACTGCTGACTGCAGAATTTTCCTTCCTCACCCCATGTTGGCTGATATTGTTCATAGAGTCATTGAGTCATACAGCACGAAAACAGACCCTTCAGTCCAACCAGTCCATGCCGAACATAATCCCAAACTAAACTAGTCCCACCTGCCTGCTCCTGGTCCATATCCTTCCAAACCTTTCTTGTCCATGTACTTAGCTAAGTATCTTTTAAACATTGTAACTGGGTCCACATCCATCACTTCCTCGGGAAGTTCATACCACGTGCAAACCACCCTCTGAGTAAAACATTTGCCCCTCATATTTTTAAATTTCTCTCCTCTCATCTGAAAAATATACCCTCTGGTCTTGAAATTCCTGAGCTGAGGGTAAAGACACCTACCATAAACCCTACCTGTATGATTTTATAAACCTCTATTACATCACCTTTCAAACTCCTACACTCCAGGACGCTCCTACACACAAAAGGTGGGAGGGGTTTGGAACTAACTGCTACAAATGGCAGTGGATGCTGGATCAGTTGTTAATTTTAAATCTGAACTAGGTACTTTTCTGTTAAGCAAAGATACTAAGGGGTATGGGCCAAAGGCATGGAGTTAGACCCTGAATAAACCATGATCTCACTAAATGATGGAACAGGCTTGAGGGGCTGAATGGCCTACTCCTGTTCCTATGTTCAAAGATAGATTGATCATTAACACATCAAATTATGAGGGTAACTGTGCTTGCAACCGCAAGACTTAGCTTTCTGCTGTGAATTTAATGGCCACAAGTAAAATAACATAAGACAGGGTGAGGGCATTTGACTGTGTTGGCTGTTTTGGAGAGCTATTCCATATCACTGCAGGTTTCTTTTCTCTCAGATGTTTATCCAATTCCACTTCAGGAACTCGTATCCCAGGGGGCAATGCATTCCAAATCCCAATGATTCCCAAAACCTCAGTGGATCTCTCTCCCACTGCAACTCTCTAGTAATCTCTTTGGCCTTGAAACTGCTCGACCACATCCCGACCTGTCTGTCTCCTCTCCATCTATCTTCTCCTCTATCCATCTTCTATCCACCTCCCCCTCTATCTCTATTTATTTCAGAACCCCCTTCCCCTCCCCCATTTCTGAAGAAGGGTCTAGGCCTGAAACGTCAGCCCACCTGCTCCTCTGATGCTGCTTGGCCTGCTGTGTTCATCCAGCTCTACACCTTGTTATCTCAGATTCCACAGGTGAACAGCTTTCACCTCATGTCACCTCTTGTTCTTTCATTAATTACCTTAAAACTGCAGAAGGTTCCTACAGGGGACAACAGAAACCCAGGCAGCCTAAGAAAGAGGTGCTATCCACAGTGCTATCGAACTCCATGTTTGGATCTTCGCCTGTAAAAACCAGACCTGCCCCTAACCTGAAGCAGTAGCATCATTTACCCGGAAATAACAAGCAAGCACCAATTAACCCCTCTGTGAGGTTGTAGACTTGCTCACCGAGCCACTGTGATTGCAGAAGTTTTATCACCTTGCTAGGTAACATGGTCAGTGTGCCTCTGTGAAGCGTCGGTGTTCTGTCCCGCTTGTTATTTATACGCCTCGGTTTGCTGGGTGGTTGGCATTACTTCCAGTTTTGTTTCTCAGGGTCTAATACAATGCGTTTGTTAATGGAGTTCCAGTTGGAATACCAGGCCTCCAGGAATTCTCTGGCATGTCTCTGTTTGGCTTGTGCGATTATGGATGTGCTGAGCCAGTCGAATTCGTATCCCTTGTTGTCCGTGTGTAGTGAGGCCACTGAGAATTGGTCGTGTCTCTTGGTGACCAGTTGGTATTCGTCTATCCGTATTGTCTGTTTTTTTTCCCGGTTTGGCCTATTTAGTGTTTCTCACAGTCCTTGCATGGTATTTTGTATATTACACTGATTTTGTCGTAGGATGGTTTTCGGTTTGTCAGCCACTCTGATACTTACAAATCTTCTCAAACTTTAAACCTCTCTGTTACTTTGATTTATCTGTTACTCAGAAATAGCAGCCAAAAGGTTGGTACACTGATTAAAATATCATTTAATTGATTAATACTGCATCCGATAAAATACATTTGAAGATACACTGTATAAAACCATCTAGACTTTAATAATTTACTATTTACATAAGCCAAAAATAGTGGATTAGTATATTTGTTTAAAAGGTGTTTGTACAAGAGAACTTGTGACGATGCACTCCATAGAGAAGCAGCACGGTGCAGACACAGCTCAGGCTGCCTTTATCAAAACCTTCGACAGTTATGTCATTAATGTCCATCGTGTGCTGGTCCTGCCTGTGGGAATACTGTTCGGTATTTCTGTGTTGGCTTTGCAGCAAAAGCTTGAACAGAAAGTGTGGAAAGACCAGCAAAGGTTCGTGGTGGGAGACACATCTCGATGCTGAAGCAGCTCCTTGTTGAAAGTATTGTTTTTTCAGAAGGGGTCCTGACTGGCAGATTATCTGGGACAGCCTACTAACTGAGAATCCTTTCCTGGTTATAAGCAGCAACACTTGTCCACAGAAAATCAACACCGTGGCTCAGAAACAATTCTTCACCAGATCTTCGTCAAAGTGATGGGAGCAAACTTGGGTTTTTTTTTGATCTAGATGGTCTATTTGCTTACCGCAGCAATTATTACATTTTTTAAATGAAGGAAACGCCTTGTGCAATTAATTTCTTCGCCTCGGTCGTGTGGGTTTCTGGTAACCTTTGAATTAGCCAAAGGGTTCATTGTCGAAGCAGCTTTTCATGTGTCACTTTGTCCACCTCCTGTAAACATTTAAACGAGAAACTGAAATACGAGGGTGTTACCCAGCTGCATTCAAGTATGCTTCATCAATTTCAGCCAGCTGAAAGGGTGGGGGGGGAGAGGGGATTCCGCTGGTGAACAACCGGTAAGGGCTCTTGTCACACAGTGGTAGTGTCCCTACCTCTGAGGCAGGCAATCTGGATTCAAGCTTCAGCTGCCCCAGTGGCGTGTCGTAGTGTCTCTGAACAGATTGATTGAAAATAACTAGAACTGAACGTTGATCAGCGAACAAAATAATTCCAACTGACGTGGTCGTGGGCAGCGACAGGGTAGGAAGAATAGGGACGGTGGGTAAAGCGCGAAACTCTGTTAAACCAACCCCTGTTAGAATCACTCCAAGATGTCCGTTTCAAAAGGAACTAGCTGATAGTACGATAAGTTTGTAACGTAGGCGCTGGGATCATTGTCCTCGCCCTCTTCGGGAAACTCATTTCCAATGTCAAACCTGTAAAAGAGAAAATTGCAGCCAGTCATTGCATCGTAGAAATCTAGAGCAAAGAAAATGACCCTTCGGCCCATCATGTTTGGTCCAGGCAGAAACTACCACCTAACTGTTCTAATCCCATTTCCCAGCACTTGGCCCATAGCGTTCTATGCCTTGGCATTGCAAGCATATATCTAAATATTTCTTAAACGTTATGAGGATTTCTGCCTCTAACGCCCTTACAGCTAGTGAGTTCCAAATTCCCACCATCCTCTGGATGAAAAACTTTCCTCAAATTCCCTCTAAACCTTCTGCCCCTCAACTTAAATCTATTCCGGTAGCCATTGATCCCACCATTAAAGGGAAAAGCCACTTCCCATCTACCCTGACTATGCCCCTCAAAATGTTATACATCTCAATCACCCGCCTTCTCGATCTTGAGTCTATTAGATGCGAAACTGGAAAAGCACAGCAGCTCAGACAGCATCCAAAGGAGCAGGAAAATCAACATTTTGGGCCAAAGCCCATTGTCAGGACTGGGGAGGGGAAGGGGAGCCCAGAAATAAATAGAGAGAGGGGGGGTGGGGTGGGGGAGAGATGGGTGGGAAAGTTGGTGATAGGTAGATGCAGGTAGGGGATTATTGTGATTGGTCCGTAGGAGGGATGGAGCAGATAGGTGATTAGGTAGATGCATAGGTTAGGTCAGGTCAGGAGCAGGAGGGGCAGGCATGGGATAAGGATAGGGGTGGAGGGATAACCCTAACCCTATTGACTTTTCCAGCTTCAAAATCACTTCACCCCTATCCGTATCCCATGTCTGCCCTTCCCCCTCCTGACCTGACCCATCTTGTCTATCTTCCTACTGAACTGTCTATTCCACCCTTCCCACAGACCAATCACAATAACTCCCTACCTCCACCTACCTATCACTAACTTTCCTACCTTCCCCCTCTGTCCCACCCCCGCCCGTGATTTATTTGTGGGCTCCCCTACCCCTCCCCAGTCCTGATGAAGGTTTTTGGCCCAAAGCGTTGACTTTCCTGCTCCTTG
The DNA here is from genome assembly GCA_024137785.1 of Ginglymostoma cirratum. Lineage (NCBI taxonomy): Eukaryota > Metazoa > Chordata > Chondrichthyes > Orectolobiformes > Ginglymostomatidae > Ginglymostoma > Ginglymostoma cirratum. The sequence goes on from JAHRHZ010000030.1 coordinate 29,983,105, forward strand.
GATGCTTTCTGAGCTGCTGTGCTTTTCCAGCTTCACATCTACTGACTTCCAGCATCCGCAGTTCTGATTGTCTCCCTTCTTGATCTCCTCTGCTCTAAGCAAAACAACCCCAATCTGTCCAATCTCTCATTGTAACTGAAACTACAGGAACTGAAACTAGAGTAGACTCTCAGCAATCTGATTATTAGTTTTTGGTCTTTAAGGTGTACCCATATGGCTCCATGTGAGGAGTCTTCCATGCTATCATCCCCCCACTTATTGCAGTCATAGATTTCCTGATCAAACCTGCAACATCTTTTTTTAACTTTCTTCCCTGTGTCACCTGAAGAATGTGTACTATGGAATATTAAGCTGCCAGACCTGCCCTCCCTCAGCCAGTGTGGACTGAATGTATCTGACAAGTCAATAAACCGTATTGGTTTCACCAAACCTGCAATGTGCGTTGGAGGATGTGTTCCAATCAAACCATATCCATATATTTTCAAAAAATTCCTTTCTGTGAAGGGGCAGTTTCTTTCTGTTCTGGTAAAGGCATTACAATTTCACTAATGTAACAGTGACAACATTGTGGTAATTTATTGTGCGTGAGTTCTCGGGCATTTCTGGGAAATCGGGTCCAATAAAATGAAAGAGTTCGTTTCTTTCTTTAAATCATTCAGAAGTTACCTCCTGTTCCAACACATTTCAGATCTTTAGACTCCACGACACAGGCCACAAACAGCAGTTCGGGAAAATGCATGTCCTCAAAATGTCCCTTCCCTCTACCCATGTACGAAAGAGTTTCCATCATCTATGCTCAGCATCTTCTCACAGTTGTGTGACCAGGAATGACTCAGCATTGGTGGCAGAGGGGAGTGGTGTGTGATGATGATGATGATGATGATGATGATGTACATGACTCAAAGGCAGTTTGTGTATTACAGCATCAATGTTCTACACAGCCCCATTCATTGGTCAATATTTCCAAGCTAATTCAATAATGAACATTTCTGAGGAAGACCCAAAACATTCATTCTGATTTCTCTCAAGGGATGCTGCCAGACCTGCTGAGCTTTTCCAGCAATTTCTGTTTTTGTTTCTGATTTACAGCATCCGCAGTTCCTTCAGTTTTTATTCAAGAGTGAACACAGTAAGTAGCCACACTAAGCTTGTTAATGGCCACTTAAAAGAAACTGAAAGGAAACTGCCAGGAGTTTACCAGGTAAGATCCGGGCCTAGGTTGCAGGATGGCAATTTAACTGCCTGGGGCCGATCCACAGGGGGTCAGTGGTTCATAGACGTGCCTAAAGGACCTACCTTTTTGCATGTATCAGTAGCTGGAGTCCACCCAGGAGAGGAGCTCTCTGCATTTCGCCCCCCCACTCCAACCTGATCATCCCTGCCCCCAACACCTCCCCTAGAATCAAACTCTGCAAAAGCCACGTTTTGTTTAAATGTTCTAAAAATACCCATCCTTAATGGAATAACGGGGCAGGGAATGCATACATTGACTGAGGGTTAATTGAACATGAATTGGTGGTAGAAATATGGGGTGCGGCTTAATAAAGCTCTCACTAAAAGTCTGGCCATGGACATTGTTCAAACACAGTCACAGCCCAAGGTTTCCTGTGACAGGGATAGTAAGAACTGCAGATGCTGGAGTCAGAGATAACACAGTGTGGGAGCTGGAGGAGCACAGTAGGCCAGGCAGCATCACAGGAGCAGGAAAGTTGACGTTTCGGGTCGGAACCCTTCTTCAGAAATCTGCCACTGCCATTGAGTAAATCCAAGGGGACGGCGCAGTATGCCCAGGAATCTCACAGCAGGTTAAATGGACCATTCTTTGACTCTATGTTGCAACTTGCTCGATAATCCTTCCCACTTGGACACACACACACACACACACACACTCTCTCTCCTCCTCTCTCTCTCACACACACATACACACATGCACACACGCAAGTCACACAAAACATGAATGATGATAGGTGTCTGAATTATCGAGTAGTTTATTCAGCCATGCTACTCTATGTTTTGCGCTGGTGAGTGCTAATTCATAAAGTGGAGGTGCCGGTGTTGGACTGGGCTGGACAAGGTCATAAGTCACACGACACCAGAATGTAATCCAACAGGTTTATTTGAAATCACAAGCTTTCAGAGAGCTCCTCCTTTATCAGGTGAAATGACTTCACCTGACAAAGGCGCATGCTCTGACTATAACATGGTGTAGTATGACTTCTGACCTCATTCATAAACACCACCCAGATATATATTTCTCAAGAAAATTAGTAGGACTTAAAACCACCTTCCCTCTCAAAATTCATATCCAGTCCCAGGCAATATTTAATGTCCAAACGAACAATGCAATTTACAACAAAGGTTTTGAACAGCCGCAAAAATGAGCGAGACGCTGCCCCCTTGTGGAAAGTCTTAAATTTCCCAGCATCAGCCTGTAATTAAATCCACTCTGTTTCATCTTTTTCATTCTTCTCTAGAAACACTGACTCTTGTTGGAGCACAGGTCCGGACATGCTGGGCGTGTATCTTGTATCTCTATCCCCCTTCCGGTTCACCATGGTGTGACCAAGCCCATATGGTAATGCCAAGGGGCTCTTTCTGCACAGTGGTAGTGTCCCTACCTCTGAGCCAGGAGGCCCGTGTTTAAGTCCTATCTGCACCAAAGCTGTGTAACAACATTACAGAAAATATCCATAAGGCAGTTCTTCCCCAAGCTTATTCCCACCATAACCCCATTTCGAGGCTTGAAAATTGTCACATCCCAAGTACAAGGTCAGAAATCACACACCCCAGGTTATAGTCCAACAGGTTTATTTGCAAACACACGCTTTCAGAGTGTTCTTCAGGTTATAGTGAGTGAGGTGGTATCAGACACAGAATTTATAAGTAAAAGATCAAAGGGTCACACTGCTGCTGAGGATGTACCAAACAAACCTAAGATGCTGTTAAATCTTTAATGAGTTAGAAGTTTTTAATTGATTAATATGGAAATGTCAATCCCCAAATTCCTTTGAAGTCACTGACCTGAGAAAACTAAATATTTTATCAGTGTAAAGAAGACACACACACACGGACCACACACGCACGGACACACATGGACACATTCTCTAACTCTCCCTCACACATGCGCACACGGATGTGAATCTATGGGGTGAATTTGTATTTGCAGATACATTCTATTTTGTTCAAAAAGCACACAATTTATAGACAGTCAATGTGGCGTTTTATAAATTCCTACTTTAGGAATAAAACCAGTCTGACTCCAAACCAAAACACAAACAAATTCTAAACAAGGCCTCACACCTAAACATGCATTGTCTGACCTAAAATGTCACCTCTTCTTTACACTAAATCCTTTAATTCTCTCAGGACAGTGACTTCAAAGGAATTTGGGGATTTACATATGCATATTAATCAATTAAAACCTTCTAACTGATTAAAGATTTAACAGCATCTGAGGTTTGTTTGGTACATCCTCAGCAGTGGTGTGACCTTTTGATCGTTTAATTATAAATTCTTTGCCTGATACTACCTCACTCACTAATTCCTGAAGAAGGAGTAAGACTCCAAAAGCTTGTGTTTTCACATAAATCTATTGGACTATAACCTGGTGTAGTGTAATTTCTGACCTTGTCCACCCCCGCCCAACACCAGCACCTCTACATCATCAGCAAGAACAGTGGGAGTTGTTTGGGAGGAGGTGGGGCCCTGAGAAGTTCCACTGGGGGGCCAATGCTTCTCAGAGCTCCTTACCCCAAACTTCCAGCTCACTTGGGGTCCTGACCCTCACTTTGGGGAAGTATGTTATTAGGCCTTTAAATTCTTAGTTGTGTGCCATCCCTCCCCATCTGCCGTGGCAGGATTCGAACCCGGGTCAATGATTAACAGTCTAGCGCCCCGAGTCAAGTAAGTAAATGAAGAAGGTACAAATTGGAACAGCCATGGGGACTCCCAGGTTAATGAAAAGGTTCAGAATCTGCATTCATAAAGTGTTCAAACCTGTTTCCAAATGTGTCACAAACAATGATGTATTTCAAGATGAAGTCACTTACACATGTATTCCAGTCATCTTATATGTAACATGATCACAAAGCAACAGTAATGAATGGACCGGGCTTGTAGTTGGCTGGTTCAGGAGAATATAGGGCTCTTTCCTCTGAACAATGTGCCACAGGAAGTTTGACATTGAGCTGACCTACTAGAACGGAGTATAAATGCCTGACCCATAAAGAGCCAAGTCTAACAATACACACATTATTGCTTTCCTTAAATATGTCCAGCATTGACTGCAAGTGGCAGCAAATAATTGGACTGACACAACATGATGTGGGGAATGTCATGAACTCCATCTCACACTTCTGGATTAATGCCCAAAAAACTGGTTAAGAGGAAGAGTAAAATAAACTCAGGCTTCTGTCTCTCCTGCTGTTTAATTCCGATGCTCAGTATGGTGCCGGGGGCTAAACAGATGCATTTAACAGACTCTCTGGTTGTCACTTGCATTTGTGTGAGCTATATCAAGGATCGATAGCTTGGATGAGCTGGCAACCCATCTGTCAGTAGAATCTACTGCATTACTGGCTCCTGGTTTGGGTAAACTGGGTTTTGTTTGAGCAGAAGCGGGACAAGTATTCATTACCCACTTCCCTGCTCCATATCGCATGCCCTCAATGCTGGTACAGCATTGCTTTCTTCGCTGGATAGATCAGGGAGATGCCAGGTTGGACTTATGCTGAAAACCATGCTCTCAGTCAGAATGACAGTGGAAATTGGCCTCAGTACCCCCTCTGTAGGGGAGCTGCACCTGCGTTGTCTGGAAATGTCTAACTTTATGATTCATCTGCTGTGTGAGTATAATGTTTAATTGTAGGGGAAACTAGATTGGTAAATGTAAGGTCATTGAAACTCTGAAATTCAGAAGTTCCTAGATCATGCAAAGTCCTGAGACATCAAAGGTCCTCCATGTGGGGTCACAAGGGTCATTAGAACCGTGAGAGCCAAATGATGGCTGATGGGCCCATTTATTTGGGGAACTGAAAATAGTATGTCTGAAAAGAATTGTCCTGCCATTGAAAGAGTCATCCATAATATCTATGTATGATTCAGGTCAAAGGGCAAGTCTAGGAATTTGAGTTAATTAGTTGAGATTTCTATCTGGGACATCCTGGGTGTTTCACGTTGCCACTGAGGAAGTTCTGAAGAAGGGTCACTGGACCCAAAACGTTAACTCTGAGTCCTCTCCACAGATGCCACCAAACCTGCAGAGCTTTTCCAGCAATTTCTGTTTTCAGTTTGGGAAACCTGGTCAGCATGGACAAGTTAGACCAAAGGGTTTCTGTGCTGATTGACTGTATAAATTACATTTTAAGTATAAGTCGCTCCTGACCATTGCACAGTGGTAGTGACTCTTCCTCTGAGCCAGGAGGCCTACGTTCAAGTCCCAAACGCTCCAGATGTGTGTTATAACCAGTCTGATCAGGCTGATTAAAAATTTCTCCAGGTACTTGCTGTAAAGACCCATTGGTGACAAGTGACCAAATAAGCAAGGCACTGGAAAACCCTAACAGACCCATTCACTTTAGATCAGCACTTGAAATGCCATCGCATACAGACTGATTGCTGGCAAGTGGGATTAATACAGATAAAAGCTTGACGACTGGCAAGGGCCAGAGGACCTTCATCCACCTTGTGGAAACTCTATGACTATTAATCGTTTCAGTGTCACCATATGACTTACATTCAATTCCAGGTTTCATCATTTGAATTTAAATCCTGTCAGGTGCCTGGGGTGGGGTTTGAACCCATACGCACAGAGCAGAGTTCTGAGGAAGGGCCACTTGACCCAAAATGTTAACTCTGATGTTTTTCCTTTACAGATGCTGCCAGACCTACTGAGCTTTTCCAGCAACTTTGTTTTCTTTCTTCCAGAGCATTAGCCTGGATCTCCAAGTTACTAATTTAGTGACATTACCACTATGCTAGAGCCTTTCCTGCTATTATGGCATGTTAGTGCAGATCTAGATTCGCAGTGAAGTGACACTGTTGACTTTAGAAAGGGAGGGAAAGGTAGATTTTGAAATGCCAGCCAATGATGGACAGAAGCAATTACCAGACTCTGCACACTTCAGCAGAGGCTCATTTGCTGTTAAACGGTTTCCCTTTTATATCAAAACCCAATGAAATGAGTCCAGTTAAAAGAATCAAAGAGCTGAGAAAAGGATCGTTTCAGCTGAGCAATTAACAAAGACGTTTGAGGGCTGATGTTCCACTCAGAGGGCTGTCCTGGGTGAATGGAGTGGAGCTGAAGTGCACTCAAGCAGCACGTAGAGCTCAGGCTTGGTTCGAATTAACGTTCACTTCACCCGTGCAACATTCTTAATCTTGAGGACAGCAGGCACACTGGTTTCTGGGAGCTCTGTCTACACTTCCCAAACATTTGGATACATAACCTTCTCTGGCTCCTTGTCAAAGCCATTCCGCATGTCCCAAAAACATCATTTGTAGTCCCTCTAAGAAATCAGGGACACAAAATTTCATCCTACCATCATCCTGCCCCAGGGTAGATGATGCAGTCTTAGTCCCTGACCTGGAACCCTGTGACTTCAAAGAATATTGCAGCTTTCACAGCCCCAGGAGGACCCAAAGCATTTTCCAGCTAACGGAGTACTGAACATTCAACAGTGTATTTATTGTTGTAACGTCAGAAACACAGTGACTGATTTGTACACAGCAAGCTCCCACAACTAACAATGTGCTAATGATCAGATAATACATTTTAATGATGGGGATTGAGGGTTTAATATCTATCAGAACATTATGGAGCAGTCCCCTGCTGTTTTCCAAAGTGGTGCCACAGGGTAAGTCATGACTGCCTGAGAGAGCTGAAGGAGCCTTTGTTCAATGTGAGAATTTAGCTCACAGTGCTATTCTGGAATGTGACTGGAACCCACAACCTTTTGTCATGACCCACGACCTTTTTACAGCACCAAAATTCACATCCAGTTAGTAAAATTGGAGCATGTGGTGCCCCGAGCATCAGCACATGCATTCTTACAACAACAACTTCTATTTAGGTAGAGCCTTTCACATAGTAAAACGTCCCAACACATTTCACAGGAACTATTATCAAATGTAATCTGACACCAAGCCAGACAAGGAGAGGTAACCAAAAGTTTAGTCCGAGATGTGAAGTTTCAAGACACATCTTAAAGGAAGAGAGTGAAAGAGAGAGAGAGAAGTTGAAGGAGGGAATTTCAGATCGAGGCCTCTGAAGGGACAGCTGGATTGGAATGGGGCGATGTGTGAGAGGCCAGATTTGGAGGACAGCAGAGATCTCGATAAGTTGTAGGACTTGAGATGATGGAGGTCGTAAGGGTGAATGGGTTTTGGAACTAAGTACAAACATTTTAAAATTGAAGCATCAATAGGACAGGAACCGATAATGACCAGCAAGCACAGAGTGATGTGTGAATGGGACCGGGGGAGAGCTAGGATGTGATGAGCAGAGTTTTTGATCAGCCAAAGTTTACAGAGGACACAGGGCCAATGGCTGGCCAGGAACTTGTGGGAACTGTCAAACCTCGCAGTAACAAAGGCCTGGACGAGGGCTGCAGCAGCAGGCGAGCAGACCTAGGTAGGCTGGTGATGGCAAGGAGCTGGAGAACCTAGAGAAATGCTGTTGGAAACTCAGCCCAGAGTCAAACAGCATATCTAGATTGTTCGTTTTAATTCTTTCATGGGATTTGGGTGTCGTTAACAAGGCCAGCCCATCCCTTGCACTGACTGCATTGTTAGGTCAGTGCAAAGGGAAGCTAAGAACCAACCACTTGCTGTGGGTCTGGAGGGATGTGCAGGCCATACTGTGTAAGGATGGCAGATTTCTGACCCTTTAGTGAACCTGATGGATTTTAATGACAAGCAAGGTAGTTTCATGGACACCATTACTGAGATTAGCTTTGAATCCAACCAACTCCTGTGGTAGGATTTGAACCTATGGCCCTGGAACATTTGGATTATGAGCTCATTGGTACTAATGCTATACCATTGTCTCCCCACAACAGAACAGTTTTTGGCTAAGTTTGAAGATAATGGCTGAGGTCTCCGCAAGACTTAACTGGAGGAAATTTCTTCTCATCCAGCATGGGGTGTGGAGACCATCTGGAGCTACCACAAGGTATCAATCTCCAGCCTGTTGCAGGGCAGTGAAAGAAGCAGTACTCAAGATCATAAAGCGCTTTACTTAGCCATCAGTTAAGCACAAGTCCCTTAATCACAACTTTGAAATAATATGTAGATTAAAGGTTACCAGAATCAGGGTGAATAATAATACAGAATCTGTGATATATAGCTATCTTGATTTAAAGGTTATTCATAGAATCCCTACAGAGCAGAAAGAGGCCATTTGGCCCAATGGTTCTGTGCTGACCCTCCAAAGAGCATCCCACTCAAAACATGCTGATGAAGAGTTACCGCACTCGAAGCTGTAACCCTGCTTTCTTCCCACAGATGCTGCCAAACCTGCTGAGTTCTGATGGTAATTTCTGTTTTTTGTGTCGAGCCTTATTTTCTTGTCTGGCAGATGGATCAGGGTGTGAGATGAAGTATAGGTGGGTGCAGGGGCATTCTGTTGGTGACCATAAGCACATCTGGGGACGAGGGAAGCAGCTGCTGTTACTCTCCCCGGTGGTTAATGGCCATATTAAACAGGCTTGCGGAGAAATGAAACCAAGGCAAACACATGAGCAGGCTCCCAGGCTGGGTCTACAAAGATTGTCTTAGACAAGAGAGAACAGAAATCAAAATGAGGCCAGTCCTTTAAAACACAGGATAATGGGGAGGTGACGGCCTAGTGGTAGTATCACTGGACTGTTAATGCAGAGAGCCAGATAACAGTCTGGGGACTCAGGTTCGAATCTTGCCATGGCAGATGGTGGAACGTGAATTCGATTTTGGGGACGGCATGGTGGCTCAGTGGTTAGCACTGCAGCCTCACAGCACCAGGGACACGGGTTCGATTCCACCCTTGGGCGACTGTCTGTGTGGAGTTTGCACATTCTCCCTGTGTCTGCATGGGTTTCCTCCGGGTGCTCGGGTTTCCTCCCACAGTCCAAAGATGTGCAGGCTAGGTGGTTTGGCCAGGCTAAATTGCCCCATAGTGTCCAGGGATGTGTGGGTTACGGGGGGTTGGGTCCGGGTGGGATGCTTTGAGGGTCAGTGTGGGACTTGTTGGGCTGAAAGGACCGTTTCCACAGTGTAGGGGTTCTATGATCAAACTGGTCACCCTGCATCCCATCTACCCCCAAAAGGGCCAGTCCCAACTTCCACCTGTTGTTGACTGGGGACAATTCATGAGACCAATGACCCGAGACTGGGCTGGGAACTGGATAATTCAGACACATTTGGTATTCAGGAAGAATTCACACCGACATCTGGTTCAAAGCGTGGCTTTGGAGACTCCACATGATGGCTTTCATGGTGAAATAGCCATCCGTCAATCACATTCTTGATCCCAAACCTGAAGAACAGCGACTTAGGGCAAAGTTCCAGACAGTCTTTCACAAGGTGAAACAGTAAACTCCATGGGACTTGTGCCCGTGCAGGAAGGAACGAGAGGATGCTAGTGATGTTAGCTGGAATTATCTCAGCTATGGTTATTACAAATAAACAAGACAAGGGGGATGTCACCTCCATAAACAAGGCCCTGAATGTTGTCCCCTTTTGGGTGAACCTGGATCAGGCTTTACATTAGCAATAAGATATACAGCTTTACCTGTTGCTACAATGGCTCACATCTCTGCTGAAGATTAATGTTTACCACGCATAGATGTTTTCCCAATATCCTAGAACAGTTTAACTGGGAACGCTAATGGCTTTTTTTAAAACTGAGAACCAGCTTACAAAACCAGGATCTCCCATCTCCTTTCAGGTCAGAATTCCCAAATCAATGTCATGACCTTTCTCCAACCCTCTTTATTAAATGACCTTGCCCCTACACTGGCAAGTGGATTCCCTTTAGTTTTGAGGAGTACAAATTTGTAGCTAAATAAATATAGAACATAAAGAGCTGGTAGGGAGTTGGAAACTATAATCAAATGGTGGGGGTTCTTCTACTGTCCATAAATTACTTTCGACAATGTCGCGACTCAATTACAACCTTGAAGCCAGACTTCAATTATCCAGTTTCAAGCCACACCATAAAAAACATTTATATTAAAGTCAAGGAAAGACATACTTACAAGTTTTCTGCAGAATCTGCTGCCAGGTGCTGCTCTTTACCGTTCGGAATATTGTTGTCGAAAACGATTGTTTCCGTGTTTGCTAAGCAAAACCCATTTGAACGCATAATATCTATGGTGGGGGAGTAAGGAAATAAAATTGGTTTGTTTCAGTGACTGGCTTTGCTACACACCTACACAACATTTCATGATAAGCTTGAAGGGTGCAGGGTATGAACAGTTAATGTTAACACAGGAGATCATAGGACCACAGAAATGAAACAGCGCCGGAAGGCACCATTCGGCCCAGTTTGTCCATGCTGACCCAGACACACCCAGACGCCCTTTCCAATCCCATCTTCCTGCACACGGCCCATAGCTCTGCAGTCTAAGATGCAGATCCAGGTATTTCTTCAAAGAGCTTAGGGTCTCTGCCTCCACCATCAGCTCAGGCAGCGAATTCTAGATACCTACCACCTTCGGCGTAAAAACGCTTTTCCCCACATTCCTCTCTAATCCTTCTGCCACTTAGCTTGAGTCTATGACCCAGGTTCTTGAACTCTCTGCCAAGAGAAACTGGTACCTCCTGTCTACTTTAACTCCATCCCTCACTATTTCGTATACCTGAATTGTCTCAAGACGTTTTGGAAAGAGTTTATCTCCTAATGTCACACTCCCTTCCCCAGTTTAATATCGTCCTCTCCTGAGGTGCTGAACTTGTCGGAATGGAGCCTTATACCTCTATCCAGGTGGTCATTCCAAAGGGGTCACTTTTGTCTCCGTGGGAAGCAGTCCTGACGTTGAGTCAGGGGTTGTCGTTTCAAGTGCTGTGCCAGAGGCTCAAGTCCATCATGAAGTGCAGTACTGTGGGTGCACTGTAGTGTCACAGAAACCATCTGTTGAATAAGACAAACCAGGTTCCCATCTGCCCGCTTCAATGAGCAGAAATGACCCATGGTGCTGGTCCTGCCCTGGATAATATTTATCCTTCCGTTGAAAACACTAATGTACGAAGCCATTTATTCATTGCTGTGTGTTAATTGGCTGCCATGTTTCTTACATTACAACAGTGACTACACATTAAAAGTATTTAGATGGCTGCGCCAGGCTTTGGAGCATCATGACATCACAGAAAGTACCATGTGAATGCAGGTCCGTATTTATTTACAGGTACATGTGAACCTGGCCAGTCGGTGGAAACACTTTGAATGGCTGTGAAACAGCGATGGTGCAGAATCTCCATCCTCCAATCTGGTTGGACATTGGCCCCATTCTAAGTTCCAAGAATTGGGTTGTCTGCATGTTGAGCCAAGGTACCAATTACCGAAAGGACACCTCACTGTACTCACCCCAACACAAAAATAAAAAAAAAGTCAAAATGATGAAGGAGACATATTTGACAGAGTTGACTTGAATACTTCAAAATGGAGGACCATAATGTTCACTTCCAAGTATTTCCATTTTTGCTTTCCTGCTTTCTTCCTCTGGCAATCTGGCCTTGTGACATGGTGCAGTCTACAGCTCCTCTGTCTCAAGTGAGCCCTGCCCCTTCCATAGCCATTTTACCTCAGAAAATAAACAGAAGTTGCTGGAAAAGCTCAGCAGGTCTGGCAGCATCTGTGAAGAAAAAAATCAGAGTTAACATTTTGGGTCTGGTGACCCTTCCTCAGAACTGGTGCTTCACAGATGCTGTCAGACCTGCTGAGCTTTTCCAGCAACTTCTGTTTTTGTTCCTGATTTACAGCATCCACAGTTCTTTTGGTTTTTAGTTAGTACTGCCTCAGAACATGATGTATTCCAGTCCTCCTGGCTCTAATTACCTCAAAGCAGGGAGGCCTCAAAGAGGCTGACAACAGCTTAATTGACATGAGCTCTGGAAAAACCTTTGGAAGGCAGAAAATGTGAATTTCTTGAGGTATTTTTCTGACAAAAAGCACAAAGCAACTTGGCAATGGATTTTAAACGAACTGACAGCACTGCTCCATACAGCACTGTTCACATTCACCTGACAATTGAACACTGCAAAGATAACAAAACTGAATTCTTTAACAAGTTTAATAAGCACATAAAAGTGACCGTAATAAATCACCGTGGAAATAACAATATTGCACAATTGACACCGTCACTAAAACTGAAATTGCTGTAGAAACCAGTTCTGATGAAGAGGTACTGGACCCGAAACGTTAAATCTTCTTTCTCTCCATTGATGCTCCCAGACCTGCTGAATTTTTCCAGCAATTACTGTTTTTGCTTCAGATTTCCAGCATCTTCAGTTCTTCATTTTGTTTAATGATAGTGTCACTACATTCAAACTTGTGCATTTTTATGCCTGATGGAATATAGTGTGCAGTACTGGTCACCCTGCTATAGGAAGGATATTATTAAACTGGAGAAGGTTCAGAAAAGGTTTACCAGGATGTTGCTGAGAATGGAGGTGTTGTAAGGTGGGGCTGGAGAGGCTGGGGCTTTTATCCTCTGGAGCGTAGGAGGTTATGAGGTGACCTTAATAAGAGTTTTATAAAATCATGAGGGGCATTGATAAGGTGAATAGCAAAGGTGAGAAGAGGAAGTTTTAAAAAGGACGTGAGGGGCACCTTTTTTTCCACACAGGGTGTGGTTAGCGTGTGGAATGAACTGCCAGAGAAAGTGGTAGATGCGGGTACAGTCACAACATTTAAAGACATTTGGATAAGTACATGAATAGGAAAGGTTTGGAGAGGTATGGGCCAAATGCAGGCAGATGGGACTGGTTTGGTTTTGGAATGTGGTCGCTGTGGACTAGTTGGACCAAAGGGTCTGTTTTCATGCTGTATGACTCTATGACTCTATGATACCAGAAATTATTGTTGCAGATATTAGTCCCTGCCTGCTCTTTAACTCATTTCTGCTCTGTCCCAAGATACTGAAGTGTAATTTTCAAAATAAAATTTAACTCCGAGCAATTAATTCTGTTCAATAATGCTTAGGGTGTAGATAACGCTATATAGTAATGCTTACTTATATTGTAAGGAACTTAAACCAAGATTTTCTCTTTCAATCTCCCTTTGATGTGCAAAGACAAAGGGTGGAACACAGTGAAGATATTAAATGAAACAAGAGCTGAACTTGATCATTTTATGATGGTAAATGATTCCTTTAATCAGATCTTCCTTTTTATGACAAAAATGACACATTCCTTACTCTTTGAAGCTGTGACAGCTTGCTATAAATAGTAGCCTCAGTCCTGAATTGAGAATATGGTCAGGCTATCAAACTCTACAATGTGAAAATGCTGACATTGCTCTCCCATAGACCCAGCTCCTGTCGGGGCTGCCTTCCACCAGGACCTTACTGTACAATGACCGGCCACTGAAGGGCACAATAGGGTGTGAAAGGCCAGTGATCACACACGCAACACATCAGGAATAGTTGGGCCTGACAAATTCACGAGCAAGTGAATTTGTAACTCGGGCAAATGCATGGCCGATATCGTATAATTTGGATAAATGTGAGGGTCTCCACTTTCACAGCAAAAACAGGAAGGCAGAATATTATTTGAATGGCTGTACATTGAGAGAGGGGAAAGTTCAATGAGACCTCGGTGTCCTCAGACACTAGTCACTGAAAGTAAGTACGCAGGTGCAGTAAGGAAAGTAAACTGTTAGCCTTCATAGTGAGAGGACTCGAGTGCAGGAACAGGAGTATCCTGCTGCAATTATACAGGGCATTGGGGGAGGCCACACCTGGAATATTGTGCGCAGTTTGGTCTCCTTGTCTTGAGGAAGGATGTTCTAACTACAGAGGGAGTGCAGCAAAGAGGTTTACCAAATTGATTTCTGATGTATGAAGACAGATTGAGTCAGTTAAGATTGTTTTCGCTGGAGTTTAGAAGAATGAGAGGAGATCTCGTAGAAACCTCTAAAATTCTAACAGGACTCTACATGTTAGATGTGGGAAGGATGCTCCTGATGGTGGGGGGAGTTCAGAACCAGGCGTCTTAGATTATGGTTAACCTTTTATGATTGAGATCAGGAGAAATTTCTTCACCCAAAGAATGGCGAACCTGTGGAATTCACTGCTACATGAAGTGGTTGATGCTAAAACATCATGTGTTTTCAAGAAGGAGGTAGATATATCTTTTGTAGCTTAAGGGCTAGAGGGATTTGGTGGGGGGGGGAGGGTGGGTTTGGGGTATTGAGCTGGATGATCAGCCGTGATGATATTGAATGGTAGAAAAGGCTCAAGGGGTCAAATGGCCTACTCCTGCTCCTATTGTCTATGTTTCTTATTTACTTCTGACCAAGCTCCCTGACTCATAAACTTAAGGAATATGGAGTCTCATTACAAGGTAATTATTGTTGGAGATTGGAGAAAAAGATGTCCTTTTTTAAAACAGTTTTTCCGCCTTTATTGTCCTTCCGGTGTAACGCTAGCTGTTTTTTTTCCCCAAACTGTATTCTGATGTCCATGCATAAATCAAAGATAATTTACACTTCCTGAACGAGACTCTGCATGTCAGGATAGAGAGCGGCAAAACCAGTGCAATGATACTACCTGGAATACACTGAAACCTCAGTGAATGAACACATTGTTTGATCCTACAGTGAGCCACATGGACAGGGGACCTAATTAACGTAGGGAAATCACAGTCTGATTATAACCGCACAATGCAACTTTAACCCGAGGAAAGGGGGAGGCCTGAATAGCACCAAACACGCCACCAGAAGCTTGCCTCAGGCCAGAAGAGGCCCAGGTTAAGATTTTTTTTTAAACATTTTCTTAAGATTGATTATGGCCCATGAGGAGGAGGGTTGACTCCTCTCTCTGGCCTCAGCTGAGTCAGACATTCTCCTGTATAGAATAAAAACTGAAAGAACTGCAGATGCTATAAATCAGGAACAAAAACAGAAGTTGCTGGAAAAGCTCAGCAGGTCTGGCAGCATCTGTGAGGGAGAAAACAAAGTTAACATTTCGGGTCTGGTGACCCTTCCTCAGAACACTTCCTCCTGTGTAGCGCTTCCTGATTTCTGGGTTCTTCCTACCAGCTCCTATCTCAATCCCGTCAGTTGGGAGACAATCCTGAGGAACGTGGATGAGGCCTGAGATTTTAAACAAACGCCAAAGCCTCATATTCAGCAGTGTGCAGGTATTTATAACCCATTGGCACCCTCCAACATTCCGCGAGATATCACCAGACCTTCAGCTCCCTTCTTGCCAAGTGAACACGGTGACATAATTTGGAATGATGTCCTCAGAGAATCACCCCATTTTGTGATGGGAATGTGTGACAGCTGCAGGCTCTCCACCCTCCCTCTGTCCCAAATACTGATCACCTGTGTTCGTAAAGACAGAACTGTTACGGGGAAAAGGAGCAGCTTTCTTCACAAAAAGCATATCTGCCTTGTCTTTCTGAAGAAGGGTCCAGACCCAAAACGTCACCTTTCCTGCTCCTCTGATGCTGCCTGGCCTGCTGTGTTCATCCAGCTCCACACCTTGTCATCTCTGCCTTGTCTTGCCTTTTTTTCTCCCCCGAGCGTGATCCTTCTTGCTCTTTCAGTGAAAAGGCCTGCATTCATTAATCACTCATTCATAAAATCAGTCCGAGGGCTGGCCAGGGGAGAAGCTAGCAAGTCGGGGTCAGGGGTCATCAAGTCGGTGGGTAGGGTGAGGGGAGATGGCGCAAGTCGCAGGGAGGGTTCATAAGTTGGAGAACAGGACATGGCACAGGACAGTGTGTGGGAAACAATGTTAAAATTAGTTTCACGATGCTCACAGCATTGTTGTAGTGCAGAAGGAGGCCATTTGGCCCATGATGTATGTACTAACATTCTAAGCTTTTCAACTCTTCCACTTAGTGCCTGTCTCCTGCATTTTTCCTTGCACATTGCTTTTCTCTAAATAAGATTGCTCAGCAAGATTATATCCCCCATTCACATCAAGGTGAAATTGTCTGTGTAGGGGGCAATGTTAAATGAGCTGCACCAACATATCACTTTTGTGACATGTGACACCAGTCACCAAACGACATAAGAGAAATTTTGGGCCTCGCGTTTTGGCTTTTGAGGTGAAGAGTTTAGTCTTCGTTTCTCAAACTGAATGATAGTTATTTGCTAAAATTCATTGCCGACAGCTCCTGGTTCTGAATCACTTTCCAACTCAACCAGAAGGCGGCAGCAAAGTACGAAAGATACGCGATGCCACAAAACCATAACTCTTGTTAAACTGCACCGATAGCCAACCTACATTCAGGGCAATGATATTTTCATGGTTGCAGTGTGTTATTTAACCATGCTGCTAAATGGTCATGCATGTCACATTGGTAGGTGCCTCATACTGCGAGAACTGAAACCACCAGAATTTCAAATACCTCAGTCTGTATGGACAGGTTTATTTTCAGAAATAGTGGGGACTTGATTTTCAACTCAGAGCTTGGGAACCCAATACCTCAATAATTTCTTGGTCCTGATCGAGCAACTGTGTCGCTCAATTGAACCTTCACCAGCAGATTCTCTAACTGGGCCCTCATCCTTCTGCCCACCCTCCCCTCTTCCTCATTCCCTCGCTCCCCCACTGCCTCCTTCCACATCCCTTCACTCCTTCTCCCCCCAAATCCTTTCACTCCCCCTTCCTCCTCCCACACTTCCCGTTAACCTCATCCCCTCACTTACCCTCCCCTTCATGCCCCCTCCCCCCATACTCCCACTTTCCCCATCCCCTCACTTCCCCTCCCCCCATACTCCCACTTTCCCCATCCCCTCACTTCCCCTCTCCTTCAATCCCCCTCTCCCACACCCCCATCTTTCGCAACGCCCTTCCTTATCCCCTCCTCCCCCCACACCACCTCATCTTCCTCCACCACTCCCCAGTCCTTCTCCCCTCCTTTCCCTGCATTAGATGGGCTTATTTTTAAGAGAACAGGAGCTTGTTTAACATCTCAGTGTCTGCCAGGACTTTAGTCTTAGGAGTGGAATTGAACCTACAACCTTCAGAGTAAGGCGACCACTCACTAAGCCACAGTGAACATTGAGGTGTAATGCTACTCTGGTGAGGAGCTGGCAATGTGAACACCAACAGTGGAGCATCCCATGGCCATGATAGAAATGTATGGACATGCCTGAGTTACTGAGGACAGGCCTCAATCTCCCCGTGTGGAAAATGAGTCCATTCCGATGCTGATTGCAGTTGTAGCTGGGAGGCTGAGCGCTGCCTGTGCTAAGGAACAATGTGCACTCTGCCAGCTCACTGTCAAAACAGCCGTGTTCTCTAAAGTGACTAAAGGTATTCAACCTCTGGTACTGGTGCCTTCCAGAGATTATATACAGTTGATATAATGAAACAGAAGAGACATGCAGTTATGTAAAAACCGAAGGAACTGTGGATGCTGTAAATCAGAAATAAAAACAGAAGTTGCTGGAAAAGATCAGCGGGTCTGACAGCATCTGTGAAGAGAAATCAGACTTAACGTTTCGGGTGCGGTGACCCTTCCTCAGAAAGTGCATTGTGCTTTCAATGATTGTCAGATGTCTCAAAGCACATTACAGCCAGCGAAGTAATTTTCGAAATGTAGCTCCTGTCGTAATGTAGGCCAATTCACACACAACATACTGCCCACTACCAGCAATGTGATATTGACCAGATATTCTGTTCCTGTGATGTTGATTTAGGGATAAATGCTGGTTAGGACACCGGGAATAGCTCCCCTGCTCTTCATTGGAATAGAACAGTGGGATCTTTTACATCCACCAGTACCATCCATTTAACATCTCACTGGAAAGGCAGCAGTGACTCAGTGCAGCATTCCCGTGTTACTGCACTGGGGCAGTGACCCTGATCTCTCAAACTCCGCAGTGGGACTTGGAGCCAGAACTTTGTGAATTGGAGGCAATTACGCTGATAAAGGAGCCGTAACTTTACAACTGCTCCTTCATCGATGATTCAAACATGAGCTGTTTGATTATGCTATCCAATGCTATTTGATTCATCTTGATGAGGCTGTGCAGTTTCAGTCAATGCTCAATAATCAAATCCTTTCCCTTGAATGGATTCTGCATCAATTAATTGAAGAGTTGTTCCTGAGGTGGAGCAAGATTTCTTGAGGGTTTTCTCTTCCACGATGGGGCTACCAGGGAACATGACCCACTCCCTCTGGTGATGGGGGGCAGTAGTGATTCAGTGATAAGATCACTGGTCTGAGATCTTTAACTCCACACTAACATTCTGGAAACTGACATTTGGATGCCATCATAACTGATGGTGAAACTTGAATTTGATTTTAAAGAAAACTAGCCTAATGTTGAAAACCTTTTATGAAAAAGTCACCTGGTTCATTAATGTCTTTAAGGGAGGGAAATCTGCCACCCTTAGCTGATTTGGCCTACATATGACTCCAGACCCACAGCAATGTGGAAATAAATTCTGGTGTAGCCAGCAATTCCCGTGTCCCATGAATGAATAAAACAGGAGTTAAGGACATGAATAGGGCTTTAATGTCCGTGGGATTGGGTTTAGAAGGGATCTGTCTCACTGATATTTGTCAAGTGCCCAGTTGCTAGAGCTGGCAGTTCACTCAGCACAGAATGAGCCTCACTAATGGGCATGTTGCTTTAACGAGCCCCTTACAAAAGACGGGCATTAACCGATTAATGATACTCCCGTGTGCACATAGTAGGGTAATAAGTTATTTAAACAATCCCTGCAATGGAAACACGATGTAATAGCTATACAGGTTCTGGGCATGGCCTCTATACACTTTTTTTAAAATCCTCGATTGCGTAAAATCAAGACAACATTTCAAAGCAAAGCTCCGCTGACAACTAACGGACTGTCAGGTCCATTTGACTTCAAAGCAGCAATTAATGAATCCTTTTAAAATATACCTGGCCCACACTGTGACCCAGGAGTGAAGCAGGAAAAATTGTCAAATGACTCACTCACCCGATATTTTGACAGGGCTTTGGAAGTTCATCTGAACTTTCTGGACAGTGTCATTTTTTAATACTTGGTCTATTGAAGATCTTTCGAAAAAGGTGAGGACAACTTCTGACCTAGAATACTAAATGAAGAGGCAGAAAATGAATGTGTAAAAATCGATATACTGAAAAAAGCACTATCTTTGTACAATGCATTGAATTTCCTTCTTCTCACTATGGTTAGTTAGGCATTTTTGGATTGATGAAATGCCTTAGAGGCTGTTTTGTTACTATTGGTAAGATAAGAGGCCTGTAGTTTAGCAGCAGTAGGTCACATAAGTGGTTGTGTGGGCCTGGTATTTTCTCTGGTGATTACAGATGAATGAACAATGTTGTTTCAGATGCACAAACTCCCACTCATCTTTGAAAGTGGGATATTCAATCTAACGTGACCAAGCATATGGGATTCTAGTTCATTATGCAGCTCATAAATGCTTGCTAGAAGCAGCTTATATTCGTGTGCAAGGTCCCACTGTCTGCAAACTAATAGGATACATTCAAAGCCTTGAGCCTTTTTGTGAATTACCCAGCAGGTGGGAGAGTCTATGTTCTCCACCGCAATACCTCAATAAATCAGAGATAACTTGCCAGCCAATCCGCAGCCTTTTCTCCTGTGATGTAAGTTGCTGTAATCGTTTGAAATTTGACATTTTTGAGTTTGTTCTGATGAATGTAAGATGTAAGGTTTCAATAAGATGTCTCTTGTCTCAGCATTGTTGAAGTTCTCTTTATTTGCAACAATACACATCGGGCCCAACCTCCAAAGACTTCCACAAATGTAACAGTGCAATATTTTTTTGCCTCATATCTCATTATTCCCTGAGCATTGGCCAAGAACAAGAGAGAGAGACACCTTCTTCTTTGCAAAAACAGTACGGTGGCATATTGTAATTCCACCACAGACCAGCAGATGGTGGTCTTGGTTTAACATCGCACCAGAAAGGCAGCACTACTGGTGCGCCAGTCCTGATTTTTGCGCTCAAGTCCTGGGGTGGGATTTGAACCTAGAACCTGCCATCTTAAAGGCAAGAATGCAACTAATATGTGAGAGATTAATCTTTCACTATAGCCAGAAGGACTCAGGAGCCTTTGTAGATGACTTGCAGCAAGTTAATATGCAGTTAGAGCAAGCAATCAGGAAAGCAAATGGTTTGTTAGTCTTTATTACAAAGTGGTTGCAGTATGATAATAATGACATCATCATTGCTGAACCCCTCACTATCAACAGCTTGGGGGTTACTATTGCCCAGAAACTGAACTGGAGTAGCCAGCTAAATAATGTGACTGCAAGAGCAGATGAGGAATCCTGCAGTGGGTAACTCATCAAAACACATCTACCATTTACAAGGCACAAGTCAGCACTGTGATGGAATACTCCCCACTTGCCTGGATGGGTGCAGCTCCAACAACACTTAAGAAGCTTGATACCATCCAGGACAAAGCTGACCACATGTTTGGCACCAAATCCACGATCATTCACTCTCGTCCCCACTGATGCGCAGCAGCAAGAGTATGTACATAGAACATAGAACATAGAACATAGAACAATACAGCGCAGAACAGGCCCTTCGGCCCTCAATGTTGCATTGCCCTGTGAACTAATCTAAGCCCATCCCCCTACACTATCCCATCATCATCCATATGCTTATCCAAGGACTGTTTAAATGCCCCTAATGTGGGGCATTAATGTACCATTAATATGATGCACTGTAGCATCTTAGCAAGGCTCCTCAGACAGCACCACTAAAATCCATAACCAGAACCATCTGGGCACGCAGGGACATAGACACCAACTCTCCAAGCCACTCACCACTACACCTCAAAGACTTGCCTCTGAACAGTGGGATGTATTCAAGAAGGAAATATGAAGAGTTTGGGCCAACATGTTCCAATAAAGAAAAAAGGTGGGATCACCCAAAACCTCTGAGTCCTGCATATCAAGGGATACTCAGCACTGCGTTAAGAGAAAAAGAAAAGGTTATGGCAAATACCAAGGGCTCAAACCAGCAGAAACCTTAGGGGAGTATAGAGTGTGGAAGAGAGAACTTCAAAAGGAGATTAGGAGACGTAAAATGTGACGTAAAAGGATGCTGGCAGACAAAATAAAGGTAAATCCTCAGCTATTTTTACAGGCACATTAAGAGTGAAAGGATAATGAGGGAAAGAGCAGGTCCCATTAAGAACCACAGCAGTAATTTATATGTGGAGTCAGAGGATATACATAAGGTTCTAAGTGAATACTTTGTGTCATTGTTCATTAGTGAGTGGGACACTATGGTACAGCGATACAATGGAAGAAATTAGCATGGATAGAGAGGAGGTTTTGAGTAGTTTGGCAGGCTTAAAAGTAGATAAATCTCCAGGGCTGGATCAAACATACCCCAGGCTATTGGCTGAGGTCATGGAGGGAGAACTTGCAAACATTTTTCAATTCCTTCCTGCCCACAGTAAAGGTGCCAGAGGACTGGCGGGCAGACAATATGGTACTGTTAGTGAAGAAGGGAGCAAGGGATAAACCAGGAAACGACAGGCCAGTCAGTCGAACCTTGATGATGGGGAAACTATTGGAAGCAATACTGAGGGACAGATTGAATCTGCGTTTTGAGAGGCGAGAACAATCAGCGTGGTTTTGTTAAGGGGAGGGTCTTGTCTGACCAACTTGATTGAGTCTTGAAGGGGTGACCAGGTGTGTGGCTGAGAGCAATGCTTTTGAATGTAGTCTACTTGGACTTCAGCAAGGCTATTGATAAGGTTCTCCATTGGGAGACTGACAGCAAAGGTAAGAGCCCATGGGATCCAAGGAAATTTGGCAAATATGATCCATGATTAGCTGAGTGGCAGGAAGCAAAGGTTGACTATGCGCTAAGTGTTGGGAAATGGGATTACACTAGTCAGCTGGTTGTTTTTTGACAACGTGGACATGATGGGCCAAAGGGCCTTTTACTGTGCTGTATGCCCCTGTGACTGTATGACCATCCTAACTTGGAAATATAGTGTTGCTGGGTCAAAATTCTGAAACTCCCTCCCAAACAGCATTGTGGGTCTACCTATGTTAAACAGACCTTTGCCAGGGCATTTAGGAATTGGCACTAATTCTGGCCCACAACCCGAGTTAATAAAAGAAAGCATCACGAAGTCTTCCAGAAATTGTGTACATCTTTGGCAGAGTGACAGCTGGAACCAGGTGTGCAATGTTGGCCTCCTTACCTAAGGGAAGTTATTTTTCTCCAGTAATAAAATGTCATTAACTCAATTCCTGAGAGCTATGCTGAGGAGAGATTGTGTAGAATGGGCCTATATCTTCTGGAATTTCACAGAATCCCTACAGTGTGGAAGCAGGACATTCAGCCCATCGAGTCCATACCAACCCTCCAAAGAGCATTCCCTTCCTCACCGACCACCTCTGACCACCCCTCCCCCCAACCTATCCCTGTAACCCTGCATTTCTACATCTCTGGACACTGTGGCGAAGTTAGCATGGTCAATCTACCTAACCTGCACATCTTTGGATTGTGGGAGGAAACTGGGGCACCCGGAGGAAAGCCACGCAGACATGGGGAGAATGTGCAAACTCCACGCAGAAGGTCGCCCGAGGCTGGAATTGAACCCGGGCCTCTGGTGCTGTGAGGTTTAGAAAAGGCAGGTCTCATTAAAACACGATATTCTAAAAGGGCGTGATAAGATGGATGCTGCAAGGCTGCTTCGCCTAACGGGAGAGGTTAGAACCAGGGGGTCACAGTCCTGGAGATAAGGGATCAGCCCCTTTATCAGTCAGAGGGTTATGCACTTTTGGAATTTTTACCCCAGGCTGCCATAGATGCTTAGTCATTGGGTATGTTTAACATTGAAATCAATAGCTATTTGGGCAGCCATTAAAGGAATTGCTAAGTAGAATTGATGTAGAAATTCAGCTCCATTTAGATGGGAAGTACTCCTGCTCTGATTTCTTAAGCTCGTATTTATCATATTTACACAAGCAGTAGCAGAATTCAGAAATGTACGGAACATAGCAAGTTATTTTCACAGATCTCATCTGGTTGAAAGCACTGGAGTGTTGGCAAAGTATGAAGGTGCCTTCAGTACTCTGAGGATAAGGAACACCTCATAACAAATACTTACTTTGCAGGGCAAGTTGATTATAATCTTCAGGACTTTCTCAATTTCATTTAGTCTTGCTTCTATGTCATGGGCTTTTTTCACTGCAACTAACCCTGGAAGAAAAATAAAAAGATCATAAGAATGGATTGCTCTCCAGTGATATGTCCAGGTGAATATTAATCCTGTGGATGCAGACAACTACCATGCAGCAACAATTGAATCTGGGGGAGCAAATTAGGTATCAGATGTAGAATGGACTACTAAGCCCCAATTTCTCATAATGCCTTTTAAAATCATGTGCTTCTCGGCGATCTGTTCTAACCAGCCACCTCTCATGAAGCAACTTTTTGCACCAGTCGACATCCTTTGGAATAAGGAATGGTAAACACAAGAAGTCACTAATGTTTCTTGTGACAAACCCAATCTATCAAACAGCAGATTTGAACTCGCATGGCAAGAGTGATTATTGTTCAATAGTTTCAGGACAAGTCAGAATCCCTGTACAGCCAACCACCACCAATGAGACCTCAGTAAAAACTTCTCACACACTTGGGAAGAGGCTCAATAATGGTGCACTGACTAAATAAAAATGAATCTTCCCTCCAGAAAGGCAGCCAACTGTTCCCTAAACACATCCCATTCTTGTAACGTATTCTACAACTTTGTGACCTCTTGAGTGAAACAGCTACAGGAGTTCCCGCTGTCATTCTGTGACACGCATTGCTGCAACGTGGAGATCTGACTCTGACGTCTGTAATCATTTTCTCAGTTCATTAGGTTCTCTTTCTTTCTGGCCTGGGCTTGCTGCAATGTTTCGATGAAGCACAACACTAGCTCAAGAAATGACACCTCATTTTCTGCTCGGTCACTTCGCAGCTTCAAGGTCTCAATATTGAATTCCCTAATTTCAGAAACTGACTGCATGATGTTTGTTCCTCATTTTTATTACATTCTCTCTGCCTCTCCCCCTCCCCATAACAACCTTGCCTTAAAATTTAAAATTATTGTCATGCATATAAAAATACAATGAAAACTGTTTTATTGGGTGCAAAATGTCACTATGCTCTGGCACCATCTTGAAACAATGAATATAATGCAAGACTTTTACCGCAATAGAATTCATCTTTCCCCCTTCGTCTTGACACCCTCTGCTGCTCCTACCTCTCTTTCACTGTTAACCCTCTGGTAGGGTTCAGTTTAGATCAGTTGGCTGGATGGTTGGTTTGCAAAGCAATATAATGCTAACAGTGTAGGTTCAATTCCCATCACTGGCTGAGGTTACTGTGTAGGCTTCCCCCGACTGCCTGAGGTATGATTAAACCACCCGCAGTTGTCTCTCTGTAATGGCACAGCAGCTCTACAGTGACACAACATCCATCACCTTCCCCTGGATATTTCTCATTTAACTGATGCTGCTTGCCAACATTGTCTGAAAACACAAAGGCAGGTTCCACAAGTACCCCGACAACACCGAGCTCCAGTCAACACTTGTGAGCGGGAATACTGTCCCGTCATGAGGATGGGATGAAGGCTGGCATGGCATTTTCCCAGCATCATTCCATTCCTGAAGCCATTTTCCTCAACAGAGCAACACCATGACCATTCACCTGAGAGAAGTGGATCAATTCTTAAGGTCACGAAGAGGCCAATTAGGGCTGGAGATTGGAGGGCAGCTGGAGTTGGTCGATTTTGGCAACAAATGTAATGTAAAGACAAATGAACACAGATTCAACCCCTGTGCACCTGTTTATTTTAACTAGGTGTGAAATAATAACCCAGAGGGCGAATGTCCCAGCCTTGTTTGCAGTGCATTACTGAAATCTGCCCTCAGTGGAGTGAGGACAGCAGTAGGCTCTCACTGGCAGTGGTATTCTGTGTGTTGTATACTCCTGGGGAACAGTAAAATGGGAGGGGAGCGACTGAAGAACAAAGAAGTATTTATACCCAATCATTCGCTATTCCAAATCCACAAGTGTTTCATGTATAAAAGCAAAATGGTAAACAGCTAACCATGATGTGATTTTGCCTCCTACATGGTATTTTACCTGATGCGCTAATGTTTATGTTAGCTTTTGTAAAACAGGACACTAGGCTTGGATATTGTAGCATGGAAGAATTCAATTTATTATACTTGGCTAAGATATACCAACAATACATTCACAGGGATGTAAGTGTCTGGGCTAACATTAAGCTGGGGCGGCATGGTGGCTCAGTGGTTATCACTGCTGCCTCACAGCACTAGGGACCTGGGTTCAATTTCAGCCTTGGGCAATTGTCTGTGTGGAGTTTGCACATTCTCCCCATGTCTGCATGGGTTTCCTCCAGGTGCTCCAGTTTCCTCCCACAGTCCAAAGATGAGTAGGTTAGGTGGATTGGCCATGCTAAGTTGACCACAGCATCCAAAGGTGGGTTAGCCACAAGAAATGCAGGGTTATAGGGTGGGGGTTTGGGAGTGTGTGGACTTGATGGGCCAATGGGCCAAATGGCCAACTTCAAAACTGTTGTGATTCTATTAGTTACAGAAGAGCAGAGTGCTTCTAGAAGAGTGTCATGCTTCAGATGATCCTGGGCTAAAACAGAGTTTGAGATCTTTATAACCTCAGGTCACTATGCCATGATACAATGATGATAGCACAAGCTTGTCTCTTATTGTGACTCTTAAAGGTATTTTGACACACTGACCATGAGACTTAAAATGACAGCAATCTTGTCACTTATTATTTGCAATTCTCTCCACTTAAATGTAACAGGCTTGTCAGCAAAATTAGAGATCATGGAATAAAAGGAACTGGAGCAGCATGGCTGAGTGACAGGAAACAGTGGTGCCGAGTGGTTGAAGTTCAGTCTGAAGGAAAGTAAACAGACGGATCAAAGTTTTGAATCAAAACCCTTTGTCACCGATGTCCTGAGGAAGGGTCACTTGACCCAAAACATTATCTCTGATTTCTCTCCGCAGATGCTGCCAGACCTGCTGAGCTTTTCTAGCACCTTCTGTTATTGTATGTGGAATGCACACTGCCTGACAATGTGGTGGAGGCAGACTTCGTTGAGGCTTTCAAAAGAAAATTGAATAATTACCCAAACTTTTAAAAGTTTGGAGCACTACGAGGAAAAGTCAAGCGGATGAAGCCATGTGCGTCGCCCTTGCAGAGAGCCAGCATTGACATGATGGGCTAAATGGCCTCCTTTTGTGCCGGTAACTGTTCTGAGAGCAGAAATGTCGGGTTGCAATTTATGAGAAGATGTGTACACAGTCTTACAATGCATGTCAAAATTATTATGCCACAATTTACGGCCTAGCTTAGCAAATTGATTCTTCATGTATGAGCTACTTGACAACAAAGACTTCATAAGTGACTCACGAAAACATCCTTGCCATCGTGGTGACCATTTGCTGCAGTCAATGTGTCGGTCGACACCAGAACCCAGAGTTGACTGCTGATAGGAGAAATGGCAGCTGGACTCTGCAAATCCCACTGTGTAAACAGATGTGATGAAGAACCTCACGTCCAAAGTATTCGCTGTGATGCAACTGAATTATTTCAAGTGCAACGTGTATACAGTGCTTCAAATGAATGGTATTACTGTTATGGAATTATTCTTGTTTCCACAGGGAACTTTCTGATGGCCTCACCAGGATTGGCTGCCATGGAAATGGTGTCAAAATGACCCAGAGATAGCAAGAACTGCAGACGCTGGAGTCAGAGACAACACAGTGTGGAGCTGGAGGAGCACAGCAGGCCAGGCAGCATCTGAGGAGCGGGGAAGCTGACGTTTCGGGTTGGGACCCTTCTTCAGAAATGACCACCTTAATTTGAAATTCTAATATTTCTGTTTTCTATTAAACAACGATTCCCCGGTAAATGCAGTCATACACTGAACCGCAGTTGAATCCCCTTCTCTCCATCCCAAGGCCTGATGACACTGAGACATGTAAGGGAGTTTAAACGAAGGTGCATTCACAACACACTCCCATTAGTCAAAGAGTCTCAGTCTCTGTCAAAGAAGCCAGGGGCAAGCAGGATCAGGGCCCCAGAAAATGCCCCGGAATATAAACCTTTTCTTAAACAAAGATACAAATTAGGGGCAGCATCAGGGCCACTCAGCCCCTTGAACCTGCCCTGTCTTTCATTATGATCATGGCTGCTCTGTTTCTGCTGTGAATTCGACATTCCCATCTACCGCCATAACCTTTGTTCTGTGTTAAAAATGGTCAATGACCCTGTGTCCCCCATGTTCTTAAGCAGAAGGTTCCAAAGCTGAGAACCCTCTGAGAGAGAAAAAAATGCATCTCCGTCCTAAAAGGTGGCGTCTAATTTTAAAACAGTATTCCCCAGTTCTGGACTCCCCCACAAGAAGAAACAGTCTTTCCACATCCTTTCCACCTTGTCAAGACCATTCATGATGTTATTCATTTCAATCAAGTCACCTCTTGCTCTTCTAAATTTCAGTGGAAATGGGCTGAGCCAGTCCAACCTTTTCTCATAAAACAACCCACTCTTTCTGGCTATCAATCTAGTAAACCTTCATTTAACTGCCTCCAATCCATTTATATCCTCCCTTAAATAAGGACACCAAAACAGCACGCAGCACTTGAGATGTGATCTCACAAATGTGCTGTATATATAATCTCGCAACTTTTACATTCCAGTCCTTTCATGATGAAGCATGGCATCTTCTTATTTACTTACTGCAAATTGGCAAGAGTACATTGAGTACAAGAGTAAACTGAGTACAGCTTTCACCTCCTTAATAATCGATTCGAACATCTCCCCTATGAGCGACACCAAGCTAATTGGCCCATAATTTCCTGGCATGGGCCTCCCTTCCTTCTTGAATAGAGGGGTTTATTTGCTACTTTCCAATCTGGTGGAACCCTTCCTGAATCCAGTAAATTTTGGAAAAATAACATCAAGGCTTTAACTACCTCATTAGTCACTTCTTCTAAAGAAATTGGGCAAAGTCCAACAGAGCCAGGGGCCTGTCAGCTTCCAGTGCCATTCGTTTACTTAGCGACACTTCCCTGGTGATTGTAATGTTTCTAAGTTCCTCTCTCCATTCCATCTCCTGAGTTACAGGCATTACTGGAATGTTTTTGGTACCCTTTACAGTGAAAATATTTATACATTTTGTCAATCGTTTCCTCATGATCTATTATTAATGCATTATTCTCATTTTCTAGAAGACTAACACTAACTTTGCTCGTTCTTTTCCTTTTTAAGTACCTGTAGAAACTCTTCCTACCATTTTTATATTTCTAGCTAGCTTCCCCTCATTATTTTAATTTCTTTCTCCTGTTAACCATTTAGTCATTCTGTGTCCCTGTTTATATTCTCTATAACCAGCTGATATGCCACTTGTCTTTGCAGTAATATGCTTCATTTTCTTGACTTTTATTCTGGGGTCTTTACCAACCAGAAGGATCAGACATGAAATCCCACTCTTGTTTGCACTGATTTCTACCTTCAGTGTGTTAATGAGGCCCTGGAAGCAAAAATCACTCCAAGTCCCTTACATAGCCTGTTCATGTCCCAAATTAAAATCAAGCCTTTGTATAAAAAACTATTACTGTGATGTATGTTGCTTTGTTGCTCTGTCTACTCATAAATATTGTCTGAATAGTAAAAATCACTGAGATTGACTTTTCTGGAGATAAATTATAACTATATGGAGATGAGCTGTGTGAGGAAGCATTCTGTGGGAGAAGCTTCACCTAATTTCAGAAGATAGTCTGGCTTGGTATTTGTGTGTAATTCTGAAGGAGTGCTGCACTGCTAAAGGTGCAATCTTTTGCTTAAGATGTGAAGCCAAGGCAATTCCTCACTCCTACTCTTCCAGCCAAACCTAAAGAATTCCAGAGCTGGGGAGTTCTGCAATTGTTTTAGCCAACTGGAAGATATATTGCCCTCAACTGATGTTCATGGTTGCTTTATTTATTTCTTCAGTGTACATATGAGCTTATTGTCTGTAAATTGGCTGTTGCACTTCCTACATTTCAAAGCTAACTACTCTTCGGAAGCACCTCTTCGTCTGTGAAGTGTTTTGGGATATCCTGAGGACTGAAAGGTGCTATACCAATGCAGGCCTTTTTTTAATTTTCTATTGGGAATTCCAAGATCTGAACGCCTCGTTTGAGCCCCATTTTCTGGAATCTTGCAAAATGATGCAATATGTTGTCTAAGAAGCATTCCCCAAAACAGAGTTTATATTGTAAATAGTGTTTATCATATTGGTCTACTTTAATTACATAGTTGAGTTTTACTGGCTGTCCATTGTTCGAAGGTAAGACTCCACTCTACAGTCCCTTATGTTTGACAGCTCAGTAGGTATGGACTGCAACATACTGTCTTGAGGTATAATATCTTGAAGCAGAGTAACTATAAAATCTTAAAAATGTAGTTGACTATTAACTGCCCTCCGAAATGGCCCAGCAACCCATTCTATTCAATCAGGGATGGAAAACAAATCCTGGCCTTGGAAACCAACAGTTTAGAAAAAAACTGGATGTGTCAGAAGTATGGTCAGTGCCTTTAACTCAGATTTTCTCTCCAGTGGTGCTACCTGACCTGCTGACAGTTCCCAATGTTTTCTGTTTTTATTCCAGCTTGTTTTGATCTGGCATTTAAACACCTGCAAGTTCCAGCAGTGCTGTAGGAAGGTGCACGAGATGGGAACATTCTCTTCATTGAGTGATGCCCATATGTGGCTATGACTAAAGCACAGGCCACAGGCTGAACTTGTAACCTCCCAGCCCACACACCTCAGTAACACACTGTGTCAGCTGCATGGTGGCACCGTCATCTCTAAATCAGCAGCCTACGGGTTCAAGTCCCACAGCAGGACTTAAATATCACAATCCAAGCTGATGTTCCAATGCAAGACTGGGGGAGTGTTGCACTGTTGGAAGAGTTAGCATTTGAGCGAGATATTAAATTATGGCCCTGTCTTGCCTTCCTAGGTTGATGTAAATGGCCATGTGGTTTCGAAAAGGAGTTAGCCCATATGTTGTGGTCAATATTTATCTATCAGTCAAAAACTGAATACTGGTCATTATCATGTTACTGCTTGTAGGAGCATGTTTTGTGCAAATTGGCTGCAATGTCTCCAATGTTATAAAAGTAACTAATCTTCAAAAATAGACCATTGGTTGTAAAGTGCCTTGCAACTTCTTGAGGTTGTGCATGTTGTTATAGAGGTACAGAAACATACAAATTAGGAGCAGGTGGACAGCATTCCGCACCTCGAGCCTGCTCCAACATTCAATAAGATCATGGCTGAACCAATTACTCCACATTCCTGCATTTCTCCAATAATCTTTCGGTCTTATTTATCAAGAATCTATCTTAAAAATAGTCAAAGACCCTGCTGCCACCTCCTCTTGAGTGCCAAAAACTCATGATCCTCTCTGAGGACAACTTCCTCCTCATTTCTGTCTTAAATTGGTGACCCTTTAGCTTTAAGTAATGACTTCTACCTCTAGATGCTTCCATCAGAGGAAACATCTTTTCCACATCAACCCTGTCAAGACGTCTCAGGAGATAGGTCTTTAGTTTTCAAATGGTGCATTTAATCACTGGTCCACCAAGGGAACAAACTGTTCTGAGTACAGGCTGTTCACTTGCAAACTCCATTGTATCCTTGAGTAAGCTCCCATTGTACTAGGATAAACAGACTTGCATAGAGGATAATTTCCCAAGTTTTTTGTCCGGTGGAGCAAATCCTTTACATTTAAGGGAATGACCTGATTTTTGGATCATTCTGTGAGAAGATAGGAACAGGAGCCATTCAGCTCCTCAACGCTGTTCTGCCTGTTTTTCCCCTAGATCAAGCCCCATCTGTCCTCTGACTAAATACACAGATCTTTTTCCAAATTTCTTGATAGCCTTAGCTAAGAAATATTCAGCAACCTCAGTATTGAAAACTTCAAACGATCCAGCATCTACAACCCATTCACAGAATCACAGATTGTTGTGATGCAGAAGAGATCCATTCAGCCCATCATGTCTGTGACAGCTCTCCAATAGTGTGATGCACCTACTGCCATTCTCCCAGTAATCCTGCACATTCTTTCTTTTCAGATAATAATGCAATTCTTTTTTGAATACCTCAATCAAACCTGGCTCTGCCACACTCTCAGGTCCCATATTCTAGATCTTAACCATCTTAACAAAACTTCTGAGAGCTGCTTGGGGGCATAGTTTCAATTACCTTTTTCGAAATATATTCTTCTTGATTTCTCTTCTAAGGCACCTAGATCTAATTTTCAAATTGTGCCCCTTGATCTGAATTTCCTCAAATGAGGACATAGTTCCTCTCTTATCTACTCTACCTTATCCCTTTAAATACCTCAGTCAGATCAAACTTCTAAACAGAAGAGTATATCATTCATGCTTGTACAACCTTTCCTCATAATTTAACCCTTAAATCCCGGCAACATCCTGGTGAAACAGCACCGCGTCTCCTCCAAAATCAATGTGCTTTTTCCGAAGCTAAGTGCCTGTCATTGAAAACGTTATTCTAATGGGTTCTGACCTATTGAAACATCACTTGCTCACGTTTCATTTCCAGTCTCTAAACGATTCAAGCTAAAGATCAACATTCCATTCGCCTTTTTGATCACTTTGTACATGAGCACTAATGTTTAGTGATTTGTGCACAAGGAAATCTAAATCCTTTTGCTCCTTTGCGCTCCTGGTCTTGCCCCATTAAGAAAATATCAATGTTTGCCTTTCTTGGATCCCAGGTGGAGAACCTCATATTCCCCCACATTGAATGTCATCTGCCTTAATTTTGACCAATCTAAGTCCAGAGTAATTCATCTCTGTCCCCACATATATTGGGGAGTGAAAAATAAAGTAGGGTATTATGGTCTAGGCAGCTGGCGCTCCAATATCACTGAGTTCAAAATCACCCTGTGTGACAAACAACTGTTCTCAACTGCAAACGCCATGGACTGTCTTAATTAGATGTCAAGCATTTCTCTGCAGAATGGGAAGGGAAACCAAAGGGAATATTGCTCCAATATAACACTCATTTCCTGAATAAAGTCGCCATCGTTCCAGAGGGCTGTTCATTCATTAGAGTGAGAAAGAGACAACTGATGGTGAGTTTAACCTGACTGTAACCACTCCTCAGATAAGGGGGAAGGTTGAAAAGGCAGGGCCTTCACAGTGAATCCAGCCTAGACGAGAACTGAACCCACACTGTTAGCACTGCTCTGTATCATAAGCTAGCTAACTGAGCTAACAAACCACCTTGCCCCACCAAACTGTGAGATAGTAAGAATTACTGATGCTGGAGTCAGAGATAACACAGCGTGGAGCTGGAGGAACACAGCAGGCCAGGGAGCATCAGAGGAGCAGGAAATTGAGAAAATTTTCTGAAGAAGGGTCCCGACCCGAAACATCAGCTTTCCTGCTCCTCTGACACTGCCTGGCCTGCTGTGTTCCTCCAGCTCCACACTGTATTGCCCCAAACTGTGTCTGGCTAAGCAACAACTTTGCAACCAGTCTGAAAGAAGGCATCTCCTGCTTTTCCTCTTGGTCTGTGCTGGCTGTGCTTTGGAGACTGAAGAGAAGGGGAGAAAGTAATAAATATTTTGCAAGAGAAGGAATTTAAATTATGTGTTTGTACGCAGAAGCTCTCAGAGATATGCATCATAATTTGGCAGTTCTTTGGGCTATAACTCTCTGTGATAGCATTTTAAATTCCAGCACGAAAATATAACAAATATAATAGATTCAGAAAGATGGCAGCTCCAATCTGAAAACTCTCTTTCTCTCTAAATTGAAAACACAGCCAAGCGACAGTTTCAGTCGGGCAAGTTTTAATCTTAATGTAAGGTCCAATTGAAATCTCTGAAACGTAAGCGATGACTTTTTATTTAACTACAGCAGGTCAACCTTGTGGTTCAACAGTAAAATGTAATTTTCTTCTTCTTTCTCAATACATTGAGTCCCTGAATCCCGGCTACTCTTTCTGCTAAAGGAGACTATGTGAATTCTCAGCCAGCATCCTCTACTGCTCATGTGCAAGAAGACAATTATTGAATATCAATGAGGAAAGCCTTGGAACAAATACATTGATATTGCCTCCTATATGACAGAGACATAATTAAAATGAGGGGTAAATGTTCCAAATAAATAAGTTTGTAAATAAATGAAGAGGATAGGGGTCAAAAAGGATTTGATGTAAAAGCAGAAAGTGCTGGAGAAGCTCAGCAGGCCTGGCAGCATCTGAGAAGAGAGAAACAGAGTTAATGTTTTGGATCAAAAACAGAAATTACTGGAAAAGCTCAGCATGTCTGGCAGCATCTATGGAGAGAAATCAGAGTTAACATTTCTGGTTGAGTGACCCTTCCTCAGAACAGATAACTGATTTCTCTCCATAGGATGGCACGGTGGCTCAGTGGTTAGCACTGTTGCCTCACAGTGCCAGGGACCCAGGTTCAATTCCAGCCTGGGGTGTCCGACTGTGTGGAGTTTGTACATTCTCCCCATGTCTGTGTGGGTTTCCTCCCACACTCCAAAGATGTGCAGGTTAGGTGGATTGGCTATGCTAAATTGCCTGTAGCCCTCTGGGTGGGATGCTCTGAGGTTTGGTGTGGACTTGTTGGGCCAAAGGGCCTGTCCCCACACTGTAGGGATTCTATGAAGATGCTGCTAGACCTGCTGAGTTTTTTCTAGCAGTTTCTGATTTATAGCATCTGCAGTTCTTTAGGTTTTTATTTAGTAACATTTTGGAATGTTCAGTTCCAAAGAAGGTTCATAGCAGGCTAAAAATGTTAACTGTTTCTGTGTCCACAGATACAGGGTTTCTCTAACACATTCTGATTTTATTTCAGGTTTCCAGCCTCGATAGTATTTGCCTTTATGAAAAGGTTTGATATTTAGATTTTCTAGATGCAGGGAGGGGAAGAGAAGCTACGCTTGATGGAGATGGGCTGGCCTTGGCAGGAAGATAGTGGCTAGACCAGAAAAAAAGGAGAGAGAATACATTAATCTCAGGATTAAAGCTCAGGATCTGGTCACAAGCCCCTGATCTGTCATTTTTAACTACATTTATGCTTTTGGCACAAGGTGACAGGGACTTGTGAACAGATCATGAACTCCACTTGAAAATTTTCATTCCAAAATTCAAATCTCTTCGTGTCTTAGCCCTTCTTTAACTCTGTAAAGTTTCT
This sequence comes from Ginglymostoma cirratum, assembly GCA_024137785.1. Taxonomy (NCBI): domain Eukaryota; kingdom Metazoa; phylum Chordata; class Chondrichthyes; order Orectolobiformes; family Ginglymostomatidae; genus Ginglymostoma; species Ginglymostoma cirratum. Next base: position 30,017,544 of record JAHRHZ010000030.1, read on the forward strand.
TCAGACTCTGTATTCCATTTTGTCTCGTCTCTTCCACATTCCCTCTCTCCAGCTGAAAATGACAAGCATTGAGGCTGCAATGGTTTGAAGTGGAGTATTAGTTCCAAGGTTCGTGGCTGCACACTTTGGAAGCTTCTAGAAAGAGGCTCTGAGTTCATCCTTAGAGAACAGGAAGAGAAGATTGGAGAGTCTCATTGCTTTCCTACTAAGGCTGCTCCTTGAAATGAAGAGGCCAAGGAGGAAATGCTAAATAAGGAAATCTTGGACAATAGCGTCATGGGAATGCTCTGGAGACATTGGTTCAAATTCAAGGCAGATGTTGGGGGTTAAATTCAATTAATGAATGTGGAATATAAAACTAGTCTCAGTAATTTTGACCATGATAACTATCAGCATTTGTTGTTTGAAAGCTCATCTGGTTCCCTAATTTCTATTAGGGAAGGAAATCTACCTTTCCATCCAGTCAGGCCTACATAGGACTCCAGACTATGGCAACATGGTTGACTCTTAATTGGTCTATCCAGCTGCTCAGTTCAACGGTGACTAGTCATGGGTACAACCTCTCGTGAAAAATATTTTCATTAATTAATAAGATGGTGCAGGAAAAGATGGGAATAATATCAGATATCCAATCAAAGTACAATTTATTTGCAAATTAATAATCTTAAAATGTAAAAAAAACTATTTTAAATAAGGTTTACATTTTTCCCACTAGATGTTCGAATAATCACTTTTGAACGTTTAAACATTAATCCTGCCTAACTATTCAAATGGACTCCCACAGCATTGGGAGACACTGGCTTCTGGGAGACTGTGTTTAAAAATGAGTAGAGTTAATCTGAGAACTTTCATAAAAGTTTTCTCTCACATTGTTTGGCGTAGCCAGTGGAGAAGGCACAAAATGAAGAGTAATTAAGTATCATATTTGAAGTAACTAATAGTAATCTTGTATAACTGGTTCATCGCATCTCCTTACTTTTCAGATGCTCATTGGCAGAGCAACTTTCAAAAAGGACATTAAAACCAAATCAAAGTAACCCAAATTTCTAGGGTGTGCCTGTTCTTGTGTCAATATTGTCTTGTGAATGCAGTGTTTGATTTATACTTCGAACAGAACAACTTTTGAAAACAGTCTATCTCCAGTGTTCCATTCAGAAGCTTTAGTTAAGTTTCCAAAATGACTTTGTGAATAAACACACTCCCAAGACCGTGACAGATTCGTGGAAACCAGATATCATTCACGGATCCCCTGAAATCAAGGGGAATGGCAACAAAACTTTTCACCTGCCAGGGTCAAGAAATTTGGGGCAGAGTGCAGGTCCATGATGACCAAATTAGTCCCTTTAAATTCCAGAACTGTTCACTTGATCAAACACTTTCCACCACATCAAGATATTCCTGTCGACCTTATGAAGACTCCATCTTGATCCAAAAGTTGTGTTTGCTCCAATTGTAGCTTTTTCTAATTCTATTCAAATAATTGCCTGTTCAAAAATGTCAACCCATCCTTTCTCTTTTATCTGCTGTATGCGTTTAGCATATTCTTTTCTGTTTCTGCTCCTTCTTTGGAAGCTTCAGTGCTCCATAATTCACTAAATATTGCACCACTGTCAGGCCATGATTCTGATGGGAGACCAATGGAAGCCTCCAAGAAATAAGAAAGTCCTGGCTATATTGGATCTCTGTCACTTCTAAACAGCTGCCACTTTGACTTATAACGGGCAGGACCACTACCCAGTATTTGATGCTATTGGAACTGATGGGGCCCTGATATTCTAGTGATATATGGTACACTATAATAGATGTGACAAGCTCATAACGACTTCCACAAGTTCACAAGCAGATCTCAATTGCAGAATCCAGGCCTGTACCTCCAAAGAAGGACATACATTTAAAGTAAAAGCATTTTGTGGATTGTCCTTTTCATACTATGAGAAGTGAAAGCATTTGGATTGACATTTTAGAATCACAGGATTGTATTGGTACAGACATAGGCCAATTGGCCCATCGTGTATGCACTGGCTCGTTAAATGAGCACATTATCTCATGCCAATCTCTTGCTTTTTCCCATACCCTTGCATGTTATTTTTTATCCAAATAATCAACCAAAGCCCTCCTGAATGCTTCAGTTGAACCTGCCTCCACCACACTTCCAGGCAGTGCATTCCAGACTCTAACTACTCACTGGGTGAAACAGTTTTTCCTCACTTCAACCTTGCTTCTTTTGCACATACTTTTAAACCCAAGCCCTTGTGTTCCTTTTACGAGCAGGGTGGGATAATGGAGGGGTTCCCTGGGCAAAACCTTCTGTGGGTGACTATGTCAAATTGCCAGGTGCATGCTGCAGATGGGCAGTGCCTGATATGGCCCAGTGTTGGAGGGCACTAACATGAAGTTTCCCCACTAGATGTAATGACAGCTGATAAAATTTCAGAACATTTCCTTCCTAAATGCAGAAACAGTCTACACTTTACACTTCACCCTTGCTCACTTGCTTACATTTCCAACCAACCTTTAATTTATTTTCTTCTTGTTCTTTTGACCATATAAATTTCCAAAATTGTATTCCAATGGAGATCGGGCTAATATGTGCTAAAGCCTCAGTAAAAACTTCCAGGTCTATATTTCATTGTTCTGGTGGATAACTTACATTGACCCAGAATCAAAGGCAACTCTAAGGTTTACTTTGTAACAGAGGCACCCATAGTGTTGCTGTAAAACTCTTGTAGAAATCCACAGTTGAAAGTTCACCCAGACTCGAGAAATGTAGTGCAACATTGGCTGCAGCAGGTCGTATCTCATTACTTCAGTTTCGCATCACGTGGAATATAATTCTAATCACCTCTATAGGTCCCTCCTGGTCACTTTGTAACGTTAGCTACAGATAATTTAAATATTCAGACTGAGTGGATGCCACAGCCTACACTCTCTAAACATTTCAGTTATCATTACTGGGAATAGAGATCTATGAGAGTGTTTATCTACACATGCACTCAGCTCTCTCCGACTCGTTACTGCAACACTAGCCTGACATTGGTCTTTACATGACAAATCCAGCATTGGTCACTTTGTGCTAAGCATTTCTTTATTACTCAGTTCTTGACTAATATACTAATATGAATTGAAGTTTTTTTAAACAAATTATTCCTGACATGTGAATGTTGCAGGCAAGGCCAGCTGATTGTCCTAGAGAAGGTGATAGTGAGAGGAGTCAGGTGAGAGATTTGGAGAGGATTTTAAGGTGATGGTGTTCCCACGTGTCTTGTTCTTCTGGATGGTAGAGATGGTGGGCTTAGAAAGTGCAGTTAAAGGGCCTTTGCAAATTTTATTTGTTATTTAGCTGTAAAGTTACATACTGATGTAAATTTCTTCTCGTTATCTGCACATCCTCTTTCCCTCTCTTTCTCCCTATGTCAGCGTCCACTGACAAGTTGAATGCTTCAGATCATTTCTTGTTCTCAGATAACAGAAGTATCTGAGAAGAAGTGATTGTCCAGACACCGACTGCCTTGGTACTTTATCTCTCTCGTATTCCATGACTTTCTCAAGGGTACACTATTTCTTGCTTTTATCTATTTCCCCAGTCCCATGTTCCCTGAAATCTCATGCCTTTTTGGAGGCTTTTGAATGAGGGCTTTGTCAAAGGCATTCAAAGCATCAAATAGCAGGGAGCTCCATTCTCTTTTTTTTTTGTAATATTTTCAAAAGAAGTCAGGAGATTTTTCCAAATACATACTGCCTTCTCCTCACTAAACCATTTCATAAGTAGCAAAACCATTTCACAGGTACACCTCCAGTCTTTTTCCTCAGAATAATTTCTATTATGTTATCAAATGTTGACCTTATGCTCTGGATGTTGCTTGGGTTAGATTCACCCTTTGGAATATACATTACAGATATTGTGGAACCCAACAGGCTGAAATAAATCTGTTTTGATTGCAGCCAACACCCACCACTGTCTCTTGAGATACATCCTCCTAGTACTAAGCCATTTGGACCAGCAGATTTCATCCACTCAGGTTCTAACTTTGTCTTTTCCTTGCACTGAAATAATATATTGTCCACTTCTATGGTTGCTAATTTGTATTCTAACATTTATTTAATCTGTCTCAATATTTTTCATATTCGTCTCAAAGTATACCCCTCTTAACCTCTTTTGGATTTCTGTCATTTATTGTCAATTTAATTGCTAATCACTGTCCATTTTGGGAACTGTCTGTTTAACTCACACTTAATTTCCTCTGTACAATTTAATGCGCAACACATTGCATTTCCTTCATTGTTTATAAGTGGCCTGTTCTTCCTCAGCCTAACTATCCCTCAGCAATATGTTTCACTTGGATCCTTTCTTTCTTGTTGTTTGGTAGTACAGGACTTGAATATGGTTGGAAAAAGACAGATTTTGGCAAAGCTTTTCATCTTGCACTTATCAGGATGCTTTGCAAGAAATGCCATCTTCAGATCAAGTAAACTAATGGATGCTCATCTTTACAATGAAGAAACTGTTCTCATATCTCACTGAGTCCTTACCACCAATAACCTCTATGAACTCTCCCCAACTTTTGCTTAGTTTTCCAATGTTGCTTTAGACAAACCTTTTCCTAAGGAATGAAACCGGATGATTTATTTTGTTTAATACTTTTCTGTTCTGGTTTATACAAACACCTCTAATTATTGCACTCTATCATTCAGCTACAAACGTTAACTGTTTCCCCCCATATATTGAGCTGCTTTGTCACCTTATAAGCAATGTGGTGACCTGAATGTTTACAGTGAACTGTATCTTTGTCAGCTAGCTATTCATTTACCTCAATGTTTTATTCATTTGCCTTGTGAGTTGGAACATAAACTAAAAACCGCTCACTGAAGGACAACGAACATTGCACCAGTCATTTAGATCGATTCCAGTTTCTAGAACCTACTGGCTTCTTAACTCATACCTGGAAAACCTTCCAAAATCTCTCAATATTCTGACACCCAAATACCAGGCTCATTGCTGGAAATGAGTCAAAAATGCAGGTGGCATCCATGCGTGTTAATTTCGGATGATCTATGACAACAGAGGCGATCACAATCAAGACATTTTTTTGCCAAAGATGTGGGACTGAAAGGAACACAATGCCTCAGGAATGAGAAAGGGAGTGCAATAAGATGGGTACTAATCACCACAATAGGAGCTACTGAAAGGATTTCCATTTATACAGCGCCATTTATGACCACTAGATATCTCAAATTCTTTTACAATCAAAGAAGTACTTTAGAAGGGTAATCTCTGTGTTGGGTTTAGAAGCATGCCAGCCAATTTTCACACAGCAACCTCCCACAAACAGCAATCTGATCATGACCACGTAATATTGCATGCTGTGACGTGGACCGATACGTAAATGTTGGCCAACCCCATTCCCCTGCTCCTCTTCAAAGCATTGCCATGAAATCTTCTGCATCCACGTGTGTCAGCAGACAGGGCCTCAGATTAGCATCTTATGCAAAAGACAGCATTTCCAACAGTGCAGCACTCCATCAGAACAGCACTGGCATGTCAACCTTGATTTTTACTTTCGCACAGGCCCTGATGTAAGATGTGAACCTTGTGATTCAGAGGCGAGAGTGTTACTGTCAGAAACATAGCAAGAATGAGTGTGCATCCCTCTTCGGGCTGAGCAATCATACTGTCAAGGCTCATTTTACAAAGCTATCTGTGGACACTGAACATGGACAGGGTATAGGGAAAACAATATTTCTGCTTGTGTGCTATCCTACAATTCCATTGAAGGGACAATCTCCTTTAGTCGGGACATTTCCCCAACACTTACTTTAAAACCTTGATAGACCTTCATAAATTGAGGCATCTTACGATAATAAAAAAAGGAACAAGGTGAGGCCATTTGGCCCCTCAAACCCTCTCTGCTATTCAATAAAATCAGGGCTGATCTGATTGTGGCCTCAGTTCCAGCCCTGTCTGTTTCCCCTTGTCAGTCAGGAATCTAATTCCAGCCTTGAATATATCTAACGACCCAGCTTCCCCTGCTTTCTGAGAAAATAACTTCAAACATCACTGTCTCTCTGAGAGATGAAATTCTTCCTGAGCTCCACCTTAAAAGGGAGACGTTTATTTTTAAACTGTGTCTCCGAGTTCCAGACTCTCCCGTGTGTGGAAACATACTTTCAACATCCACCCTGTGGGGCCTCCGTCAGAATCTTACATGTCACAGATGTGTGTGTGTCATGATAAAAATGACTCGTGGCATTGTCTCCTCTCTCTTTCCCTCACACTGTAAACTGTAAAAAAAGTTTGTTCATCACTTTTCCAACAACACAGTGCTCCTTTTCATCTCTGTAGACTAATAAGGAGAACACACTCCTCTCTGGCCCACTACCCAACACACACACATAGGGTTATGTTGACAGCTATTTTTGGATGTGGGTTTGGGGGAGGGGGTCATTAAAATAAAACTGCTCTGTTGCGCAGGGCGACGCTTGGTAACTGATTCAAAGGCTTATTTTGTAATTACGCCTGTAGCCTGGAAGGGGCGACAAGCCTTAGTCAAAAGACACTGAAAGAGGCAAGTTCAGACCAAATGCGACTTAACTTCCAAAACAAGAGGAAGATGAGCAAGGGCGTGGAGCAGGAGGGACACTACTGTAGAGTACAAAGGGAAGGGGACGCAGTTCCCTGGAAAGTTGCTAAACATTGACAGAAAGTGGCCGGCGATGGGGTCACCGACTGAAATGCAAAGAGCGAACGATTTAAAACAAAACAAAAGGAAAATAACACAAATGGGCTGGGAGGGACGAGGAAACGGAGTCCCAGAGATCGTTTTCCTCTCTGTGTAGCGTCTCCACGTATCAATGATAGAAAAAGCTGACCGCCTCACGGTAATTTTACACCGGAAAAAGCAATGCTGCCACGCGTAAAGATTTCGCTGTTTCCTTTTTACGAAATTGAGGAGGGGAGGAGAGCAGGGATACTTGGAAGAAATTATTTTCCAAATCACCAGCCACTCTGACCACGAGTAGTTTCCGAGGCAGCGTCTCCGCTTTATGTAGAGTTTACAAAACTGTTTCAAAATCAAATTGTGCTTTTCGGTTTTATTTTAAAAGCCCGTCCAATTGTGTTCTGCAACTACTTTCTTGTTTGAAAAATGGGGAATGATCCGTCTGTTTAATTATTTTGAAAGCAAACACTTTAAGAAGTTGTATATGAGAATCCCCTGACGTTTTACAGAGAATCAGTTGTTACTGAGTTACAGACAGTGGGATGTTTAAATTTGAAAAACAGATTAAAGTTAATGGAAATTTCACCCACGCAGTGACAACTGTCTGAATCTGAATCTAGTGACTCCAGGCACCACCACTCCCTCCTTTAAATCACAAGTTATTGTTAAATTCGATTGTCTTCAAAATCAATCTGACGCTTCACTGCTTTTCTGTAAAAGACTTTGAAGCTAAACTTGTGTAAAATTCACTAAATACGAGGGGAGAAGAATCATTTTGTTGGTGCATTAATGTCAAATCGCTTATCATTCGGCAAGTAAACAGAATTATTTCAAAACTTTGTATCCCCACCACACACACCACTCACCCACATCCCCACCACACACACAGACACACACATACACACTACTCCCCAGATACGCGCACACACTACCCCTACACACAAACACACTAATATCCTCCCCACACACACATACTACCCCTACACACAAACTCACACACCAACATCCCCCCCAACACACATCATTCTCACCCACAAACATCACTGCTCACACATAGAGACAAACACACGCACCACCCCCCACACACAAACAACACACATACAGACATACCACCCTTACACACATATGTACACACACCAAACTTCACCCCCCACACACATCACTCTCCCCCATACACATCACTCCCAACACATACAAACACACACACCAACTCCTCCCACACACACATACCACCCCCACAGACATATACACACGTAACTCCACACACATATACATATAGTCTCCTCCACATGACATTTACTAGCGTCTCCACACCACCCACCATCCCCCACATACACCCACACAGCCCACCC
>JAHRHZ010000030.1:30025621-30038415 GCA_024137785.1 Ginglymostoma cirratum
CCCTGCCACCCCCACACACCGCCTCCCGCACACATCTACCCCCAAACACACACACGCACACAGAGCTTGTTGCTAAGTGAGGCGAGTTGAACTTGAATAGTGAATTTATACAGGAATGTGAAGTGATCAAACCTTCTACCAGAGGGGAGCGGGAAAGTTCCGCCTGATCTTCGGGGAAGGCTTCCGTCAGTCTCTTTAAAACCCTGGCCAGGTCGGCGTAACTCCGGTGTAAGTACAGCACGTTCCTGTCCGACCACTCGGTCCTGATCTCGAAAAACTCTTCCTCCCGCCTGTTGATGATGATCTTCCGGACTCCGTTCACCCAGCAGTCCTTCACGAACATATTCACCAAGGAGGTTCCTTCAAACACCGCGGAGGCCATTCCCCCATCAACCCAGCATATTGTAGGTGGGGTGGGGGGGGGGTCGGAGGTGCTCAGAGAGAAGATTGAAAATTCAGGACAGAAAAGTTAATCTTCCTCAACCGATCGCTGGTGGTGGAGATCTGTAGTCCCGAAACAGAATAAAACACACCGACTAGATTCCAGATCCTCACTTTGATCGATGCGTTTCCAAAGCCTCTAGTTGCCCCCCAGGCTGCTTTATCTGCTCTCGCTCTCTCTTTGTTTCCGGCTCCTTTTCCTTCCCTTTATGAATGTGAATGTTGACAGTCCCTTTCGGGTCTTGCACCTTAAGCGAGCTGTCAGTGCTTGCCCTGTCACAAGATGCTGCTGTCATCTGCAAACCATGACCAGCCCCTTCTCTCTCGCTCTCTGTGTAGCTCTGGTCTCGCTCTTGGCCGAGAGCTCAACTTTACTTCAGGCACGTACTTCCAGGGAAGTGAGGTTCCTTCCGCAAGATCCCTGACATCATTCCCAGGAATGTCTCTCTCTCCCTCTCTGTCTGTATATGAACGCTGCGTCTGCTTAGCTGGGAAGTAACACCAACGCATTACACACACACACACACACACACACACAAGGAAGGAATTACCCCTGACACAACGTCCCGCCTTTAATCGACCCTCAGCCCCTCCCAGAGATGGCAAGAGACAGACCCTCGCCCCAAATATTACCTTCTGCTTCCTCACCACATTCATTTCGCCAGGGGGAGACGCATCCTTTCCCCGCGCACACACAAAAAAGAATTGAATTGCTCGTGTTCAATAATAAAGTGCCCCCTAGTAACTAAACCTTCTTTCATCAAAACAGAAATATTTCCATAAAGTATAAGATGTGCACGTGGCGGAATGTAAACAAGCTGAAACCGAGGACTGAATTATGTCCCGCCCCCAACGTGGGCAGGAAAGCACCTTTTACTGATTGATTGCAATTTTTCCCTCTAACATAAGTTATCAATGGTTAAGGGGCTCTTGTGGTGTTTACACCTCTGGTCTGGGAGACCCCGGTTCAAGTCCCTCCCCGTCCCAGGGGTGCGTAATTTCTGAATAGGGGCAAGAGATCTTTACATTGAGCCCTTTGTAGAAAATGACACAAACGTGGGCAGATAGTTTAATCACTTGATTCAGGGATGTTATGAATAATCATTAATATGGCATTGTGATACACCTCGGGAACAGGTAGAATTTGAACACGGCTCGCCAGTCTCGGAGGTAGGGACACGACCACCTCATCACAAGACTATCGGTTCGCTAGAGCTGTTGAAAACGCATACACATACAGAGATTGGCATTTCACATTGGAAACCATTGGTGTTAAACAAAGGGAAGTGCTTGGAATTCCGGAGCAGGAGAGTGAAGATCTAATTGTGATGAAATGTCCCAGATGGTGCCTGACGTGCTGAGAATTACCAGTATTGTTTTTTAAAAAAGTCTTGCTGTGTTCTTAATTAGGATAACGAGGAAACGGCAGTGACACGGGAAGGCTTTTTTGGCGACCCGTGATGATTACTTGTCACCAGGCTGTATTGTTCCTGGTGATGGACATGTTTGTGTATTTCTGGGCCTTGTGCGGACCGGTCTGTAGCTCTCGTTTCAGGAAACCGAGCGAGCTGTGAGACAGATAGATTGCATATGAATGGCGTGACATTGTGAAATTAGTATTTAGGGTATTCTGTAAAGGCGGAAGTGTGTGTCAGTCTGTTGGTGTGTGGGGCGGTGAGAGGATCATGTGTACAGTCCATCCACAGGGATTACGGACAGGGAACTAAATCCGAACAGTTTACAGCTGGCAACAAACGTTACATTTTCAACTGTAACGATAAAATATATATTGAAATTAGACAGGCAGTTCAAATCCAGCCCTCCCCCCCAAGCCATCCCAGGCAGTAGGTTAGATCAGGTTACTCAATGGATGAACATTCCAGAGTCACTGAACATGCTCTAAAACAGAGCAGTGTCACATATTAAAACGTGTCCTAACACAGCAGACAGGGCTTCATCTGACCCCTTCAGTACACGTCAGAGTGCAGCCCCGGGGTCTGACTGCACTAACATTGAGCGGACTTCCTGACACCATCACATTCTTAAAAATGTTCAGCTCGTTGTCTGGATCTTTAGTTAATTCTCAATCCGAAGCAATGATCCATATTTGAAAAATATGGAAACAGCTACTGGCTAGGATGGGAATCTCTAACACAATGTGCCTACATCCAAGTACAGAACTCTTTCTGAGATAGTAGGAACTGCATTTCTGAAGAAGGGTCTAGACCCGAAACGTCAGCTCTCCTGCTCTTCTGATGCTGCTTGGCTGCTGTGTTCATTCAGCTCTACATCTTGTTATCACAGAACTGTTTCTGGTGTTTGTGTGCACGAGTACACAACCCTAATTGGGTGTAAATGTATAAGCACAAAATTCTAACCGTGTGTATTGTACATGAGTGCAGGACCCTAAACGGGGTTTGTTTGTACACAAATATAAAACTCTAACTGGGTGTATTTGGTTATGAACACAGAAGTCTAACTGGATATATCTGTACACATGTACAGTATTTCAACCAGATATGTTTATACATGAATGTTAAACTCTGACATACCTATGTAGTTGGCCAATATAATTCAGATGTTACTGGCTATGAAGTGAATTTGTGCTTGGAGTGATGTCATATGATCTCAACTTTAAATGGATAAATAAAACAGAGAGTACATAGATAGATGTGAAATCCACAGCGTCCAGTAATTAAAAATGTTAGTACATAAAACAATGTAAACAAACCAATTATCTGCAGAATCCAAACAAAATGTAAACAACATGATGCACTAAATGACCATAACAGCCCAGACAACAATCTCCTACATAAGCCAGCGTCTGCAATTCCCATTTGTAAGGAATGAGTGCCAGGTTTGCAAGATTGTGGAAGAGTCCTATCTATCAGGCTGTATCCGTTTCAACATAGCTGCCTAGTCATGCCAATGGTATGATTCTTCCACCACGTGTATCTTTTATTGGCTGTTGCTTTGTCCATGAGGATCAAAGAGAGATGAGCTTGAATTTACATTCACAATGTAGTTGGATACAATGTTGTAGGCAGCACATTGAGTATTATATACCTTCCTTCTAAACCCTTTGGCCGTGTTCACTTTACATGAATTCCTGGGTAGAGGAGGTGGGCAAGTTTCAGGGCAATGGATTCCATAAGTTTACTTTAAAAGTGGTGTTTTCCCATGAACATTTCACGATTTATAGATTTTAAATTAAAATGATCTGAAAAGTAAATTACATGTGGTTTTATTCTTATTCAACAGACAAATGAGACCACTGCTTCACTAAAAGCCACAGCCACTGTCCCACAGATGCTGACCTGTCTCCTCTTTCACAAAGTTCCCCTTCCCAGCTGTTGGTTTAGACGTTTTGCTCTCCCCACTCCAAGCCCACCAATTCAGAGAGACACTACTCCTTCTCATATCCCGAACTACATAGGTGCCTTTCTTGTCCCTGAAAATCCCAATGCCACCTGCTTCGAGATATGTGTGCCTCCCTAACCTCTCTGCCAGTCCCAACTCCAATGTGAATGATCTTGTTTCACTCTGGCAGCAGATTCTGGGTATGGGTGGAAGTTCCAGACCTATTACCCAGACTAGAAATTCTTTCTTGTAGCCACGTTGCATAGGTATGTGCTAGAGCTGCAATCGACAGTGTGAAGGTAATTAGGAATGAAGAGATGGGTGATTTCCTGCTGTTGCATTCTGAAATTGCCAGGTTCTGTAGATTTGTGTAGAGCACATGTCAGGCTCATTCCTCTCTGGATTTATGACACTTGTAATACTGTAATTTATGACTTTATTACTATCAGTGTTAATTCATTCACAAGCCAACCCAATCCAGACAGCAATCTTTTTACATAATGCTAGATATATTTACAAAATGCAACATTACATACATCAGCCTCCTCCCTAAACAGCACCAATGTGTTTTTGAAGTCTCCTTTTGTACTTTATTTGAAAATAAGTCGTTAACAAAGTACAGCCCATTAAATGCTCACCATAACAAGAATTAAATTCTCAAAGGAAATGTACAAAAGTTAATATTTGATTGTCGGGATAAATGGTTCATTCCAGACCCAGAGATAACCGTTGGTTCTGGAAGTCCTCCTGTAGGTGTAGGCATGACCTCCACAGCCCACAACTTGAGCCTGTGAATTGGCCATCTTGGCTGGACCCAGGATCAGACCCGGGAGGTGGTCCTCTGATCTGCCCACACCTCCCTCCTCACTAGATGGTTGAAGATCAGGAAGGTGCATTTGAAGTGAAGCCAAAGATTAAGGAGCAGCCTCTTCAAAAAAGGGAAGTATCTCTTTATATTTGTTCGAGATACTTAATCATTCAATATCCTCCATATGTACGTTCATAACCTTAAAAATACAATTAACAATGATAATCATTATATGTTCATATTTCATTCTGAGATATATGAAAACCAGTTTTTTTCTCTTTGTTATGCAATTACCTGAATATTGAATCTTGCTGTGCCCTTGATTCCACCTTCTCTGAGACCTGTATCATTTAGAATGGCAAAACTAACAGACACAGGTTCCCACACCATCCAGACTTGGAAATATATTGCTACTCCTTCACTGTCATTATGTCAAAATCCTGGGAATCTGGCCCCGACAATACTGTGGGTGTGCCCTTAAAGTATAACGCTGGTTCAAGAAGGCAGCTCACCAACACATTCTCAATGGCTGCTATGGATGGATTGTTAGTGTTAACCTTGTCCATTGCACTCAACGCATACAAATTAATTAAAAGCAAATAGAGCTATATTTTTTAAAGATTAATGTGTCATTTTTTAATCACGCAACTGCACACTTCAGATTCATTTGTTCAATTTTCTGACTCTCTAGAAAGTATCAAAGGTATGTAGATATCTGGAGTGAGAATGGCCACTGGCTACAGTGTGCTGAATACCAGCCACAGTGAATTCCAGGTGAAGCATGGTTAATAGACACAGCAATCCTCTCCAGGTAATTGCAAAGTTTATAATAATTAAAACCCTTCAAAATAAATGAGGCATAAATCAAACTGATGGCTTTTCCCAGAGAAAAGGATACAGTGCATAGAAATTTTCCAGTAGGCAGTGCTACACCTGCCCATGCAACTCTTTTCTCACCTGCATCCAAGGACCCAAACAATCTTTCCAAATCTGTCAGGGATTCACCTGTACATCCTCCAAGCTTGTCTACTGTATCTGTTGTTTCCAATGTAGTCTCCTCCGCATCGGAGAGACCAAGTGGAGACTTGGTGACCAATTTGCAGAGCATCTGCGCTCTGTACACTATAATCAACAGCACCTTCCATTTGCCAACCATTTTAACTTCCCCTTCCACTCCCTGGGGACATGTCCATCTTGGGCCTCCTCCAGTGTCACAAAGGCACCACATGTAAACTGGAGGAACAACACCTTATATTCCGCCTCAGGAACTTGCAGGCCGAAGGCCTCAACATAGAAATCACCAGTTTCAAAATCTCCCCACCCTTGGCCTCATCCCATGTCCAACCTTCCCTCTCATCCCTGCCTCCTTGACCTGACACAACCTGTCCATCTTCCTCCTCACCTATCCAACCCTCCTTTCCCATTGACCAATCTCCACTACCCCTTATCTGCATCCATCTATCACTATCCCACCTACCTTCCCCCAGCCCCACACCCACCTCTATTTACTTCTGAGCCCCCTACACCGTCCCCATTCCTGATGAAGGGTGTAAACCTAAAATGCTGACATTCCTGCTCCTCTGATGCTGCCTGACCTGCTGTGTTCTTCCAGCTCCACACTGTATTGACTTTACAACTTTTGATGTTTCCAAATTCATCAATGACAAGATGTTGTGCTAGGTTGGGTGTTAATGAGAGAGCCAGTATGGACAGGTAGCCTCTGTATTTATAGCTGCAGCTACAATGCCAGGGAGCAGACCGCTGATGATTAAAGTGCTAATGTATTTCCAAATATGATTTTCTATTTTTAATGAAGTGTCACCCCTACGCCCTCAGAAGCTTTTGTGTTTCATTTACTCCCATGCATCTGGAGTGAAGGTCTTTTCCTGGCTTACAGCATTTGAACAGGTGAACGAGTTGTGTTTTAAATATGGTGTTGGTAGCAGGAAAAAACCCACAGGTGGGCACAAGATACATGAGAGCGTTACTGTAAAGGTATGGTGCATTTTTAACAAAGTGGGGTTGGTTAGCTCAGTGGTTGGTTTATAATGTAGAATGATGCCTAATAGCATGGTTTCAATACCTGAAGTAAAGCATAGAATCCTTACAGTGTGGAAACAGGCCATTCAGCCCAACAAGTCCACACGTAGTCTCTGAAGATCATCCCACCAGATGCGCCCCTCTTTTCTATCCATGCATTTCCCACGGCTAATCCACCTGAATTACATATCCCTGGACACTATGGGCAATTTCTCATGGCCAATCCACCTAACCTGCACGTGTTTGGACTGTAGGAGAAAACCGGAGCACCCGGAGGATACCCGCACAGACATGGAAAGAATGTGCAAACTCCACACAGAGAGTCACCCAAAGGTGGAATTGAACCTGGATGTCTGCTGCGATAAGTCAGTAGTGCTAACCACTGAGCCACTGTGCCGCCCCAAATGCTGATACCCTGTCACCAAGCGACAATTTATTTATGCATGGAGAGCCCTTGACACTGATATGGCTCCCTTAGAATCAGCTGTCGGTGTGAACAAGATGTCTGACACTCCTGTTCTTATCTATCAGCCAGGGCTCCCTGATTGGACCAGACTAACAGTCCTAATCAGGGAACTCATATTCTATGAGGTCCACCTAGCTGACCTCATCATTACACTGAGGTTACCACAAAGGTCCCAACATCTCAGCCTCTCCCTTGCCTGAGGCGTGGTGATCTACAGGTTAAACTCACCACCAGTTATATCTCTCTCAGATGAGAGAGCAGCCCTATGTGACTGTGGTGACCTTACCTTCATGAAGTGAGTAGCAGTGATAACTCATTAGAGCTCACAGAGAGAAACCCTGCATGAAACATTATCAGAAGTTTGACCCTGCACAGAACAATTAGGGTAAGCATTTTTCTTTGTAAGTTTGAGATATTGTAGATCATTTCTGAAAAGTAAACACTGACAGCAGGCTGAAAGTGTACAAGTTCAAATAGCTGTAGGGAATTTAATTTCAGCCAAATTTCTTGTGATTTCAATAGTCGATAGTTTCAAGGAGCCAGTTGAACAAGTAAAATAAGGTTGAAGAATGGCCTTTCTCAAATATAGTTATCTTACTACGTTAAGAAGTTGCTATGTTGTTGTATGAATTATTCAAAATAACATTGAATATTGCCAGTATTTGAATCTGATTATATGTAGGCTGCAGAAAGAAGTGTAGAGAGTCAGCGTAAACCACACAGAATAAATATTAATCTAAAGGTGAAATATTTTAGTTCTCTGTTAATGTGGGTTATAGGAATAGATGCACAAATTATCCATCCTCAAAACGTGCATCCCAGACTTTGGTTAAGGCTAGTGGTTCTAGTGGCCTAGAAATTTGAAACAACTGAGGCTATTGTAACACAGTCACCTTGTTTAATTCAGTTAACAATCTGCAAGACGTTTATTTGGACACTGCTATAACCAATTCAGTACCTCAGGAATGATCTTTAAACTTTAAAGGAATATGGTTTCCTCGCTACGCTTGAGCCGGGCTTCATTCACAATTGATAGTGAGACCCAAACACACGCACTCAATAAAAACGACACAGCCATGTGTATATTTTGCTTGGGATACAGACCTATGGTCCATACTCTGAAACGTAGCAGAAACAGGTAATCCAACAGAATCAGATAGAGACCATTCAGCCCATCAAGTCTGATGGACCTACTGTGGTTTACAGAACATCTACACCATGCTTATTGGTCTGCAAACTATTGAGCCTCAAATAGATTTCATGCTGACTTTTAATGAGTTGAAGGTCTCTTCCATTGGATCGTGGCTGATCTATCCCTCAGCTCCACGCTGCCATCATTGTTCCAAATCCCTCAACATCCGTATCTGACAAGAATGCATTGATTTCATTCTTTCAATTTCATCGGCTCAGCAACCACAGTCTTGTGGGTTGGATAAGAGCTGAGAAAACCCCAGATTTCATCAACTCTTTGTGAATAAGTGCTTCCTGACTTTTTTTAAATGGCCCAAATGCTAATTTTGAAATGACACCAACTTACTGGATTCTCCCACCGAAGGAAATCATTTCTCTCTATCTATCCAATGAGATCTGGTTATTATTTTAAGCAATTTGATTAAATTACACCCTCCCCACCCAACCTTCCAAATTCAAGGAAACCCAAACCAATTTGTCCTCATAATTTAATCTTTTATGTCTGGATATATTTCTGATTATTTTCTGTTTTTACTCCGTCCAAAACCAACATAGAGTTTTTTTCCCTGAGATTTAGTTTCAAAAGCTGAACGCAGGATGCCAAAGACCTCTGTTCAACTAACATGTTACTGCCTCACTTTTGTATTTATAACATCTGCCCATCAGTTTTACTGCACATGAACTACTCCTCCCCAGCTGCTAGCTGTTCCAATCGAAAAAAAACATTTGCATTTGCCTGTTCCAGATCCAAAGTGAACAAACTCCCATTTTGCCATTTTAGAACAAAGAACATAAGAACATAAGAACTAGGAGCAGGAGTAGGCCTTCTGGCCCTTCGAGCCTGCTCCGCCATTCAACAAGATCATGGCTGATCTTTTCGTGGACTCACATCCACTTACCCACGTTCTCGCCATATCCCTTAATTCCTTCATTGTTCAAAAAAAAATCTACCTTTAGCTTTAAAAACATTTACTGAAGTAGCGTCAACTACTTCACTTGGCAAGGATTTCCACAGATTAACAACCCTCTGGGTGAAGAAGTTCCTTCTCAATTCAGTCCTAAATCTGCTCCCTCTAATCTTGAGGATTTGCCCTCTTTTCCTGGCTGCACCTGCCAGTGGAAACATCCTCTCTACTTCTATCTTATAAAGTCCCTTCATAATTTTATATGTTTCTATAAGATCCCCCCTCAATCTTCTGAATTCCAATGAATATAATCCCAATCTACTCTGTCTCTCCTCATAAGCCAACCCCCTCAACTCCGGAATCAACCTAGTGAACCTCCTCTGCACCTCCTCCAGTGCCAGTATATCCTTTTTCAAGTAAGGAGATCAAAACTGCACACAGTACTCCAGGTGTGGCCTCACCAGCACCTTGTACAGCTGCAACATAACCTCTCTGCTTTTAAACTCAATCCCTTTAGCAATGAAGGACAAAATTCCATTTGCCTTCCTAATTACTTGTTGTACCTGCAGACCAGCCTTCTGTGATTCATGCACAAGGACACCCAGGTCCCTCTGCATAGCAGCATGCTGCAACTTTTTACCATTCAAGTAATAATCCTTTTTACTATTACTCCTACCAAAATGTATGACTTCACATTTATTTACATTGTATTCCGTCTGCCAGACCTTTGCCCACTAACTCAACATATCTATGTTCCTCTGCAAAGTTTCACAGTCCTCTGCACACTTCGCTCTGCCACTCATCTTAGTGTCATCTGCAAACTTTGACACCCTACATGTGGTGCCCAACTTCAAATCATCTATATAAATTGTAAATAAGAATTTTGAACACCTATTTGCCACTTCTGAAGTGGCCATGCAAGAACAAAATATGTTTCTCCCTCCACAGAGACTTCTAGACCTGCTGAGAATTAAGAGTCATAGAGTCATAGAGCTGTATGGCACGGAAACAGGCCCTTTGGTCCAACTCGTCCATGCCGACCAGAAATCCTACATTAATCTTGTCCCATTTTCCAATATTTGGTTCATATCTCACTAAACGCTTTCAATTCATATACCCATCCAGATGCTTTTCAAATATTGCAGTTGTACCAGCCTCCACCACTTCCTGTGGCAGCTAATTCCATACACCTTCCACCCTCTGCATGAAAAAGTTGCCCCATTGTCCCTTTTAAATCTTTCCCCTCTCACCTTAAACCTATGCCCTCTAGTTTTGGACTCCCATGCTTTGGGGAAAAGCCTTTGGCTATTTAGCCTATCCATTCCCCTCATGATTTTATAAATCTCTATAAGGTCACCCCTCAGCCTCCGATGCTCCAGGGAAAATAGCCCCAGTCTATTCAGCCTCTCCCTGTAGCTCAAACCCTCCAACCCTGGCAACATCATTGCAAATTTTTTCTGAACTCTTTCAAGTTTCACAACCTCTTTCCCATAGCAGGGAGACCTGAACTGAATGCAATATTCCAAAAGTGGCCTAATCAATGTCCTGTACAGCTGCAGCATGACCTCCCAACTCCTATACTCAATGCACTGACCAATAAAGGCAATTGTACCAAACGCCTTCTTGGATAAATGTGAGGTTATTCACTTCAGACGCAAAAGCAAGAAGGCAGATTACTACCTGAATGGTTGTAAATTGGGAGAGGGGAGTGTGGAGCAGGACCTGGGAGTCCTTGTGCACCAGGCGCTGAAGGTAAGCATGCAGGTGCAGCAGGTGGTAAAGAAGGCAAATGGTATGTTGGCTTTCATTGCAAGAGGTTTTGAGTACAGGAGCAGGGAAGTGTTGTTGCAGTTATACAGGGCCTTGGTGAAGCCACACCTGGAATATTGTGTGCAATTTTGGTCTCCTTTTCTGAGGAAGAATGCTGTTGATCTTGAGGGAGCGCAATGAATGTTTACCAGGCTGATTCCGGGAATGGCGCGTCTAATGTATGAGGAGAGATTGGCTAGGTTGGGACTGTTTTTGCTGGAGTTCAGACGAATGAGGGGGGACCTCAATGAGACTTATAAAATTCTAACAGGACTGGACAGGGTAGGGAGGATGTTCCCGATGGTGGGTGTGTCAGAACCAGGGGTCACAGTATGAGGAATCGGGGTGGACAGTTTAGGACAGAGGTGAGGAAACATTTCTTCACCCCAAATAGAGTGGTGAGCCTGTTGAATTCATTACCACAGGAAGTAGTTGATGCCAAAACATTGAATGTATTCAAGAGGCAACTAGACATATCACTTGGGGCGAATGGGATCAAAAGTTATGGGGAAAAAGCAGGACTAGGCTATTGAGTTGAACCATCAGCCATGATCATGATGAATGGCGGAGCAGGGTTGAAGGGCCAAGCGGCCTCCTCCTGCTCCTATCTTCTATGTTTCTATGTTTCACTATCCTGGCTACCTGTGACTCTACTTTCAAGAAAGTATGAACATGCACTCCAAGGTCTCTCTGTTCAGCAACACTCCCCAGGACCGTACCATTCAGTGTCTCGGACCTGTCCTGATTTAACTTACCAAAATGCAGCGCCTCACACTTGAGCACTTACGATTTTCATTTCAGATTTCCAGCATCTGCCTTCATGCTATTTGCCATTGCTGTCTATGAATCTGCTGAATGTTCCATAGAATCCTTGTAAATCATTGAGACTTAGGCGGAAGTAAGTGTGAGGAGAATTAGAATCAGCTCAGCACAGAAAAACAAAGGTATGGTTCAATATTCAGCACAAACCCAATTAATGTCCTAACAATCTGCTCTACAGAGCTTTCAACAACTTGAAATTACTTCAATTTGTATTGGTGTCATAGGGGTCTTCTGGCACAGTTGCAATGTCCCTACCTCTGGGCCAGCCCTACCTGTTTCATGTCCCACCTGATCCAGATATGCTTTGTGCATGTCTAAACAAGGTGAGTAAAAAAGCATCCTCCTGATCTTTTGCTGCAGTTGTGAGTGAGTGACAAGGGATTTTGGAAGCACAGCAGACAGGGGGCTGGGGAACATGTGAGCATATCAACAAAGTATGAGTAACTTTACTACTATCCCATTTTGAGCAAGGAAGAGGTGTAGGAGAAATGTCTAACAAAGAGATTTATCAGAGACATGGATCGAACAGGAGTGAATATCATTGCCACATTTGATCATTGTTTCTTACTATCAAGTTAATCTAATGGTTGCACTGTACCCCCTGTCATCTGTCAATTCAGGGCAGACGATAATACAATAGGAAGTTGTATTCAAACTCTTGTGGTGGTGTGTCACAGTTCACTCAGGGAGTCTAAATTGCCGTGGCAACACATACTTTTCCACGCACATTGGAGTCTGGAGCTATGGATTATCATGCTGGAGGCTCCCATATCCCTTCCATAAAATGATTGATTCCCCGACCAAGAATCTCTCCCATTCTTATTGCCTTCCACTGATGTATGTTTGAAGAGTTTACAAGTTGAAACTCAACATGTTATGAATGTGAGATAACAAGGTGTAGAGCTGGATGAACACAGCAGGCCAAGCAGCATCAGAGGAGCAGGAAAGCTGA
>JAHRHZ010000030.1:30041037-30111844 GCA_024137785.1 Ginglymostoma cirratum
TGGATGAACACAGCAGGCCAAGCAGCATCATAGGAGCAGGAAAGCTTTTTTTCTGATGAAGGGTCTAGGCCCGAAACGTCAAGCTTTCCTGCTCCTATGATGCTGCTTGGCTGCTGTGTTCATCCAGCTCCGCACCTTGTTATCTCAGATTCTCCAGCATCTGCAGTACCTATTATCTCTCATACAGAAGGTTAGTGAGTGTGCAGATTTCTGTCAGAGAGCACAAGTCAATTGCAGTAAAGGTGGTGTTAGCTTAACAATCTCTGAAGTAGTTTGGGCTGAAACAAAGCCCTGAGTGTCTCAAAAGTCAGTAAAGGAAAAGCTTTAGATACAACAGGCTGTTGAATTGGAGTCTAAAGAACCCATCTCAAGAAATACTTGAGCTCTGTTAGCAGTTTGTTTAGGCATCTCAGTAAGAGACAGCGACTAAAGAAATAATAATGAGTGAATGCAGAAGTTTGCCAAAAATAAATCATATACAACCATGCCACTGAACAAGTCAAAATAGGGTAACCCTTCACTGAGATTTGAGTAACTGTTGGGTTGGTGTTGAGGATAAAGGAGTTGGATCTTTATTCCTGAAAGATGAAATAAGACCCATGCTAATAATTCTTATATTGTGTAAAGTAGTTTGTATTTTTTTTGCTTTATGTTCAATAAATTTTGATAGTCTTTTGTTAAATGGCAGCCTCTTGTGAACATGTTCACCACGTTAAACAGCTAGTAAAAATGAAACTTAAGCTACATTGCATTTGGGAATCTGACTTGTCCAATATTACCACCAGCTGGAAATGTACAATTGAAGCCAGAAGAAAAAAAAATCAGGATTCAATAGGCTGCAGATTTCAATCATTCTTAGCAAATACTCTGCTTTCAACATATTACACAAAATTGAATTGTAAGACCAGGTATATTCCCAGTGCACAAAACATCAACAAACATTTTCTGAAATTGAACTTGATTGAAGAAACATCTGATTTCAAGTGAAATTGTCGCTCGCCATAATTTAAAATAAATTGAAATGGCACAAAAGACAAAAGCTTGTAATATTGATGACTGTGAGTGTGGTGCCAGTAAATGCCTATGAGAGGCCTGGAAACTAATATATTCATAAAATCTTCAAGTATTCCAGTAAAACAAGGAAAGTCCCCTCCAAGCCCTAGAAAATAGACCCTAACATCAAGCTTTCAAAGCTCAGAGACCATTGATTTAATCAGTAGCATTCTTGGTAGTTTTGAGGTATACTTTGATAATTATTCTTCAGATTTTACAAAGAGATTAAAAGGCTTGGTGCAATGATAAGGAGTGAATACTAGTTACTTTGTAAGAACTCATATTTCTTAGCCTATTGGATAATGATTTCTTTTTCCTTGATATTAGACTGCAGATAGGGAGACCTATTCAAAGCCATTGCTAAGCAACTAAACCTTGCTAAAGATAGGAAGGAAATAAACAGGCCATAGAGGAAGTCCATTACATCATTTAGAATCCTAACACTGCTTCTATCATTTTCATTCTAAGAAGCTATTTAAGTATTCTAGTATTTTGATGAGAAGCAATAGAACATCTTTTGTGAATGACTATATCATTTTGACATGACCAGATAATAACAACTAAAGGCAAAAAGGGCTACAATATCAGAGAATGGAGACCTATATGATCAATATTTTCAGGGATGAAGATGTAATATTCATGGGAGGGACAATCCACAGCCTTAGGGTATAAATGAACTATCTCAAGGAAAAATTTGTAGGATTTTCTGTACAAGAAAAGGAAGATCTATCAGCATCCAATAGAAACAAAGAGTCACTGACTTGAAGAAAAGCTTAGTCCTTTTCGTTCATGATCCACAATTGCTCCGTTTGAAATGTAGGGGAGGCCTTCAGGGGATCACATTGTAGCTGTATTTCTTGAATTTAGTCACATTTCTGACCTTTAGGTCTGAATTTCAAAAGCTAGGTGTGGAGAGAATTCCTGTGTGTTTCTCTTACTTTACTGGAGTAATGTGACTTCTGATTTATTGTAACATGGGCAATGGGCCAACAAGATAGAAAATGTGCCTTCCAATTTAACACTGCAGTGTAATAAAAATCATTTATCACATCTTACTGCCAAAAAATTGATGAGGAATGGCAATCTTTTCTTATATTTTAAAATATCTTAAGTACCACAGGGCATTAAGCAAGGACTGTTTTATTTTTATGTGCTAAGATATTAAAATTAAAATTCAATCAATCTGAGATACCAACTCTCCATCTAAGAGTGACAACACCTCAAAGGATGTAAAGTAAATGTTGCAAGTGATAAAAAGAATGACAGGTTGTCCTGTGTGTTAAATCCTTTTACGACCTTTCAGCAAACCTTTGAATGCCATCGTGAAAACTGACAAAGATCTGACACCAAGCTGACAAGTGAAAATTAAAAGAAGTGATTTCCTTTCAAAGAATGGATTGCTTTGCTCTGCTTCTTTTGAGTAAAGATGAAGATATCAGGAGCGGGAACAGAAGTTGTGATGGAGTAGTCGAGCCCCTGACTCTGAGACAGTGGCCCTGTGTTCAAATCCCACTCCAGGACCTGCTACCAAGGCTGAATATTGATCTGAAAATCCTTTCAACATGTACCAATGCCAAGTAGTAACAGTGAGAGAGAATCCTGGCCAGCCACTTGATAGCTATGGAGCTCCAGACAACAACATGGTTTAAAACTTTATGTTGACACAGCAACTTGGACTCCTTGGATAGGACTGGTTAGCTCATTTGGCCAGACAGATAGTCTGGATCAAAATGATGCTAACAGCATGGGGCTTAATCCCTGTTCTGGCCGGGGTGTCTTCAGAATCTGCTACTTTACCCTACCTATGTCTGTTGGTATTACGTGTCAAATATGCCTTCAGGCAGAGAAGCGAGTGAGATTGGCTGTGTGGGAAGGATTAGAAAGATAAATTGGACACATTCCTTTTCAATAATCCCTTGCTAACTTTTCTTCTATGGGAAAACAAGGCGGAGAAGCAAGTCCGGGTATGGAGGAGCTAACTTCCTGACCCTTAATGTGCTGGGGAAAGCAGCCCAAGGCAATATTTTCCCATTGGAATTAGTGAAGGTATAACTGGGGACTACAGCATGCAGACTATAATTTGTAGCCTTTCATTTAGCCCAAAGCAATCACACACACACAGACAGATAAAGTGATTAAGGAGGCAGGTGGGATTTTGCTTTTATTAGACAAGGCTTAAGAGTTTAAGAGAAGGGAGGTGATGCTGGAACTGTATAAATTGGTGGTTAGGCCACAAGTAGAGGATTGTCTACAGTTCTGGAATCCACATTATAGGAAGGCTGTGATAGCACTGGAGAGGGTGCAGAGGAGATTTACCAGGATGTTACCTGGAGAGTTTCATTAGTGAAGAGAAGTTGGACAGACTAGGGTTGTTTCCATTGGAGCAGAGGAGACTAAGGGGGTACATGACTGATATGTAAAAAATATTGAGGGATAAAAATAGGACA
This sequence comes from Ginglymostoma cirratum, assembly GCA_024137785.1. Taxonomy (NCBI): domain Eukaryota; kingdom Metazoa; phylum Chordata; class Chondrichthyes; order Orectolobiformes; family Ginglymostomatidae; genus Ginglymostoma; species Ginglymostoma cirratum. The sequence continues at coordinate 30,044,538 of JAHRHZ010000030.1, forward strand.
GGCAGGAAGAAACTTGAGGTTGTTGGCTTGCTCGCCGAGCCGGCTAGTTATCGTACACAAAATATGGGATGCTTCATGAATTTGCGAGTCATCCTTGCGAACAACCTCATCCACGACCCAAGCTACAAATCTTCGCAAGAACCTTAAAGCAAGAAACGTTTCCCTTTGGTAGAGGGATCAATAACCAGGGGACATCAATTGAAGATAAAGGGCAGGAGGTTTAGGGGGAATGTGAGGAAAAATGTTTTTCACCCAGAATGTGGTGAAAACCTGGAACTCACTGCCTGTAAGAGTGGAAGAGGTAGAAACTCTCATAACATTTAAGAAGTATTTAGACATACAGTCACAATACCAAGACAATAAAGGCCAAGTGCTGGAAAATGGGATTAGAATTGTTTGGTGGTTGTTTTTGACTGATGCAGACTCGATGGGCTGAAGGGACTTTTCAGTGCTGTAAACCTCTCTGACTCTATAACATTGAGCAACCTCACCAGTGTCATGTTGCACAGTAAAAGCTACAGTCTACAACCGTCCAGCTTTTCAGTGTCATGCTAACTTTAACCCTGTTGTTGTTGGACTACCTTTCTTGCCACTGGATTTCATGATGGTGCCACTGTTTGTACCCCTCTAGCACTTTGAGGTGTCTAACTCGCTAAAGCTTGTAGGAGTAAAGGGCTCACTGCTGCTGAGTAAGCCATGACCTGGTCCTCAAATATTCTTTTCCTCAGTGGGTTGAAGAATAAGCTGGATGTTACAACCAGTCCCCGTCCCGGATTCCCTAATGTGTTATGGTTCAAGAGAGCAAGCCCCAAATTATCAAGCTCGCAGGTGAGGAGTAGTGAGTTGGCCCCCTTCTTTATTTGCACAGCTTTTCAGTTGGTTGCAACAAGGTTAATTTACAGGGGATCGCTTCCGTTTATGGATAACTTTCTCCCAGAACTACATGAAATTAGGAATTTTAAAAAGAGCCAATTTTATCAAGCTTTTTTGAGTTGGCAAAAAATGTGAGCAGATTATTTACTAAAAACAAGAAGAAACAATAATGCAACACATACGCACATATTAGGGATGAGAAGTTAGTCCAAAACTAAACTAAGGTTTAAAAAACTGTACTGATCAGTATTTGAATATCTTATGAAGAGTGGATAGTGGAGTATCATGACTGTTGCCATGGATGATGCCATTACTGTTGACATTGATATCTGAGCAGTCAATTTTGAGATTTTAAGCATTGTTGGTTGTTTAAAACACTGTTGTATTTTGTTATTCCTTTCAACAGTGGCTGGTTGGCAGCACTTCGAATGAGAAAGTTTATACCTCTTTCTTCACTTGCAGTGCAGGGTGTTTCATGGTGGCTCTCAAACTGTGACCTTCACAGCATACATTAGTCCACATATTACCATGACAGACACTAATGCAGCAACAGAGTTGAAGCTTGCTTTTAAATCCCTTTTTTTTGCTTGTGTATTATTGGAAGTGTATAACACAAACATATCTATGGGAGATAGCCACCTGCTAATAGCGCATGGGTAAACAACCCCTCTCATTATCTCTTCTGTTTTAGTCATTCTGTTTGAAGTTTCTCCAACTCTGTTTGGGTGTGACCTTCCAGAATTCCACTCCAGACAGCTACTGAATTTACGTATGCAGTCATCTTTTGGCTGTATCAACCTTTAAAAAAACACACACACATTGCAGTCAAAAGTTTAGTATGCCCTAGATGAACCAGCATTGTGATTCATGGTCACGACAATGGACACATTAGTAGGTAATGGTGAATTTTGTTGTTCACATCAGTCTTCATAGAGAGGAGACTCCCAAGACATGGAAAATGGTCCACATTTTCCAGGAGCTTGCCATTGATCTTAATCAACAACAGTGTCCTTGCACAGGTCAACATGGCCAGCAACAACATGCTAATCACTCCAAACCACCTCCACATTCATCTGCCTGGCACCACATTCCTGAACATATGGCTCTCCTCAGAACTCAGTCACGGTATGACACTGTGAGGAGGAATTAGGGATGTCCTCAAACAATTCCTGAAGAAGTAAAACATCCTGTCTGCCCTTTGGGATCCCCTGGCTTTTGGCCCACTGAAATGTGGAAAGCTCATTTGGAAAGGCACTGAATGGAGAGAATCATGGTTAGGATTGTGCTGAGACACCGTTGAAGCATTGGAGGGAGCATACAAGCCTGTAAATGACCCATCCATCCGACTGTTCAAACTCCACCTGCCCCACATGTGGAGGATACTGCAGATCACATTTTGGTATTGTCAACCATTGTGGAACCGTTAAATGGAGTGAATGCAAGTTATCCTCAATTCTGAGAAACGGCCTAAGGAGAAGAGAAGAACTTTTGTCCAATTATTCTTTCTGTTGGCTCTTTTCACAATTTGGACAATATGGGAGACGATTTGCAAGAGAATGTTCAAAGAATAGAATGTCATAGAATTCCCACAGTGTGGAAACAGGCCATTCGGCCCATCAAATCCACAGTGAACTTCTGAAGAGTATCCCAACCCAGACCTTCCCCCTATCCTACCCCGCATTTTCCATGGCAAATCCACCTAACCTGCACATCTTTGGACTGTGGGAAGAAACCAGAGCACCCAGAGGAAACTCACGCAGACACTGGGAGAATGTGCAAACTCCACACAGATAGTCACCCAAGAGTGGAATCAAACCCGGGGCCCTAGCACCGTGGGGTAGCAGTGCTAACCACTGAGCCATCATGCCACCCTACCATGTCTTCCAGAAATTACATCTGCACCACACCCTCCCTAACACAATGACAGAGATTGATAGCCCAGTGGGGCCAGAGGGTGATTCAGAGAGCTCTGTGCCCCTGGTGAAGCACAAGCCTTAGTGAGAAGGATCAACAACAAATGGAAAAGTCAATCCTGAAGATGGCTTGCTGGAGGAAAAGTGCACCTCCAAGCCTGGATCAGGTGGTCAAGGCTGTTAGCTTCAAACAGAAATTGTGCAACAAAAGTCAGAGAAGGATTTATGTACTGTATCTGAAAGTTGGCAGATAGCCCATCCCGACTGTGTGATGCTCTTCCACAAGGAATCAACACTTTGCAGTATACCTTGGAGTGAGCAGTCACCCCCAGGGACACCACAACCAGCTCCTCAAAATATTTAACTGAATCCCCACCAGCCTCAGCAGTGTTGCTGCAAACTCAAGGTGCTGCCATTCAGATTCAGGGCATCAATGTCCATTTAACCTGGGTTAGATTGATGGACTACCTGAATTCTCTATCTCCCTTCCGGGGGAGCAGGATGGAAAGTGAACTAGCACCACAGGACCCATATCACCAACACAAGCCTTTCACTAGCTGTGTTAAAGCCCAAGGAATACCCCAGAGGAGAAATGATTAATAAACAAAAACCATGAAACAAAGACATTGTGAGTTTGCGTTTTGAACTGCATTTCAATGTAGTTATAGCTTTTTGTCCTTTAGAGGATTAACGTCTGAAGTCTGACATTTTTTACTTGCAATGTGGTTTCAATGCAGTTTAGGAATCTGTCCAGTCAGGGGTCAGCTATGGTTCAGTTTGGAGTGATCTTGTTTCTGAGTCAGATGGCCATGGTTCTCCAGGAGCCTGAGCAGAAAGGCCAAAATGCCAGTGTAGTACCAAGGGAATACTGCACCGTTGAAGGCACTGACTTTCAATGAGGATGTTAAACTGAGACACTTCCCTGGTGTTGGGGGCAGTCATGATAGGTCCCATGATATGATTTTGAAGAAGGACAGGGTGTCTCATTCTTTATTTATCCTTCCTCTGACATCATTAAAAGAATCATCCATTTCTGGATCTGTGGGAGTTGGTCATGTGTAAGTTAAATGCTGTGACCTTTCCATCACAGCACTTCACTGATTGTAAAATGTTTTGGACATTGTGGATCATGCTGTACAGAACACATCTCTCACATCTTCTTATTTGACTATTGATTGGGTAGGTTCAATCTTCTTTCTTAGAGGGTTGAGTGAGCGATGAAGAAGGTAATGTCAGTGCAGCTTGGGGATTGACTAACCCTTCAGGGGAAGGTGTAGATCAGTGGAGAGCTCTACAGTCAATGGGTCCATGCTGTTGTACTCCCCCTCATCTGCAACTTCCTCACCTTCACTCAAAACCAGTCTCTCTCGTTGTTGCTTCTCTCCGTTTAGATGCTGTACAAAGGGTAGGTTCCATGCCTATGATCAGTGTGAAACCCTCTTCTGGGCTGCACTGAAACAGATCCTCTGACCTATCCAGCACCAAGCCATTGATCCGGGAAACCCTGGGAGCAATAATGCTGTGGATGTTGGGAATCTGGATCGAGAACAGAAAGTGCTACAAACACTCAGCAGGTGTGACAGTGTCTGCGAGGATTGTGAGTTAGGATAGTTGTTAAAATAGCAGCAGGAATACTCAGAAGGCAAACCCAACTTACTGCCAATACTGGTGATGTTGGTGTTGGGTGGGGGGATTTTTCCCAAAAAGCAAAAGAGGAAGGGGCTTTGCTGACAACACTGCTAATAGCAGATGGCTAATTCAGGTCATTAACTTGTCCATGAATGACCATTTCACCAGGCTGCTGGGGTTTCATGGAACTTAGCAAAGACCTCCCCTCCCCCACCAACACGTCTGCAGTCTAGTGAATCTACAGGCTGTAGCCAGGCTTCCTATGGCTCCTCAGGGGCAAGCAGGGCATTTTGCCATCTGGAGAGGCACCCCTAGTTGGCAATGCCCATTCCCATAACCCAAATGATACCATTGGAGGGTGCATAGGAGTGCACCTATCTGCCACCTGGCACAATAAAAACATTCCACTTACTGTGTGGGCACCTCCGTTCGGAGGCTCCTCCTTCCAACCTCAGCAGCAGTCACCTCTTTCCTTCTCTCCAATAAAATTGCACCACAGTGCCTCTGTCTGCCCACACTGGTTGTGGGCCCACATTGGGTCCTAAAGTGTGGGTGCTAGTAAAATTCTGGTCAATGACCTTTCATCAGATCCCCTGGAATCAGTGTGTCTACACGTTCAGTATCCTCTAGTTTCTCCTCTAAACAAAGCACGGTGTCAGCCTGAGCTGGTGGTTGCCTGTGAGAAGTTGAATGACAACAGTTCTAGGGTTTAGGCCCGAAACGTCAAGTTTTCCTGCTCCTCTGATGCTGCTTGACCTGCTGTGTTCATCCAGCCCCATGCTTGTTATCTCTAGTTCTGTGGTGCTGCCCTTCTCTCCTTTTGCTTCTCCCTGAGGGTAGTGTACATTTTTTTTTTAGTGGCATGGCTGAAACCAGGTTCGGCTGAAAAACAATTACAGTCTGTTGTGCATCAACTAAATGGGTGAGATTCAAATGAGAAGGTGGTAGAGTGAAACTGCACTGATTGGAAGACAGCATTGGCAACTGGTGGAATGGATAAGTTTGGATGGTTGTCAATAGATATGATGCAAGGCTACGCAGGGAGGAATGAAGTGATACAAGCTAAAAGGCTTACCTTAGTTGTACTAGTGAGGCCACTGGACTCCTTCATCCACTGCCATCATGTCAGCAGGACGTAGGAAGAAATGTGAGAGGAGGCGTACTTCCAGCATTCATCTTCTTGGTCAGCTCTGCCACATCTGCTGGGGAGTTTGACATCTCTAACCTTTGCCCTTCCTCTCGCTAACCTCCACAATTCCTCCAACACACATCAGAATAAAGAGGGCTCTGTTGCAGTTTCGGCTGTGCCTGCCATTGTCCTCAATCCTCATTGACCGTTGCTCACATTCAAGGCAGTCTGTATCAATGCTTGCATTTGGGGGAAAGGCAAGGGGGCAGGAGTGGGGACAACTGAAACTACAAGGCAACTGTCCCAATGTGGAAAATTGGAAGCAGTGTGGAAGGTGAGGGCAGCAGTGAGTACGGCATCACAGATCGAGAACAACATTGAGCTGATTTTATTTCACATCTCAATCTGCAGATTCTGTGATCTCTGCACCTCTGAGGGAGAGAGTCCCTTTACACACAGGGCAACACAGTTTCATTTATTATTGCAGTTTTCATTTTTTGCCAATACATTACATTTTTATAATGAAAGGTCTCTTTTTATGTTACGATATCTAATTTGTTTCGAATAATGCTTCAGATGGGATTATGTTATGTACATAAACAGGATGTCAATCCACAGCAGATTTCTGACAAAAACTAATGGTAAGATAAAATTCAACAGCAACTGCCAGTAAATGTGACTTATATATTATAAATGCAGTTTTATATTATGTGTGTCTCTCTGGTACATGCTGTAAATTGTACATTGCCAGCGAATCAGTGCAGGCTGCGAAGTGAGATAATAAATTAGGCTGTGTTATATTAAGTATTCATGTGCAATTACATTGGCCCTGATTGTTACCGGGAGTGAGTGGGGGTAGGGTCATAGCAGCCAGGAAACACACAGTGTGGGGAACTGGCAGCTCTTTCTGACTTTAACAGCAGCTCCTCTGTTGATATTATTTCTCCATTTCCCACACAGTAGTCAATCAGGCTGAGAGACTATCCACATTAGACGGAGATTGAGGGATGAATTTGACCATATTTTGGCTCAGTATGTATTGCATTGAGTTTCACGGAGGATTTGTCTCTGCAAGGTCAAGTGAGTTTTCTTGTGTGATAGTATCAAACTCGCCTCATTAACTACCTACCATGGCCCTACGGTGCCCCTCATGTCTAATGTCTCCCATTTACAAGCTGGAATGGAGCTGCATCTCTGGTGGTGATGCCATATTTAAAGGATATTATGCATCTCATCTAGTATGGGCAGCCTGTAGCTGCCATGCACGGTGGGAGACTCTTGTTCTGGACATGACAGCCAAGGGGAAAAGGGCACTCTGTTTTTCATCCGGGGCCTGAAGGTCCTGGTGGACAGGGTGATGCAGAGGAGGGATATCCCCTTCCTTCAGGACAGGCAAAGGAGGGTACGACACCAGACTATGCCAGCCTGGGCTGAGCTCATTACAGCAGGTCAAAGCTGCCCTCAGGATTCGGAGAAATGCCCAGCAGGATGAAGGTGGATGACCCATTTGCCTTGCCAGGGTGATTGGTACTGTCCTCTGTCTGCGGCCTCACACTCACTCTTCCTTTGATACTGTATCCTCCTCCCACCAAGGCCCTGGCTCTATCACCCTCACTACTGCAGGCAGCTACATTCTGCACTCGATCTCACCAACCACAACCTCTCCCAACCGACATACAGCCTCGACGCTGCCCAGTCACTCCCACAGGACACCTCCACACCTTTCCCCCTCCTATACCAGCTCCAGGAGCTGTATTAGCCACTTTCCCCTCACACAATACCTCCTATTCTCTCATTGGCCCATAATGGGACTGAATGAGCCAGGACAGGTGGTGAGTGCTGGATAGTCATCTCCTCACCCCCTAGAAGGATGGATCTCAGTCCTTGCAGGTGAAGACAGGAGTATTCCTGTGAAAATGCGAAACCTCTCCATGTCCTGGTAACCTAGCAAGAAGGTTCATGCATTGTTCTGCTCTCTGATCATCCCCACTGTGAATATAATGTTAACCTGTCACAATGTCTACCCCTTGTCTGCGATGCATTTTCTCTTTTGTCAACTGTAGGCATCCTGCAAGACATGGTCCCATCCATCTTTGGGTAAGAGACAATGGAGGCATCAGAGGAAGCACCAGCAAGGCTACCTCCCTTACATTTTGATCTCCCATCCAATATTGTAGTCATAGTCATACAGCATGGAAGCAGAGCCTTCAGTCCAACCAGTCTATGACGACCACAATCCCAGACTAAACTAGTCCCACCTGCCTATGTTTGGCCCGTATCTCTCCAAATCTTTCCATTTCATGTACTTGTCTAAATGTCTTTTAAATATTGCAACCATACCCGCATCCACTTCCTCTGGAAGTTCACAAACCATTCTCTGTGTTAAAAAAATTGCCCCTCATGCCTTTTTAAAATATTTCTCCTGTCACCTTAAAAATATGTCCCCTAGTCTTGAAATCCCCCACCCTAGGGAAAGACACTTGTCATTTATCTTATCTATACCCCTCATGATTTTATAGACCTCTATAAGGTCATTCCTCAATATCCTAGTCTCCAGTGAAAATACTCCCAGCCTCTCCTTATAATTCAAACCCCTGGTAAACCTTTTCTGAACCCCCTCTAGCTTAATAACAACTTTTCTATAACAGGCCAACCAGAACTGGACACAGTACTCCAGAAGAGGCCTCACCAACATCCTGTACAATCTCGACTTGATGTCCCAACTGCTATCCACACTGCATCCACATATTCTGCCTCTAAACTTCAGCATTGAGACTTTCCAGATTAGAAGTACAACTAGAACTTGCTTATTGCTCAGTAAGGACTGCACTGAAGGTCATTCAGGCATCAGCAAGGGTGGAATGGAGAGGTAATTAGTCAGGAGAGGGTTTGACTTGAGCTTAGCTTGTGAGGGTAAGACTGTAGGTTCCAGAGGATCCAAGCTGTAGGATTGACAATGATCGGAGTGTGCTTCAGAGGGAGAAAGTCGGAGTGCGACAGGATAAGTAGGTTTTCTTAAAGCCCACAAGCCGATCTGGGAAGACAATTCCCTGATTAATCCAGTTATTCCTGCCTTCCTACCCTAAACTCGTGGTCCACAGCTGCGAATTCTGAAATCGTGTTAATATTTGATGTATATGGCCTCACTCACAAATTTAATTAGGAGGTCCAACTCGAGAGTGTGGGCCAATCACCCATACCCCACAACTATTGAAACGGGAAATTGGAAATGGACTGGTACTGGATTTCAGCATTTGGAAATTCTAGCTTCCTTCCCCATGTGTCCTGAGAGGTTAAAATTACTCCCATGGTCTGTTAGTGAAGGTGTAATGGATGCAATAATTGCATTAAACATACAGGAATTCCACCCAGTATCTTTGAGGGGTGACTTGACAGTGTGAAATCTAATTACAAATTCTTAGAAAACATGACAGCATTCATTAAAATCAGAATCTGCTCCTTTATATCAGATAACAGCCAAAAAGACACAAGCTTAGGATGTTTAAGAACACATCTTTACTATCTGTGGGATAACAAGCATGGGGCTGGATGAACACAGCAGGTCAAGCAGCATCATAGGAGCAGGAAAAGTTTCGGGCCTAAACCCTTCATCAGAAATCTCTTTACTATCTGTGGAAAGTCTTTGCATATTCCTACATTCTGGTTACATGGTTACAAAGTCATTTCTCCCCCATTCACTTGTCATTGAAATGGTTGATTGTTCTGTGTTTGAATATGTCAGTCTGTTTTTTATTGATGCTTATTGTCCTCGATTGGTTAAGACTGGGTGTGGACTTAAAGGAAAGTAACCAATGTGAGAGAATGGCCTGGAAGCCAGAATTGTTAGCCAGGGTGCAGATATGTTATGACTACAGACATATTTTAAAATCCTGTTTAAAGTACTTACACGTTTAGAAACAAGTGGTATCTCCATATTAATGTGAAATATAAAACTTACAGCACTGAAACAGGATATTCCATTGTGTAACCATTCAGGGAGGCCATAGGAAATATCTCTACAAGTTGCCAAAAGACATGAGTTCAGAGGCTGTGCCTTCAAGCAGCAGGAAGGAAGCGTCTTGAAAAGCATTAGTAAATAAGAAATTGCTTTCTAAGCCAAATCAGCCAGTTTTCATTGGTTGTGGATCATGCCGTTTTTATAACTCCTTCTCTTCAGTTTTTCTGTTGATGCAGAACACAATGAAGCTCAGCACACCTCGCTCCTCTGCTGTTATAAGTTGTCCTCCAAAGTTTTTGACTTAACATGGAATTTCGGATTTTGTTTCCCAGGAGTCTCTCTGCTCCACTGTAACTCTGCCTGAAGAGACGCAGGATGCCTGTACCAACAGTAAAATGCCTCTTTTACTTTAATTTTCTGCAATTTTATAACCATTCTGCTGTTTGTGGGAATATGCTGTGCACACGTTGGCCGTCACACTTGCAACATTACAATAGCAGTTACTTCAAAAAATACTGCACTGGTCACAAAATTCTTTGAGACATCTGGTGCTCATGAATAACTCTATATAAATACAAGTTTTTAAAAATTGGCTGATAGCAGACAGCCACGCCCCTGGCTTAACACTTCAACTCCACGAAGGAAGAAAGTCACTGGAAACTTTCAGCAGTGCCATGCGACGTCATTTCAATCGTTTGAATGAGTGACTGGTTCTCATTGTGTGTCCCGAGGGAGTTTGCCCATTCTGTAAAAGAAAACATCCATTTGAGGTTTCTACTTTTTTAAACAGTAAGAGAGAAGTCATCACATAATGTTCCCATTCAGGATCAGACTGGGGACCATATGTGCATGAGGCAAGCAATGTTAACCACAACACTATGGAAATGCTGAGGGCCCTTGCAGAGAGGACAGGCCATTGCCAGGTGGAGGATGAAGGTGCAAGGAGTTGCTGCTTATGATAAGTGGAGGAGCCAATCAAAATCCCTATTGTAGATGTTTTAAAAAGCAGAAAATAGTGGAAATACTCATCACCTGCAGAAAGAAACAGAGTTGATGTTTCGAATCATTGGCTTCACATCTGTAAAATTAGCAGAACTCATTTAGTAAAGGATCCCAGGTATCAAAATCTACTTTTCAATCACCAATTTACTTGCAGTTTATCATTGATGAGAATTGTTTATTCCTTTCTGAATGGTGTGGTGACAATTTGAGGTTACCCTCCCCACTCAATGCTGTTTCTTACGCTTATTCTGCACATGCTGTAGACTATCTCCAAGCCTCTCATGAACCAATGCTGGTTACTGTACCACACCTGGTTAAACATGATGAGGTCTAACATGTCCAAAGTGCAATTAATCGCTGACTACAAAGTATGTGGGGAGCCTTTCTGATAGAGAATTATGCAGCTCCTACTGTATGTCCAGAAACTACTCGTTTGTGCTTATTTATAGTTAAAATAAAGTCAGAAGTCACACAGTACCAGGTTATAGTCCAATAGGCTTATTTGAAATCACAAGCTTTTGGAGCACTGCTCCTTCATCAGGACATTTCACACAGAAGTAGAAAACATGGGCAATGCTCTCTCAATAACAAAACTTACATTGCATTCATGAATTGACTTGTCACAAAATCAATGTTATGATTAGCTTCGGATCAGTACAACTCAGCTGTACTTAATTTGTCAACATCCAATTAAATTGGCACAACTGCAAACTCAAACGTACTGAATTTCTGGAAACCTTTTAACTCCAGTTTATAAATAATCCTGTTTTAGTGCTACAGAATAGAAGAGTAAAATGGTTCCAGGGAGGAGAGATTTCAGATACTGTACATAGATAGATTGATGGAACTAGTGTTGTTGTCCTTAAACAAAGTTGAGACAAAATTTGACAGAGATGTTTATGGTGATGAGGACTCCGTAGAGAATAGATAAATTGTTCCCGTTGATGGAAATGACAAGAACCACAGGACTCCAATTTAAGGAGATTGGCAAAAGAATCAATGGCAACATGAGGGAAAAAATGTTGTTTTCCATAGCAAGTGGTTAAGGTCTGGAATTAATGCTGAGCATGTGATGGGGGCAGATTCAGTTGTAGCTTTCAAAAGGGATTTGGATAATTACCTGGAGAAAATATTCAGTTGGCTTACAGGGATAAGGTGAGGGTCAGTGGACAAGTCTTTCTCTTAGAGCGAGCCAGCATGGACACAAGAGAGAGAATGGCCTCTTTTTAGCTGTAATCTTTCTGTGATTCTGTAAAACATGTAGTTTCACAGACAGCTTGAAATCACACTGGAAGATCACTGAGGAACTGGTTTCACAAATGATAATTAAAGCAACATCATTGCTGTAACTGTTAAATTCACCTTCTTCTTGGAATCCATCTGAACTGCAAGGACTAATTAAACATATTGATGTTTTGGAGCTATCAATTCTGTAATCCCCGCACAAACTGAGGCTGAGAAAGGATTTGCAGGATCTTCATAAAATGAACTAATTGCTGCATTGGCCCAAAAGCATCCGAATTAATTTGACATTCGGTTAGGATCATCTACAATGTTCAGATTGGGAGATGCACCATTCAATACCACATGTGAAAAATGAAAACTCCTGCTGAGTTTGGGTTGGATTAAGGCTACTGTTTGTTAAGCTACTCTAAATAGTAAAATAATGAGTATTTATTTGAGATGAAGGGGTCTAGATTCACTATCACCCAGTAATAGATAATGGCCAGCATGCTGGTAACGCACATACGGAGAGACAGGCCTGTCCTAAATTTACATTTGGATTAATTGGAATAAATCTGTTGGAATAAATCCATTGTTGCTTTCAGTGACATTCTGATATCTCCCATGACTCCAGCCCCTCAAGTATAGCCTGGATGTTAAATGTAATGTAATTACATCTGGGGAATTGGGGCAAGTGAGGCTTGCAGCAACGTAAAGAGGAACAGGAGGTACACATTGCTTCCCTCTGGCTCCAAATTAATGTAATCTTTTCTTTAAAATAAAATCTGCCTGACTGTTCACCCCACCACCCCAACTTACTTTAGAGGTTGAAACAGTAGTCACTTTCACAGAGGCTAGCTCTGTGTTGTTTAAACAAATCTCCCAGAGAAATGGATGCGACGGCCTTACTTCAATATTGGAAAGAGGCTTGTGCTCATTTCAGGCAGGTACCAGGAGGGTGAGGAAAGGTGCAGCTGAGGGACAAAGATTGTGAAGAGTGTGTAGAGTTGTTTAGTGGAATCAGGTGTTGAGAAAAGAGGTGTTGAATGCAGTGGAGGATTGTTAATGAAGAGGAGACCTCTGTGCAGAGAAAAGTGCAAAATGCCTTGTGTTAATCCAATCCTAATGAATAGTAATTCACTCAATAAATAAAACAAAATCTGTAAATGAGATCATGAAGTCACCTTGTTACTGGGGTTGTGAAACATGTTATTGCAAACATACTTGTTCACATTTATTCTCAAGTGCCATTGTACATTTCAACATTTGCCGGTATCCACTGAAATTGTCACTTATAGAATGTTATTCTCAGAAAACTAAAAAAGAAATAATGAGCATGTCTCTGAAATGAATTATCATTGAGAGAACATGTGCAATCATGAGAAAATACGGTTTGCAGTAAAGACAGGAGGGTGCATTCTGGAAAGTCAGCCGATAAATCTTTTGAAACTATTGCTGCTGGTTCAGCAACTGGGACTCTTTACAGGATTTCTGACAAGCTCAGCAAAATTACTGGTATTGTGGTGTTCCCAGGTAGAATCCAGCTCAGACCTAATCAAAACCAGATATTGCCAGTTTAGGTCAGTTAAATCTCAGACTGGTTGCGGCCTGGTCAGAACTGGTTTTTCCCTCTGTGTGTTGATGGTGTGGAATAGGGTGGTATGTGTAGTGATTGTCATGAGCTCAGCCAAGTGGGCCTCATAGAATATGAGTTCCCTGATAGATGCTGTTAATCTGGTTCAATCTGGGAGCCCTGACTGACAGATACAAATGGGAGAGTCAGACATTCTGTTCACTCTGAGTACTGGCTCTGAGGGAGCTGGATCAGTGTCAAGGACTCTCCACATGCAAATAAAGGGTGACTTGGTGATGGGATACTGGCCTGTGTGGAGTTATTTCAGTGTGGCAAGTGAGTTGGTGGATGAGGTGATGTGTGGCAATGATAGAGTGGCATGAAGTGGCAAAGTAAGGGGTGAAATGCTGTTGAGTGGTATCAATTTGATGTCTTTGCATTCCATTACATTGACTGGGGAAGGCACAATTTATCTTATATACTAATATAACCTCAATTTTTGAGAGCATAATATTTCTCATTTTATTGCAATTCAGATCTCACAGGGGCAACCTTTTCACACAGAGGATGGTGCGTTTATGGAATGAGCTACCAGAGGAAGTGGTGGAGGCTGGTACAATTACAACATTAAAAGGCATCTGGATGGGTACAAGAATAGGAAGGGTTTAGAGGGATACAGGCCAAATGCTGGCAAATGGGACTAGATTAATTTAGATATCTGATTGGCATGGACGAGTTGGACCAAAGGGTTTGTTTCCATACTGTACATCTCCACAACTATGGCTAATAATAGTAGTCACATTTGACTGAAAACATTAGCTCATCTTTTCTTTCTACAATACTGCCTGACCTGTTGAATATTTCGAGCACTTGGCTTTTATTCAGATTGCAAGCATTTGTAATATTTTGCTTTTAATTTAGGTTTGTTTCTGTCTTTCATCTCAAACCAAGATGTTGCGTAACAACAGGAACTGTGTTTTGTTGACTCATATTAGTCATTCTAGTAATTCAATCTATGTTAGTTATTCAGTCTGCATTAGTTATCTGTAAGACTACATGTAGAGGTTTGTTAAAGATATTGTCATAAAGGAACTGACTTTCAGGGTAGCATTAGACAGGGAGCTTGTTCTGCCAATTTGGCAAGTTATAATTGGACTCCTGTTAGACAGTGTCAAGACAATACGTTGACAATGATCCAAGTCTGTTCTGTAATTTGTAATCATTTACAAACTAGGAACTTAATCTCCTGCAGGATTATGTTCCAACCAAGAGAGAAAAGTAATTTCAAAGCTTTAGATGTTTAATGAGATGTAGGTATTGATCAATGTGCTAATTTGAGAGTGGAGTATGTGGTATTGATTGGTAAAGCTGGAAAAAAGCAGCAAACTCAGGTCCATACAATCATGGGGTGCAGCCACTCTCCACCGTTACCCCCGAAACCCCATCCCCCCTTCCCCACCCACTCCCCAACTCCCCATCCCCTTTGCCCCATCGCCGCTGCCTCAGCCCCTGCTCTCCAGTCACCACTGAGAAACATCACCTGACTTTGCAAAATCAGGAGCCGGCACAGACACAATCCACCACTACAAGCAAGCAGGAGAGTCACACAGCATCACATCCGGTTGCAGAAAACAACAAATACTTCTCAGGAGGAGGAGAGAGGCAGCCACAAGCTGCTGAGTCAGACCAGGGTGACTTGAACTAAAGAATTGCATCTATACGGGGTTTTCTCCATCCAGAGGTATCCAGCACTTCCACAGTCCCTCCAAGCTAATGCTAAGTATTTGAAATAAGGTCATTGGGTCTCATGTAGCAAATTCAGCAGCCAGTTTGTGCACAGCAAGCTCCCAGAATCAGCTATGTGATTTCACCGCATCATCTATTTTAGTGACATTCATTGATTAAGGCATAAATGTTGGCCAGGACACTGCAGAGGGTTCCTGGGCCCCTCTTCAAGAGACCGGACAGGGACGCTGTTTAATGTTACAGCTGAAGTCAACACCTCCAATGAAGCAGCACTCCCTCCCAACTGCACTTGAAGGTCAGCCTACAACTTTCAGACTCACGGCAGGAGTGATAGCAAAGGAGCCATGGCCAGCATATCACAGAACATTACAGGGCTGGAGAGTTACCTGTCATGGAGCATAAAAGGAGCATGAGGACCATGCTGATTCCATCAGCAGCAACGAGAAGCCCCTTATAGGTAATGGATACAAAATGAATTTGCTGTAATTCCCAGCACCAAGTGAGGTTGGAGTTGCAGGCAGCTGCCGCAGGAGCAGCAGTTTACACTTCTCGAGCTACCACCTTGATAGAATCTCAGACATCATCCTGAGATGTTGGCTGACAGACTTGTTAAGCATGATGAATCATGGCTCTCATCTCTTACTTGCAGGAGCTCATGACTGCCACCTTTTTGCCCGACAGATGACTCCTGCCTGGGACAGCAACTCAAGGCATCTGTGGAAGGTGAAGTTCAAGGACCAGTTGCTTCCATATCTTTCCAGGTGGCAGGGCCAGCCCAGGCTCTGAACTTCCAGCAGTAGTTACAGTACCAGGTCTACAGGGCAGGCTGCACAAAGCAACCTATGGCTTTCAGTCCCCAGCTATAGGTATCTGCAGTGCCATTTGCACAGCATGGCCCTCAGTGCGTCCTGACCACAGGCCAATAACTCACCGGCCTTACATCAGCTTGGTGATGAATAATGAGCCTGAATTAGTCAGCTGTATGATGGTGAGCGAGCTCAAACAATGACCATAATAAAAAAGCATTTGACATTGCATAGCAGTGGGAGAAACATGAGTCATGAACTAAGGTTTAAACTTAGAGAAGGCAGAGATTGGTGAAGTAACATTTGCACAACACAAGATCCAGGTAATTATCATCTCCAGGAATAAAGAACCTAACTGTCTTCCTTTGACATTCAATGCTGAATCCACCTCCATAAACATCCTGGGGATTACCATTGTCCAGAAACTGAACAGGTTTAATTGTAAAGATTCTATGGCTCCAAGAACAGGTCAGAGATGAGGAATTCTGCAGTGAGGAGCCTACTTCCTGTCTCTTCAAAGCTCTTCTGCCATTAACAAGGCACAAGTGTGATAGGGTGATGGAATACTCTCCACTTAGCTGGATGAATGTGGCTTCAACAACATTCAGGAACATTGCATTCTCCAGGACAAAGCAGCCCACTTGCTCTACAACACACCCACCACCTTCAACATTCACTCCCTCCACCACCTGTGCACAGTGGAAGCAGCGTGTACCATCCACAAGATGCACTGAAATAATTCATCTAGGCTCCTTTGACAGCACACTCCAAACCTGCAACAGGATCATTTAGAACAAGGGCAGCAGATACATGGGATCACTATTACTTGCAAGTTCCCGTCCAAGTCATACACCACCCTGATTTGGGTCCATGTCACCGTAGCTTCACTGTTGCTGGGTTAAAATCCCAAAACTCCCTTCCTCATAACACTACGTCAGGTGAACTGCTTCAGGCCAGGAAAGTGGCTCACCACCATCTTCTCAAAGGCAATGAGAGACGGGCAATGAATGCTAGCCAGCAACACCCACATCCCTTAGAAGAACTAAAAAAAATTGCATCTGTTAAGCTGGATTAAGCAAATGCTGAGAAAGAAATTGTCAAGAAAATAAATTGGAATAAAATGGAATACAAGTAAGCAAGATTTTTATTGAGGTACAATGGAATGGATTCTATGTGAAGCAATTGATTTGGAGATTAAAGTAAAACTCTGGATTTAATAAAAAAAACTTATAAGATTTATTTTTCTGATAATTTTGCACTGCTTCATTTAATGACAGGTTTCTTAAACAACTAATGGGATTGTACAACATTCCTTTGAAGATTGTTTTCCTTCCTTGTGCAATAAATAATTACACCAATAGCTCCAGTTGTTTGCTGTTTGTAAATACTGTTTAGATGACTCATGAACCTGACTACTGTGCTGGCCTGCTACTTATCAGACTTTCCCATTTGTTTGGAGAATGCACCTATTCAATCATTGCCCCTAAATTTGTTTTCAGTTTCCAAATAGCAAAACTACAAACGACATTACACACATATAAAAGAGGCACTGAACTGTCACTCCCACACATTCTGTTCATGACTGAGGGAATGCTATACTAGGAGACAGGCCATCTCTCAAATGAGGTGAAGTCCCATTTGCTCTCTCAGGTGGACATAAAAGATGACACAATTTCAAAGAAAAGGAAGGGAGTTATCCCTTTTGACCCAGCCAGGAGCTAACACTCAATCAACATCATTAAAAGGGGATTGTTTGGTCATTATCACGTTGCTGTTTATGAATTTGAAACATGAAAAATATGAAAAAAATGATGGGAAAGGAGAACTCAGGAGAGGTTAGTAAAGTCTCCAGCACAGACACAAATATAACAGAGTGTTTGGAAAAGGTTAAGAATCAAACTTAAGCCTGCTGTGTTCATCCAGCTCTACACCTTGTTATCTCAGATTCTCCAGCATCTGCAGTTCCTACTATCTCTGAGACAATGAGAAGAGGGATAGTTAATACAGGACTGATGGTGCTATATATGAATACACGCCGTATAAGAAATAAGGTAAATGTGCTTGTGGCGCAGATCGAAATTGGCAGGTATGATGTAGTGAGTGTCACGGAGACATGGCTACAAGGGGATCAGGATTGGGAGCTGAATATACAAGGATATACATCCTATTGAAAAGATAGGCAGGTGGGCAGAGGGGGTGGGGTTGCCTTATTAGTAAGAAATGAAATTAAAATCAATAGTAAGAAACGAAGTAGGGTCAGATGGTGTAGAATCCGTGTGGGTAGAGTTGAGGAATAGCAGAAGTCAAAAAAACCATAGTTGGAATTATGTACAGGCTTCCAAACAGTAGTCAGGAGCTGGGGCGCAAGATACACCAGGAGATAGAAAAGATATGGAAGAAAGGCAAAAGTTACGGTGATCATAGTGGGATTTCAATATGCAGGCGGACTGGGAAAATCAGGTTGGTAGTGGATTGCAAGAAAAGGAATTTGTGGAATGTCTACGAGATGGCTTTTTTGAGCAGCTTGTTGTGGGACCCACGAGGGAACAGGTAATACTGGATTTAGTGTTATGCAATGAGGCAGACTTGATAAGGGATCTTAAGGTGAAGGAGCCCTGAGGAGGCAGTGATCATAATATGGTGTGGAGCTGGATGAACACAGCAGGCCAAGCAGCATCATAGGAGCAGGAAAGCTTGATGTTTCGGGCCTAGACCCTTCATCATAATATGATTGAATTTACTCTGCAATTTGAGAGGGAGAAGTTAGAATCAGACGTAATGGTATTACAGCTGAATGAAGGCAACTACAGAGGCATGAGGGAGGACCTGGGCAGAAAAGCCTGGGAGAGGATCCTAGTGGGAAAGACAGTGGAACAGCAATGGCAGGAGTTTCTGGGAGTAATTCAGGAGACACAGCAAAAATTCATCCTAGGAAAAAGAAGCATGGTACAGGGATGATGAGACAACGATGGCTGACTAGGGAAGTCAGGGATCATAAAAGCAAAAGAGAAAGCACATAATGTGGTGAAGGACAGTGGGAAACCAGAGGATTGGGAAGCTTACAAAGGCCAACAGAAGGCAACAAAAAAAAAGGAGGGAGAAGATTAAATATAAGGGTAAGCTAGCCAGTAATATAAAGTAGGACTGTAAGGGTTTATTTAGATAAATAAAGGGCAAAAGAGAGGCAGAAGTGGACATTGGACAGTTGGAAAATGATGCTGGAGAGATAACGGTGGGAGCAAAGAAACGGCTGAGGAACTGAATAATTACTTTGCATCAGTCTTCACAGTGGAAGACACGAGTAGTATCCCAAAAATTCGAAAGAGTCGGGGGTAGAGTTGAGTATGGTGGCCATTACCAAGGAGAAGGTGCTAGAAAAACTGAATGGCCTGAAGGTGGATAAATCACCATGACAAGATGGACTACATCCCAGAGTAGGAGATAGCTGAAGAAATAGTGGAGGCATTAGTAGTGATCTTTGAGGAATCGCTAGAGTCAGGGAGAGTCCCAGAAGACTGGAAAATCATTAACATAACACCCCTGTTTAAAAAGGGAGTAAGGCAAAACACTGAAAATTACAGGTAAATTAGCCTAACCTCGATTGTGGGTAAGACTTTAGAGTCCATTATGAAGGATGAGATTTCTGAATACTTGGAACTGAATGGTAAAATAAGGCAAAGACAGCATGGTTTCATCAAGGGGAGGTCATGCTTGACAAATCTGTTAGAATTATTTGAGGAGGTAATGAGCAGATTCGACCAAGGAGAGCCAATGGATGTTATCTACCTGGACTTCAAGAAGGCCTTTGACAAGTGCCACACAGGAGGCTGCTGAGTAAGATAAGGGCCCATGGTGTTAGAGGGAAGGTACTAGCATGGATAGAAGATTGGCCGTCTGGCAGAAAGCAGACAATGGGATTAAAAGGGCCCTTCTCAGAATGGCAGCTGGTAACAGGTGGTGTTCCACAAGGGTCACTGCTGGGACTACAACTTTTCACTTTATACGTTAATGGTCTAGATGAAGGAACTGAAGCCATTCTGACTAAGTTTTCAGGCGATACAAAGATATGTAGAGGGACAGATAGTATTGAGGAGGTGGGGAGGCTGCAGAAGGACTTGGACAGGTTTGGTGAGAGGGCAAAGAAGTGGCAGATGGAGTACGACGTGGGAAAGTGTGAGGTCATGCACTTTGGTAAGAAGAATAAAAGCATGGACTATTTCCTAAATGGGGAGAAAATTCAGAAGTCTGAAGTGCAAAGAGACTTGGGAGTTCTAGTCCAGGATTCTCTCAGGGTAAACTTGCAGGTTGAGTCAGTAGTTAGGAAGGCAAATGCAACTTTGACATTTATTTTGAGAGGACCTGAATATAAAAGCAGGGATGTACTTCTGAGGCTCTATAAGGCTCTGGTCAGGCCACATTTGGAGTATTGTGCGCAGTTTTGGGCCCCATATCTCAGGAAGGATGTACTGGCCCTGGAACAGGTTCGGAGGATGTTCATGAGAATGGTCCCAGGAATGAAAAGCTTAACACATGAGGAACGTTTGAGGACTCTAGGTCTATACTTGATGGAGTTTAGAAGGGTGAAGTGAGGGGGGTGTTGGAATCTAATTGAAACTTACAGAATACTGAATGGCCTGGACAGAGTGGATGTTGGGAAGATGTTTCCATTGGTAGGAGAGACTAGGGCCCAAGGGCACAGCCTTAGAGTAAAGGGAAGACCTTTTAGAATGGAGATAAGGAGAAACTTCTTCAGATAGAGAGTGGTGAATCTATAGAATACCCTGCCACAGAAGGCTGAGGAGGCGAGGTCATTGGGTATATTTAAGACGGAGATAGACAGGTTCTTGATTATCGGGGGATCAAGGGTTACAGGGTAAAAGCGGGGGAATGGGGTTGAGAAACTTATCAGCCATGATTGAATGGCGGAGCAGACTCAATTGGCTGAATGGCCTAATTTCTGCTCCTGTGTCTGGTAGTCTTATGGTCTTATGGAAAGCTTGCTGTGCAGTAATTGTCCACCCTGTTTCCTGCATTTCAGCAGTGATTACACTTTTAATGTGCCTCGTTCGTTGTAAAGTCTATTGGAATTTCCTGAGCTCTTGAAGGATGCTACATAAACGCAAGCCTCCCTTGATTTTCAAAATTCCATGTTCAACACCATTCAGGAAATAGCAAAATTTCACATCCAAGGACTGTAAGCTGGGTGTGACTTGTTATCACAAAGACAGGTCAAAGATGAAACTGGGTCAAGTAATTGCCCAGATGGTGGATTTCACTTCATTACGTACAAGCTCTGAACCTCTGTCCTAGTCACAGATTAATAAGGGATACACTGCAGGGTTTGGACAGCAGAATGTGATGAAATTAAAGAACCATTAGTGTGCAACTGCATGATGATCAGGATCAAAGAAATGGGCAAGACAACACCATCTCAGAATTCAGGCACTTAACGACCTATTCTGATTGAGCGATGTAAAATTCTCAACCTCCTCAGAAATTAGACTTTTAATTTTCTAGCTGGACTTAACAACAGACGACATTGCTTCATAGTGTATTGATTATCATGTAGCTTTCTCCTGAAGTCCATAGAATTACAGAGTATATTAACCATTCACACAGTCTGAAGAAAACTTGGTAGCAAATAGAAGAACCTGCTCTGTAAATGGATTAATGCACTGAATGAACCTGTTCGATGCAAACTCTTAATGTTTGATGCAAGTTTGAATCAAGTTGCACAAGCAGCGGGTTCTTGTGATGCAGTGGTAGTGTCTCTACACCTTGGCCAGGAGGCTTAGCTTCACGTCCCACTTGCTCCAGAGGTGTAACAACCTAAATAGGTTAATTTTAAAAAAAACAATTTGAAAGAAATTTGGAATCACCATCATAACATTGTGTAACTTCCTGTGTTTTTATCCAAAACATTGCTGTCAGCATTGATTTAATAAAATTAACATGTTTCAATGATAAATTCATTGCCATCGCATAAAGCTAATTACAGTGACCTCCTTCCCAGCTTCTCTCTGTAACCTCCCTATACTCAATCGATTTGCCATTCCGACACATTGGGAAATGTCCTTTATGCTGGTGTAATTGAGGTGGGTTCCATGTGCATGCACATTGGCCCGGAGTTTCCCCAGATAACCAACTGCTGAAACACTGTAATATTATCGCAACCGTGCCAAGACTGCATCGCACTTGTGATGAAAACACAACGGCTCAGCAATGGAAAGTTAGCATCAGATCTCCTGGCCTCGCACTTCAGTGTAGTATATGAGGACCTTGTACATGTTATAATATCTTCCAGTGTAATTGGTGAATGAGTTGTTGGCCTTTGAGTATTCTCGACCAGAACCGCTCCAATATCAGTGACTGTACCTTCAGCTGCTGTGGTAGCAGGTTCTGGTATTCCCTTCATCCACCTCTCCAGCTCTCCTCATTTTCCCCCTTTTAGGTGCTCCTTAAAACCTACCTATCTGGCCAAGCATATCTATTTCTGGGATTTGTTGTCATACTTTGTTTAATTAAGCTCCCTAATTTATTTTATTGCGTTAAAGGTGATATATAAATGCAAGTTGTTGTTGTTTCAAGTTCACTGTCCCAGACAGTTGAGTTGACTTTGATATTCATTGCAGTGTTAGGATTGGTTTTTAGTCTGTTTCTGTCATTTTAATTTTTGTGCCATTCATTGCAATTTAATTGTGTAGATATCAATTTAGACATGCTGTAATATTTTACTATTCAAGGAGTAGTTAAGCTTTACTTTTCGATCTTTGGCTGGGACTCAGTATTTGTTGTCAATATTGTAAGGGACATGAATTGGACTCAGCTTGGACGGGGGGCGAAAACATCTGACCTGGTCACCAATTACCTCTGCCCAGTCCAATTTTCTTCCAGCCCTTATTTTAAAATTTGGGATAAATTGCAATAGACATTTAAAAGGTTTGAAGGGGATGATGAACAGTAACAGATAACACTAATTCACACATAGTTAAGGGTTAGATGTGATTTTGCTCAATGGTTTTTTTTTGTTTGTCAGAATTAATATTTGCTTCTTGCCTTTTGTCAGATTAGTCTGACCTTAACGAAAAGGTCGGGTCCCTGATTTGGGTTCGGGGTGGGGGTGGGGGCGTGGGGTGGGGGCTGCGGATTCCTTCTTGAATGTGTAACAATTGTTCATTCAGAATGAATTGTAACAGAAGGGGCATTTATCAATTGGAAGTGCTCTGTAAATAAAGGGGTGGATCAGGCTGGGTAGGAGCAGTCAGTCTAGCTTGAAGATTCCTGGCGAAGAATGTAGCGAGAGTGCAAATACTAAAACTAAAGACATTGAAAAGAAGTGCAGAGAAGAAGAATCGCAGGAAACAAGACATTAGGTAGAAAGCAACAACAGGGAAAATTGGATGGAATGTCATATAATGAAGATCATACAGCTTACAGAGAATAAATGTTCTGGCTTCATTTTTGTCCAACCTGGGTGCACAGCAAAAGATATTTCAGCACAATGCCCCAATCATCAGGTGAGGCTGTGACTGAGGGCCCTTTCAAAGGAAAAAAAATGTGGGCATCGCTGGCTGGGCCAGCATTTATTGCCCATCCCTAGTTGCCCTTAAGAAGGTGGTGGTGAGTTGCTTTCTTGAACTGCTGCAGTCCTCCTGCTTAGGTTGACCCACAATGCCCTTGGGGAAGGAATTCCAGAATTTTGATCCAGCGACAGTGAAGGAACAGCGATATATTTCCAAGTCAGGATGGTGAGCGGCTTGGAGGGATCTTGAAGGTGGTGGCGTTCCTGTGTATCTGTATCTGCTGCCCTTATCCTTCTAGATGGAAGGGGTCGTGGGTTTGGAAGGTGCTGCCTGAGGATCTTTGGTGAATTTCTGCAGTGCATCTTGTAGATGGTACACACTGCTGCTACTGAGCGTTGGTGGTGGAGGGAGTGGGTGCTTGTGGATGTGGCACACATTGGAGGCAAAGATTGAAGTAGCAATAATAATAAGTTATTAGCAAAGAAAGTTTGCATTTATAAAGTGACTTTCACAACCTTAGGCTGTCCTAAAGCACTTTGCAGCCAATGATATACCTTATAGAGTTTAGTCAATATATGAAACATAGCAGCCAATTTGCCCACAGCAAGGTCCCACAAGCAGTAACGTGAAAACCTCAATTTGGGCTGATGCTTGAAGGATAAAAATTGGCCAGGCCCCTGAGGGCACGAAGTCTCAGAATAGGGGGTAGGCCATTTCAGACTGAGATGAGTTGGAAATTCCTCGCTCAGAAGGTAGGGAATCTTTGAAATTCTCTATCCCAGAGGGATGTAGATGCCCAGCCATTGAATAACAGGGTTGAATAGATTTCTAGATATTAAAGGTCTCAGGGGATAGTGTGGGTTAAATGGCCAGAGGAGGCTCAAGGGATTCAAAATGGCCTACTCCTGTTCCTATGATTCTCCTTGTGTTTAGCAGGTTCCACCATTCCTTATGCGAAGGAGTTCCTTCTTCTGAATTTCCCTCTGGATTTCTCAGTGGCTATTCTGCATTGATTATTCACTGGTTGCCACTTTGCTGTGTGTGCAAAATTGCACACAAAAGAAATTGTTCTCCAAAAGTACTTCATTCGCTTTAAAGTGCTTTCAGACATCCAGTGATAAGGTAATATAAATTCCCGTCTTTGTGTTTCTAAAAGAAACTCCATCATTGAACTATTTTCCCTGGGAACCCTCCAGAAATGTCCTATTTGCTGCTCAGAAATGGTCGGACCACTGTTTCAGAGCACCTGTTTTATCCAATTTCCCAAGACAACATTTATCAATGCCGATATTGAATAAAAGTCAAAACTTTGGAATTTCATTCTTCCCTGCAGGCAGTGTGTTGTGGTAGCATCACTCTGTTGGTTGTCAGTGCTCAGTTCGGAAAGCTGAATCAATAAGTAAACAGGATGTGGTAAGTTGATCTGAAGATAAATTACCCTTACCCGCAGTTGCTGAAAACCCTGAGCTAAGTACAAGTGCAGCTGCAGTACAATTCTGCTGCTAAATGGGGAAGTAGCTGCTGTTGTGTTGCAATATATAGGATGGATGGCCATTAAAATTCAGCTGGTAAAACTATATGTCTTGTCATATGATGTATGAACCCTCAACCCTGCTGCTGTACAGTTCCAGTGATGCCAAGAGTCCTACCTTCACCCAAATAGATGTTCTTCCTATGCGTGACTTGGACAGGCTGCTCAACTCTGGGGAGGCTTTACTTCAAGACTATAAGACAAAAAGACCGCAAGATGTAGGACCAGAAGTAGGCAATTCAGCCCATTGAATCTGCTCTGCCATTCAGTGCGATCATGGCTGCTCTAATAATCCTCAACTTCACTTTCCCCCAGCCATCTTAATCTTCCTCCTCACCCGACATTGACAATTTTCACTGGGTCTTTGGACAAGAATGAGTTCTTGAGGTACATTCTCTGAGTTCTGAAGGGTATTTTAGTACAGGACAGGGTGTACCAGAAGCCCTTCCACGAGAAATCATCATGTTCTCCACACCCCAGAACAGACCATCAGCCAATTTGGAAGTTGACCAACTGAGCCCACAGCACCAGCCTGAATGCCAGTGAAACCTAGTTCACAAACTGGGCCAGATTTCCCTTTGGGACCATCAGCCAGCTGGCTGCCACTCTGCAGTGACAGGCTTCACTAGAGTGAAAAGCTACCCCTCGATAATTGCCCTCCTCTGCAGGCAAAAGGGAATGAGTCAATGTGACAGCTCAAACTGCCACCTTTTGTTGCAAACAAGACAATGAAGGCAGGGCAGATTTTAAGGCTTCTCTAAGGTGGGTTTGCAAGTGACATAGGATGGGAAGGGGATTGTGCCCAATTCTCCAGGTGACCACCCGTCTACCCTCATGCCCGCATCTGACCTATCAGCAATTTTACAGAGGGCAGGCAACGTCTAGAGTTGCCTGCCTGATTTTGCCCTCAGTTGAAGCCCCAATTATTGGCCACAAAGGAACAGTTTTATGTGCCTTGACAACGAAAGAGAGTTGCCTCCCTCAAGGACTCCTTTTCCACATCAGGTGCCACTTCCTTCAACTCCCCCAAGAAGACTTGCCCCACAAAGGTGTCCCCCCATCCCTGTCCTTTCTACCAAGAGCCCCATCTGCTCTCCACACCCATCTCGCCTCCTCAAAATTTCCTCGCCTCCTGCTCCTGCATTTGGAACCCGGTAGCTGCTTGTCATTCCAGCTATAGCCACCGCTAGCAGTGCTCTGCTGGGTGGCCGTTTAACAGTAGCGGGGCTCCTGTGATGGGATTACCTCCAACTCCCCAGGTGGCATTGTGGGAAACCCTAGCATTGGCGCGATCCGGAGTCAAACCTGGGACTTTTTGTTTCTCTAGTCATTTGTGGGATGTGGCCGTCTCTGGCTGGCCAGCATTTCCTGCCCGTCCCTAGTTGCCCTGGAGAAGGTGGTGGTGAGCTGCCTTCTTGAACCACTGCAGTCCTCCTGTTGTGGGTTGACCCACAATGCAGTTAGGGAGGGAATTCCAGGGTTTTGACCCAGTGACAGTGAAGGTATGGCAATATATTCCTAAGTCAGGATGGTGAATGACTTGGAAGGGAACTTGAAGATGGTGGCGTTCTCATTATGTCCGATGCCCTTGTCCTTCTAGGTGGAAGTGGTCGTGAGTTTGGAAGGTGCTGTCTGAGGATCTTTCGTGAATTTCTACAGTGCATCTTGTAGATAGTACACACTGCTGCTACTGAGCGTCGGTGGTGGAGGGAGTGAATGCTTGTGAATGTAGTGTCAATCAAGCAGGTTGCTTTGTCCTGGATGGTGTCAAGCTTCTTGAGTGTTGTTGGGGCTGCACTCATCTGGGCAAGTGGGGATAGTGGGTGATTCAGTGATGGTAACACAGTTGAATGTCAAAGGACGGTGGTTAGATTGCTTCTTATTGGTGATGGTCATAGCCTGGCATTTGTGTGGCGCGAATGTCACTTGCTACTTGTCAGCCCAAGTCTGGATATTGTCCAGATCTAGTTGCATTTGGACGTGGACTGTTTCAGTATCTGAGGAGACATGAATGGTGCTGAACATTGTGCAATTATCAGCAATCATCCCCACTTCTGACCTTATGATGGAGGGAAGGTCATTGTTAAAGCAGCTGAAATTGGTTGGGCCTAGGACATTACCCTGAGGAACTCCAGAGATGTCCTAGAGCTGAGATGATTGACCTCCCACAACCACGACCATCTTTCTATGCGTCAGGTATGACTCCAACCACCAGGGAGTTTGCCCCCTGATACTCATTGATTCCAGTTTTGCCAGGGCTCCTTGATGCCACACTAGGTCGAATGCAGCTTTGATATCAAGGGCTGTCACTCTCACCTCACCTCTGGAATTCAGCTCTTTTGTCCATGTTTGAACCAAGGCTGTAATGAGATCAGGAGCTAAGTGGCCCTGGTGGAACCCAATCTGGGCATCACCGAGCAGGTTATTGCCGAGCAAGTGCTGCTTGATAGCACAGGTGATGACACCTTCCATCACTTTGCTGATGATCGAGAGGAGACTGATGGGGCGGTAATTGGCCGGGTTGGATTTGTCCTGTTTTTTATGTACAGGACATACTTGGGCAATTTTCCACATTGTCAGGTAGAGACCAGTGTTGTAACTGTACTGGAACAGCTTGGCTAGGGGAGCAGCAAGTTCTGGAGCACAAGTCTTCAATACGATTGCCAGAATGTTGTCAGGGCCGGTAGCCTTTACAGTATCCAGTATCTCCAACCATTTCCTGATATTATGTGGAGTGAATCAAATTGGCTGAAGACTGGAATCTGTAATGTTGGGGACTACTGGAGGAGGCCGAGATGGATCATCCACTTGGCACACCTGGCTGAAGATTGCTGCAAATGCTCCTCACCTTCACCTCTGTCAACTGTAGCTTCGAAATCACGGTGCCTTTCATTGTAAACCACTGTGAAGCTTTTTCCAATTTCAGTGCCAACACTGAATTTTATATTGGCTGCGATGTAAAACCCCTACCTGGTGCCCTGTAGTTGTGCTGTGTAATATTTGTAATGGAAAAGTTAATACACTCGTCATTAAAATTCTTTGTCCGCAAACTTAACAAAGGATTTAATTTGAAATGGGTTCCTTAGTTAAAGCAGTGGACATTTAAATTTCAAACAAATGCATCAGTGTTACTGCAGCCCAATTTCAAAGACATTAGTGTAAGAGTGCCAAGTCTCTTCTAGCTGGATTTTCTTTTGATATGGTCTTAATGGAGCATTAGATGAGTCCCAGTAATGGACAAGAGATGTCAGTTGAGATAATTATGAGGTAGTGGATCAAATCAGCTGCAGTAATATACTATTCCTGGCTGGTATATAAAGTAAAATTACTCAGTTGATTTTGTGTAAGCATCACTCGATTGAAACACTGGTAAAGCAATCCAGTGGACAGTCAGAAAACTAGAAAACATTATAGCTGTAGTGTGTTAACCCACATCCAACTCTCCTGACTGCATCTGTCAATTTGATTTTAATATCTTCATTCTTATTTTCAAACTTCCCATGGCCTCACCATCCCCTGTCACTATAATCTCCTCCAGACCCACAATGGTCTGGGATCTCTGCCCTAATCTAATCCTGGCCTCTTGAGCATCCCCAATTTTAATGAATCCATCGTTAACTGACCACATCCTCAACCACCTAGACTCTAATCTCTGGAATTCTCACTGTAATCCCAATTTTCTTATCTTTCAGACACTTATTAAAACCTAACCTTTTGACCAAGTCTTTGGCCATCTTCCCTAATATTGCCTCACATAGCAAGGTTTATTAATTTTGCTGTTTTTCACCCATGGAAATGCCTTGACAAGTTTTATTGCATTAAAGGTGCTTTGTAATGTATGTTGTTATTATGCATGTGATTCTTTACTTGCTGGGGAGGATTAAATTCAGGGCTGGAGGAGAATGCAACATGGTCCCCATAAAATGGATAACACGGCATCTTACAGTGCAGGAATTTATCGTGTCACACCACTGATACTTATTCCTGTATTGTCTCCTGTGAAATATAATTGTGGTCTGAGCGACATGGGCTATGGTGGGATTTATGGTAGAATTGGATTAGAAATCCAACGAGATACGCCTCATCATCAGGAACTTCTCACTCCATTGTTATGCTTCTCACAAGTGGTGGGGTGAGTTTCTCGCAGCAAGTTGCCAATTAAGTGGGATTATTCCTTGTCCTTGTTGATAGCCCAACTCACCTCATTAATATTAAGCTTCTCATTTACCAACATGCTGAATAGTTGAGAATTCTCAACATGTAACTCTGAGTCGGAATCTGGTGACTGCAGCTGGCCATTTGCAGTGTCTGGGAAGATGGGACAGGAAACAGACGCGATAAGGCCAGGGTAGGTAGTTGATGCGATGAATTTCATAAAGTATAGTGAGAGAACTCGCTAGGCCCAGTGGCAAAAAAAGCCTTCCGAGAAAGGTCAATGCAACTCAGACTTAGACAAGAGCCCTTTGTCATTTTTTAACACATATATTTCTCACCTATGAGTTTTTTATTCCCTTATGAAGCGTGGACTCCACTGGCAAGGCCTGTATTTGTTTTCGATCCCTAATTGCCTTTAGGAAGCTGGAGGTGACCCACCTTCATTGCAGACCGTGCTGCATAGGAACAACCACAGTGCTATTAGGGAGGGATTTCCAGGATTTTAACTCAGTGACACTGAAGGAACAACAATATATTTCCAAGTCAGGATGGTGGGTGATATTAAGGGAAATTTGCAGGTGGCGATTTTCTCATTAATCTGCCACCCTTGTCCTTTTAGGTGGGAGAGGCCATGGGTTTGGAAAATGCTGTTGAAGAAGCCTTGGTGAGTTAATGCGGTGCATCTTGCAGATAGTACACACTGCTCCTACTGTGTGTCAGTGGTGGAGGGCGTGAATGTTTAAGGTGGAGGATTGTTGTCAATCAGAGAATTTGTACTGCTCTGAATGTCAAGCTTCTTGAGTGTTGCTGGAGCTGTACCTATCCAGGCAAGTGGGGAGCATTCCATCACAAACTCCTGATGTTTGTCTTGTAGGTGGGTGGGCAGGCTTTGGGGAGTCTGGAGGTGAGTTCTTGCTACAAAATTCTCAGACTCTGACTTACTTTTGGAAGCATTGTATTTATATGGCAAGCCCAGATGTTTCTGACCATGGCAAGCCCAGGATGCAGACTGTGGAGGTGGAGGGACAGATTATGGTGTAGTGGTACTCTGATTAGTTTAGTAAACCAGAGGTCCAGGTGATTCTGTGGAGGCATTGGCTCAAATCCCACCATCACCAGTGGATTTTAACTTCAAATAATAAATCTAGTCCAGTATTGGTGACAGTGAAACTATCATCAATTGTTGTAAAATCCATTTGGATCACTAATGCCCTTTACGAAATGAGAATAAAATCTGCCGCTCTTACCTAGTCTGACTGACACATGCCTCTACAGCAAAGTGATTGACTCTTAAATGGCCTAGCAAGCCACTTGTTAGTTCAAGGGCAATTAGGGCTGGGAAATAAATGCTGTTCTTGCCAGTGATGCCCATCTCTTATGAAAGAATGAAGAAAGATGTTCTATCTATTGAAGGGGTGCAATGGAAGTTTACCAGACTAATTCCTGGCATAGCAGGACTGACATATGAAGAGAGACTGAATTGGTTATTCACTGGAGTTTAGAAGAATGGGGGAGGTGGGAATCCCATTGAAACCTATAAAATTCCAACAGGGCTAGACAGGATAAATGTAATGACTGGGAGTCCAGAACCCAGGGTAATATTCTAAAATACAGGATAGGCTATTTAGGACTGATATGAGATGTCTTCGCCCAGAGAATGGTGAGCCTGTAGAATTCTTTGCCACAGAAAGTGTTTGAGACCTAAACAGTGAATGTTTTCGAGAAAGAGTTATGTCTAGCCCTTAGGGCTAAAGGGATGAAAGGGTATGGGGAGAAAGCAAGAACAGGGACTGAGTTGGATGATTAGCATGATCACATTGAATGGCAGAGCAGGCTTGAAAGACTCAATGGCTGAGACAATTGTCTATGTTTCTACATAAATTAAATGAAGAATGGTAGTGCTGTTGAATGTCAAGGGGAGGTGTTTAGCCTTCCTTTTGTTGGAGGTGGTCAGCACCAGCCACTATGTGGCGCACATATTATTTGGCACCAATCAGTCAAAGCCTGAATGCATCCAGGTCTTGCTGCAAGCCACCTTCGACAACTTCAATATCTGAGAAATTACAAATAGAACTGAACACTGCTCAGTCGTCAGTGCTCATCCCACTGATTGCATGGTGGAGGGAAGATCAATGATGAAGTTGCTGAAGATAGTTGGACTTAGAACACTACACTGAGTAACTCTGGCAGTGATGATCTGGGGCTGAGATGGCTGGATTCCAGAATAACAACCATCTTCCTTTATATTGAATATGACTCCAACCAACAGAACATGACCCACTCCCACCCATGATTCTTGACTTTAGTCTTGCCAGTGCCCTTTGATGGCAAACTCTGTTAAAATGCTGCCTTGGTTCCCAGAGCAACCAGTCTCACCTCATCTCTTGAGTCCAACTCTTTTGTTCCTATATTTGGACCGAGGTGATCCTAGCACACTGGAAATGAGTAAATCATTGGTGAGTAGGTGTCATTATATAACGTTAATGATAGCCTCTAGCATTTTGCTGTTGACTCAGACCAGTTTGCTGGGGCAGTGAATGGTTAGATTGGAACTGTCCTTTCTGTTGTGGACAGGACATACCTGGCTAATTTTCCACTCTTTCTGTTTATATTTCTTATTTCAACGAACGCCAGGAATTTAATTTTCTTTCTTATGGAGCTGTTGAGTTGATTGGTGATATCCCGAGTGATTTCAGTTCATCATAGATTCATCAATAGAATCCCTACAGTGTGGAAACAGGCCCTTCGGCCCAACAAGTCCACATCGACCCATTCCCCCTATAACCCACCTAATCTATACATCCCTGAACACTACAGGCAATTTAGCATGGTCAATCCACCTCGCCTGCACATCTTTGGACTGTGGGAGGAAACCAGAGTACCTGGAGGAAACCCACGCAGACAAAGAGAGAATGTGCAAACTCCACACAGACAGTCGCCTGAGGGTGGAATCAAACCCGGGTCCCTGGCACCGTGAGGCAGCAGTGCTAACCAGTAAGCCACTGTGCCGCCCTTTATTGTTCTGTCGGTTAAAATGGCAACAACAATTATAATTGATTCCTGCTTGTGGAATCATTCCAGTCAAAAGGAGTTACTTCGCTGACAACAGTTGAAGTATTATCTAGTTAAGTAGCAACGTGTTCCAATAAAAGGAACTAGAATCCCAAAATCAGCTGACAATTTATGCTGATATTGGCGTTCCCAAAATCTTAACCACGGTGAGGAAGATGACCTTGAGTCACTGTTCATTAGTGATATAATGAAGACAACAGGAAGATTACAGCGAAACCGTAAGCACATTCTTTTAGCGTTTGCCAACATGAAGTAACCAAGGAAAATTGTTCCCTCAAGTGGAAGTGGAAATGTTGTTAACCAATCGAATGGCCTACGTACTGCAAGGGCTCCCATTGCATATCATGGTGGAGGTATGCAAAGCCCCAGTGAGGCAGCAATTATTTGAGCAAGGTGGAATTCCTCTGATATTGCCCAATCACTCATGCCAAAGTCACTCTGAGTTTGGTGAGACGACAGACTGCATTGCAAGTGAGGCTGATGTCATTAGCCACTTGATTGAAATAGACACACACGCCATGACATGCTTCTTTGCTGAGCACACCTTTGGTATCCTGACGTACGGGTTTCGATGCCTCATTTGGTTCTGAGAGGTTTGCAAAGCTGCTGAGATGATTAACGATGTTATTGTGGTGTACTACATATAATGCAATATCGCAATAAAGGGGTGTATTCACCCAGAGATTATGAGGGAACCACATTACCCATATATGAGATGAGGAGTTGCCTGTGGGGGAAGGGGTTGTGCCCTTATATTTGTCAAGAGAAGTTTTCATTTACATCTGAGACACAATTCAGTTGAGGGAATTCATCTCAATGACATGAGTTCTATCTCCCACTCTCTCTATTTATTTCTTTGCTGTGTATCATACCTCAGCCCATTAGTTTGATCAATAGGAAAGCTCAGGTTATTTTTATTGCTAGAATAGAACAGTGACAGATGATGTGCTTGCATTCATTTCATAGGACATGATATATAAATGATCATAACAAGAACTCAGCAGTAAATTCATTTTCTAAATTGCTAGGTGACTAATGTGTGTATTCCAGCCCTATGTCAATCTTGAAATCTTTACGTTCGAGAGTCTACACTCACCTTGCTGTTGACTTGTTCAGGCAGGAATATTGTTAAAGACATGTGGAAGTCTCCTATTTCTCAAGCAAAGTATTGGGATCACAGGAAAGGCAAGAGGGACAACAAGGTGTAGAGCTGGATGAACATAGCAGGCCAAGCAGCATCAGAGGAGCAGGAAAGCTGACATTTCGGGTCTAACTATCATAGTCGTACAATCAGGTCCTACTATCAAAGGCAAGAGGGAGGTCACTTTACCAACTGACTCACAGCAACATCCTCAATGCAGGTCTGGTTTGGTAGTGCATTATAATGTCAGCACAAATTAAGCTTTTAAATCCACAATTTTCTAATCTAGAGGTGAGATTTGGGCTGTAATATTGCAATAAAACAGTCAGGAGACTGGGACTAGCTCAGTTGCTGTTATAGAGAGCTAATGGGTTAAATAGCATCATTCTGAGCTTTCTCAATTACATAATTGTATGGCAGTATAGCTTCGATGTTAATCTGATGTGCATCTCCCAAACATTTATTTCAGAGTTGGTAAAAAATTTGAAAATTAAAAGTAAAGGATTTCAGTGGCTTATGCTTCCTGGTTTTATGGCTGTGAAAATACTTCAGCATGTTTGGCTGATGACCCTGCTTAATGTTGCTGGAAGGCTGGAGATCCCTTTGAATTGATGCCAGAAAGGAGCCAAGGTTAGGAGAGGGGAAATCCACAACACTGAGATCACTCTGGACGGCTTTCTTCAAGGTCTGGGGCCAGGTTTTGACCGTGTAATGAGCTAAGAAGAGTAACAGGGTGGCAGTTTGTTAGATTTCATGAAGATAACAAAGCGTTAGTGTCATAGAACTATTGAATCATGCGGTACAGAAGAGCGCCTTTAGCCCATTGAGTCTGCACTCACAAAAGCTACTCTGAATCTACACTAGTCCCACTTTCCAGCATTTAGCACTGACACTTCAAGTGCTCGTCCAAGTTCTTTTTAAAGGTTGTGAGGGGTTCCCTCCTCGGCTATCCTCCCAGGCGGTGCATTGCAGATTCCCACCACCCTCTGAGTGTTTCTCAAATCCACTCTAAGCCTCCTGTCTTTCACCTTAAAATTATAATCCCTTGTTATTGACCCTTCAAATAGGGAGAACAGCTGTTTTCTATCTACCGTGTCCATGACTTTCATAATCTTAAACACTTCAATCAAGACTCCCTCAGCCTTCTCTGCTGTTAAACTGAAATTATCCGGCCTCTCTTTATATTTAACCTGCTCCGTCCCAGACAACATCCTGGTGAATCTCCTCTGCACGCCATCCAGAGCAAACACATCCTTCCTATAGGGTGGTGACCAGATTTGGGACACAGTACTCCAGCTGTGGCCTAACCAAAGTGTCATACAGCAAACTTTTGCTTCATGTTTCCAAGCCTGTAAACCAATTTCTGTCAAAAAGAGATTTGAAAGCAAAATGCTACACTGAAGGCATACATTTGGAACATAATGTTATAAGGTGAGAGATGGAAGGAAATTACAATGATAATACGAAACTTTAACATTGATATCTCAAAGACTGTAACCAATATGTAAATTTGTTGATTTGTTTTGGTAATTGATAAAAAGCTGCCATATATTAAATCATTAAATCTCTGATTCTGCCTTCTCACAGAGATGGTGCATTGAGCCCTATCTTCTACCTGTGAAGATCAGGAAATAAACATATAGGCCATAAGACCATAAGACATAGGAGCAGAATTAGACCATTCAGTCCATCGAGTCTGCTCTGCTGATATGGCTGATATGTTTCTCAACTCCATTCTCCTACCTTCTCCCCATAACCCTTATTCCCCTTACTAATCAAGAACCTACCTATCTCTGTCTTAAATACACTCGATAACTTGGCCTCCATGGCCCTCTGCAGCAATGAGTTTCACAGAGTGACCACCCCCCGGATGTGAAAAATGTTGGATTTTCCCATGGGCATCAAGACCTCAACATCCCTCAGAATTAGAGATTTACCAATTTAATATATGGCAGCTTTTTATCAGTTACCAAAACAAATGAACAAATTTATGTATTGCTACAGTCTTTGGGATATCAACCTCAAAACTTTTCTTATTATCATTATAATTCCCCTCCATCTCTCAATTATAACATTACATTTCAAATGCATGCCCTCAGTGTAACACTTTGCTTTCAAATCTCTTTTTTGATGGAAATTGCTTGACAGGTTTGGAAACATGAAACAAAGTTTTGCTGTACAAAACTTTGGTTAGGCCACAGCTACAGTATGTGTGTAGTTCTGGTCACCACACTGTAAGGAGGATGTGATTGTACTGGAGGGGGATTTAGATGGATGTAGGCCAAATGTTGGCAAATGGGACTAGATTAATTTAGTATAACTGGTCGGCATGGATGAGTTGAACCCAAGGGCCTGTTTCCGTGCTGTACATCTCCACGACTCTACGACTGTATCAGGATCAGATAGGGATTCTGAGCTTGTGCCTGGCAGACCGGTTGGAAAAGGAAGTGGGAAGGAGGGGCATTTTCCAGGAAGTGGCCTCCTGCTCTACCTCAGATGGCCTTGAGCCTATTGCGAAGGCCAGTGGGCAAGATCTTCATTCTGCCAATCATCGGGCAGCACCTGAGACTTGGCAACTCGACTGGGAAAGTAAGAGGAGACTGCCGCTATGGCAATGGGGAGAACACCCTCAGAGGCAGAGACACCCTCAGAGAAATTGAGATTGTGAGCTATTTCAGAAGGGACCAAACAGGCAGGAACTCCAATTGAAGCGAACCTCTCTTTACCCTCCTGGACCGTTTGGCAGTGTCTGAGCCACAGCAGGTGTGCTGTTTCCTGCTGCTGGCCTTTCCTGAGGAATGACCATCCACATTGATCTAGCAGCAGGGAGTGGGTAAATAACTGGCAGCAAGCCACCGGCTGCCCTAGCTGACCAGACCTTAGACGTGCAAACTGACTGTTCAATGCCTGGAATTGCTCCTTAGCGGGGGATTATGTGGGCAGCTGACCCAACATGAACGCCCACTTACCAAGTCTCCCCCGACTCCCACCTCTTGTGATGCCAAATTCTTAAATCCAGGCACTGGGACTTTATTTCCCTGGCTATCTGCATCCAATCTTTTCATCGGAGTGTGGCCTTGGTTGGCTCCCCAACAGAAGCATGGCCTCTCTCCTACTGCATGCTTCCATTCCTCATGTCTCTAATTCTGTGAACCAAGACTCTCTCCCTCTCCCTCTTTCTCTCCTAGCCCGGCACCCCTGAGGGCTGGAATTTTCCAGTTTTAGTCACCACAATGAAGGGGGGAATGTCGTTGCATCTGAGAGGGTGCAGGGGTGATTTATCAGGATGCTGTTGGGCCTGGAGGATCTAAGCTCTGAGGAAAGATTGGTAGGCTCAGGTTGTTATCCTTGGAGCAGCAAAGGTTGAGACGTGGCTTGATTGAGGGGCGTAAAAAGGTTAAGTCACCAGAAGAAGGCACTTTTCCTTCTGTAGATAGGTCGATAACCCAGCAACATAGATTTAAGGTAAGAGTTAGAGGGCTAAGAAGAGAGTTAAGGAGAAACTTCTTCTTTTTACTCAGAGGGTGGTGAGAGTCTGGAACTAACTGCCTGACAGAGTGGCTGAGTCAAAAGAGTGTGTAACATTTAAATATTATTTAGGTATTCACTTGCATTGCCATAGCTTCCAGGGCTATGGGTCAAGAACTGGAAATTAGGATAAGGGTAGTGAAATCTTTATTGACCAGCATGAGGATGATGGGCCAAATGACGACCTTTTGTGCTTTAAACATCCATGAGACACAAGTCGCCAGTCAAGTTTTGAGAGAAAAAGTGAATTCCAGCTTTTCTCAGGCTCAGCAGAAGATGTGGAAAGAAGTAGTTTCAAGTTATTTTGTTTGGGTTAATAAGATAACCTGTTGACGTAGGGGTAATGTAGCATGTTAATTGGTTTTGTCTTCTAACATGAAGACAGTTGTACAAATTGAATTAAGCCCAATAAAAATTATTGGCCTATGTGCTCATTTGCTGTGAAATTAAGCAGTTTAATGATTTGTATCTTTTATTGTCCAATGTTATGCATGTCTCTTGATACTTCTGAAAAGATGCAAGGAAACAAATATTGTGTCAGAGATAAAAGGTACTGCAGATGCTGGAGAATCCGAGATAACAAGCATGGGGCTGGATGAACATAGCAGGTCAAGCATTTTCCTGCTCCTATGATGCTGCTTGACCTGCTGTGTTCATCCAGCCCCATGCTTGTTATCTTGGAAACAAATATCTCATTCAGATAAGAAGCAGGTACCATTGTTACACCCACAATTCTGTTGTTGCATGGATATTAAGTTGTATAGGCACACTGAGAGACCACTTACTGGATTGACTATCATTGCTGCAACTGAAAAAAAAATCTAAAGCAAGACTTTAAAAATGTAATAAAAGCTAGAAAGCGTTAGAGAGACTCAGCAAGTCAGGCAGCGTCTGTGGAGAGAGAAATTGGGTTACTGCTTCAAGTCCAGTATGACGCTTCTTGGAACTTAAAGGAGCTGGAAACAATGATATTTATGATAACAAGCATGGGGCTGGATGAACACAGCAGGCCCAGCAGTATCATAGGAGCAGGAAAACTTGACGTTTCGGGCCTAAACCCTTCATCAGAAATGGGGGAGGGGAAGAGGGTTCTGAAATAAATAGGGAGAGAGGGGGAGGCGGATAGAGGATGGATAGAGGAGAGGATAGGTGGAGAGGAGGCAGACAAGTCGAAGAGGCGGGGATGGAGCCAGTAAAGGTGAGTGTAGGTAGGGGGGTAGGGAGGAGATAGGTCAGTCCAGGGAGGACGGACAGGTCAATGATATTTATGTTGTTGATCGAACAGTGGAACAGATTGTGAGGATTCCCAGAGTGTCAGACAAAGGCAGTGATAATGTGGTAAAGGACTAATAGATATGTAAAATAGGTGTAAATGTTCGATTGGAAGTGGGAAAATTAGGGTCTGCTCTGCTGAGAATAAAGACAAGACAAGCTGAGCAGGCTGGGGGGTGATGGAAGATTTAAAAAGAAAGGTAGGGTAGATGTCATACTCTGAAGTTGTGGAACTTAATATTGAATCCTAGAGGCTGTGAAGTGTTTAAGCGATGTTAGGGTCCTCCAGTTTGTATGGAGTTTCATTGGAAACACTGTAACAGGCCCAGGAAGGATATGCTAGTATGGGAGCAAGATAGTTTATAGAAGTGGCCAGCAACTTGGAGGTCTGGGCCATTCCTACACACAGAGCAGAGGCGATTGCAAAACAGTCACCCAATCTGCATTTGGCCTCTCCAGTGTAAGGGAGATCACATTGTGAGCAGTGAATACTGTAGACCACATTGTAAGAAATTGTAAAATTGAATGTTGTGATAAGGTCCAACCAATTTTGAGAAGCTTCAATGCCATCCAGAATAAAGCAGCCCATTTTATTGGCATCTGATCCATCCATCTTAAATATTCATTCCCTCCATCACCAGCCCTCACTGGCGGCAGCGTGTACCCGCTGTGGAGATGCACTGGTGTAACTTGCAAAGCATCATTCAACAGCGCCTTAAACTTACAATGTACACCACTCTGAAGGACAAGGGGCAGCAGATGCAGGGAGCACTACCACCTTCAAATTCCCCTCCAAGCCACGTAACATCTTAATCTGGAATTATATCACCACTCCTTCATTGCCACTGCTCAAAATGAGTAGCACTGTATCATAGACATATTTTATCATAGAATCCCTACAGTGTGGAAACAGGCCATTCAGCCCAACACCGCCCCTCCGAAGAGCATCCCACCCAGACTCATTCCTCTACCCCTGCACTTCCCATGTCTAACACACCTAACTTAAACATCCCTGAACACTATGGGCAATTTAGCATGGCCAGTCCACCTACCCTGCACATCTTTGGACTGTGGGAGGATACCAGAGCAAGCCCACTCAGACATGGGGAGAATGTGAAAACTCCACACGGACAGTTGCCCAAGGGTGGAATTGAACCCGGGTCCCTGGTGCTGTGAGGCAGCAGTGCTAATCACTGAGCCACCATGCCACCCTAAATACTGCTCTGGTGGCGCAATCGCTTAGCCTGTGGTACTTATAGGACAGTATAAAGGCGTGTGTAATGCCGAGGTTGTGAGCACTGTAGGTGTACCTGCCCCAGCTGGTCTGCAGTAGATCTAGATGGCAGGTCACCAGCACCTTCTCAAGGGCAATTAGGGAGGGACAATACTGGCTTAGCTAACGACGCCCACCTCTCTTGAATGAATTAATAAAAATGGCAGCCATATTGAGTGAGATGACAAAGAGAGGGTGTAAGTATATTCTATTTAATACATGTAAATTATAATTTTATATGTAAAGGAAAAGTTTAAATAATATAATTTAATATTCTATTT
Organism: Ginglymostoma cirratum; assembly: GCA_024137785.1. Lineage (NCBI taxonomy): Eukaryota > Metazoa > Chordata > Chondrichthyes > Orectolobiformes > Ginglymostomatidae > Ginglymostoma > Ginglymostoma cirratum. The sequence goes on from JAHRHZ010000030.1 coordinate 30,084,167, forward strand.
AATAATATGTAATATAATTATACATCGTCATTGAAGCAAGGTGCAGAAAGAGGAATTAGAAAAAAATTGCAAATTTTGAAAATGTTCTCTACCATAAAACATCGTTGAAGCAAAATTGATGCAGGTTCTAGGGAAATGTTCATCAAAAAATTGGTGCAGTACCAAGCCATGGGGAAATTTCTGCTTAGTGAGGCTTTTAGAATTGGCTATGTAACTGCTCCAGCTGATGGTTAGGTACAGAAATGAAAATTGAGCAACAATTTGATGTTCTAGGTTACAAAGGGACATTGATAGGATGCAGAGCTGGACTGAGAAGTGGCAGATGGAGTTTAACGCTGAAAAGTGTGAGGTGATTCATTTTGGAAGGACAAAATTGAAAGCAGAATGCGGGGTGAATGGAAAGATTCTTGGCAGTGTGGAGGAGCAGAGGGATCTTGGGGTTCATGTCCACAGTTCCCTGAAAGCTGCCACCCAGGTGGATAGAGTTGTTAAGAAGGCGTATGGTGTGTTAGCTTTCATTAATAGAGGGATTGAGTTCAAGAGCAATGAAGTTATGCTCCAGCTATACAAAAGCCTGGTTCAGCCACATCTGGAGTATTGTGTCCAGTTCTGGTCGCCACATTACAGGAAAGATGCAGAAGTTTTGGAAAAGGTGCAGAGGAGATTTACCAGGATGTTGCCTGGAATGGAGGGAAGGTCTCATGACGAAAGGTTGAGAGAGCTAGGGCTTTTCTCTTTAGAATGACGAAGGATGAGAGGTGACTTGATAGAGGTGTACAAGATGATCAGAGGTATAGGTAGAGTGGACAGCCAGAGACTTTATCCTAGGGTGGAGGTAACTATTACAAGGGGGCATAGTTTTAAAGTTAGTCGAGGTAGATATAGGGGAGACGTCAGAGGTAGGTTCTTTACTCAGAGAGTGGTAGGGGCATGGAATGCATTGCCGGAGAGGGTAGTGGAGTCAGCCTCATTAGGGGCATTTAAGGGCTATTAGATAGGCATATGGATGATAGTATGAGGTAGGGTTGGAGGTTAGGTAGATCTTAGGATTAGGGTAAAAGTTCAGCACAACATCGTGGGCTGAAGGGCCTGTACTGTGCTGTACTGTTCTATGTTCTGTGTTCTATGAGATACAGATTAGAGGGGAATCAAAACAAGCCATGGTGAAACCACACGGCAGATCGCTGTTAATTTTATCCATTATGACTGAGCTGGAAAATACCTCCAAACTAGTCACTGTCCGGGAAAAGGCAAAGAACATTGCCTACGGGAAACAAGATCACCTCCTCCGGTATTGCCCAATGATAGAAAATGGGAGCAGAAGTAGCCCATTCGATTGGATGAGCCTACTCCACCATTCCAGTTCAGTTCCCACTTTCTCCCCATACGCTTTAATCTTTTTAGGGGCATTTAAGGGCTATTAGATAGGCATATGGATGTTAGTATGAGGTAGGGTTGGAGGTTAGGTAGATCTTAGGATTAGGGTAAAAGTTCAGCACGACATCGTGGGCATATCTAATTGCCTGGAGTGGAGGGAAGAAGAAGCATATCTAATTCCTTCTTGAAAACAATCAATGTTTTAGCCTCAACCACTCTCTGTGGCAGAGAATTCCACAGGTTCTCCACTCACTGGGTGAAGACATTTCTACTCATCTTGTCCCAAATGGTCTACCCTGTATCCTTAGAATCCAACTGTAGATGGTAACAAATTAACAACCCCATGTTGGAACCAGCATAGGCATGATAAGCAGAATGGCCTCCTCCTGTGCCATATGGACTTGATTTTCAATGGAGGTGGGATGGGTGTGCAGGGGACTCCATAATCAGGACAGAAACCTGAAGGCCTTGTCAGTGAGACAAATCTGTACATAGTCTCCTGACAACCAGCCAGAATAACTGTCTGCAGTGTCCATCGAGCTGCAGGAGGCTGAAGCTTGCGACAGTCAGTGGGAGGGGAACGACTGCTGGCAGGAATTTGATATGGTCAGGGGATGGATAGAGTCGGAAGCGGGGATAGATCTGTTAAGGCACCAAGGAGGCCCCAGGCTTCTTCTTGTAGGAGCAAATCAAGCCTCCCCTCCCCCACCCCGGCTCACTTAAAAGCATCAAACACAACTTTCAAACATACCACAGCGCATCTCCTGCAAGATGTCACCTCCTAAAATCTGAAACGGGACACCAATAGCTGATTCATACACCTAGAATATTATAGGTACAGGAGGAGGGCATTCAGCCCCTAATGCATGTTCCTCCATTCATTCAATCATGGTTCCTTCCCCAACTCAATCACAATGATTTCAATTGGGCAGCCCTGGCTTCAGCAGAGTTAAATTCAAGAGATTCTTGATGAGTTTTTTTTGTCTGCCTGTGAAATTCTGCTCCTTAATTTCATTCAGACAACAACCTCAAGAGGAATTTAATGATTTCTCCCTGGCTCAGTTGCTTATTTCGAATTGCATGTGGAATTTACTGCCGCATTTTGATTCTTCTTACAACTTTGTGAGCAATATGCTTGTTATAAATACAAAAAGAGATTTTTCTGAGGGAAATGATTCTGTTTAATTAAGGCTTGTGAACATGTTCTTACAGGAAGGAAGAGTTATTTCTGATTGAACATTGGGATTTGAAGGAAATCACAAGGCTGGCACTTCATTGCTCCTCCGCCAATCTTCTGTTTGAACTTATACCAGTTAATGGGGCAGCACCTTGCTCAGGACTTCTACCCCCACCCTGTCCCATCAGCTGATGGATTGTGGGGAGTATCCTGCTAAGTATGTAATGTTGAGTCTGCTCCACGGTGCTGTCCCGTTGCTGGGGAGGTTTCCAGGTTTTGTCAGCCCCTTTCGTTGGGGCCAGTCAGTGCCTGGAACCAGGGATTGTGGACTGGCTGAAGTGTATAGGCATTGTTCCGGATTCACATGTGCAGGCTGTTTAAATAATAAAAACTTCTTTTAAGAGTGATCTTACACATCACACACATGCCCACACAAACACACATACATTCCTTCATACACACACACACACACACAATTACACACACACATATATAAAACATGCACATGTGCACACAGACAAACACACACGTGTGCACACACATGTGCATGTATTTATTCATACATACACACTTTTACATACACACATACATGCACAAGCATACACACATGCACACAGACTCACAGGCACACACACACGTGCACGTGTATTCATTCATACAAACACACTTTTACATATGCGCATACATACACAAACATGCACACATGCATACAGACTCACAGACACACTCACACGCGTGCACACACACTGCCATCAGCATTTTTTTGACCAGCATCCTACTGCCGTGTGGAGGCCGCCTGGGCCTGCATCTTATCCAGGAGCCCTTGGAAGTATTGGCTCCAACGCCTAACAAAGTGTCTGAGGTAGAGAAAGATATTTCCCCATCGCAAATCCAGGGGCATCCACTGAGCAATGCTGAGAGGCCTGTCTGCTTGACCCCTCTGATTTCTAATTTGCTGCTTAAGACGGAGCAGCCCTGTCTATCACCCACATGTCCCACCTCTCTCCATTCGCCTCCGGGACGGTTGATGAGTTGATTCACAGCCAATAAGTGTCGACTCTGAGCTTCATGTGGGCATTCACAACATCATACCTGAACTGTAGCCTTCACTTTCTCTTCAACCAAAGGTGCTTGTAACCCGGGAAGGAGATGCAATCTTTTCTGGTAAGCTGGATTGGCACTCGGTTTGGGAAACTCTGCCACAATACCATGTTGGGGTAGAGGTCTACACCTAGCAGAGCAATGAGCTGCTTCTGCAGGCCCTGGGGTTGAAGAATCCTGCAAGTTTTCATTGCCTTCATTTCAAAGTGTATCATCCCTCATTACATTCCATTATTCATACATTCTCTGGGCCTCATAAAAGTCTTTCATTTAGTCAGCTTGTCTCTTTGCACTGCCTACCTACAAGCATATTTAACAAAGACAAAATATTGCAGATGCTAAAAATTGGAAATAGAAACAGGAAATGCAGGAAGTACTCAGCAGGTCAGGAAGCAGCTGTGGAGAGAGAAATAGAGTTAATGTTTCAGATAGGTATTTATCAGAGTTAGGTTTCAGGACAGAACTCAAAAACTGAGGGCCTAGCCTGCTGAACGAATGGCCATCAATAGGTTGTTTAATATTTTCAGATGACAAGGAGCAAGGCCAGTACTTGTTGCCCAACCTTAACTGCCCCTTGATATAAATGGTATGCTCGTCCTTTTCAGAGTCAACTGTATTGCTATGGGTCTGGAGTAGCTTACAGGCCAGACTGGGTAAGGACACCAGGTTTCCTGTTCTAATGGGCAATAGCAAACCAGTAGGTTGACATGGTTTTTACTGTTTTAGAGAGCAGCTTCATATTCCAGATCTATTAACAAAATTCACATTTCAGCAGCTGCCGCAAGATTTGAATGCATATCCCAGAGTATTAGCTTGACTCTCAGGAATATTGCTCCAGTAACATACTCACCAGCTTATGCCAGAATGATTAGAACTGAGGATGCCCAGGAAGTGTGACCTGGAGGAAGGCAGGAGGGAGGGCTGTGGCACTGATGGAGGTTCCAGAGGTTGGGACAGGATGAGGCCACGAAGGGATTTGTAATTAAGGATGGAAATTGAGGCTTTACTTAACTTGAAGCCATTGTAGTTCAGCAGTGTAGGCTATAGGCGAACAGTCAGCGCAGAGTTTTCTCCGCTTCTTGTTTTGAAAGATACGCTGGAAATGACCAGGAGCCTGTCGGCACCCAATTGCCTCAACCTGAGCTGCCAACTTTCAAGCAAGGCTCTACTCTCAGGTTAGTTGCTGAATTTCGCTGGGACAGCATCACTGGCCACTTCCATGAACAATCTGACACCCCTTAGTAGCCAGAGTCAGTCTCTAGGTAGGTGCGGTGTAGACATGTAGGGCCTTCTTGGAATGTATTGGAACCTATTGGAATGTATTACAAGTCACTATTTCATGGTCTTCACTTTCATAGGCAGAATAATAACACACTGGCAGAGCACAGCTCTGTCTATAAAATAACTGGACACTTTTATTGAATGTTAGAACAGGTAAATGAATCAAAATTGGTACATTTATAGCTGTTGCAGATTCCCTGGGAATCCAAGGCCCTAGGTTTCACCACAGTTAGATTCCAAAGCATTAAGGGTTAAATTGAGCAGCTTGGTGCCATTTTACACAAGCTTCGGGCTTCAATACTCCGAGTGCTTCTTTAACATTCACGTCTGTGTACACAACCTCTGCTGGCATCGTGTTATCCCTTATTTGATTGCAAAGCAGGCACAAGACAGCTCCAAATTTGGGGGAATTTGGGGCTATTGTAGTGGATTAGTAATACAGTGGGTCTGGGCTAATGAACCACAGACATGAGTTCAAATCCTAATTTGGGACTGGGTAAGATTTGTATAACAATTCTGGAAAATGATAACCTAGTGGTATGATCACTGGACTGTTAATCCTGAAACACAGGTAACATTCTGGGGACGTGGGCATGAATCCGGCCATGGCAGATGATGGAATTGGAATTCAATAAAAATCTGAAATTAAACATGTGTTCGACCAGAGCAGACCCCATCAAAATATATTAAGAAGATAGTCTAGAACCTATCTTTTTCTTATTTTAAAGTTAAGTGTAAGGCATTGCATTGCAGATGCAACTCAATTGGTAAAACTACTTGACTTTAAGCAAAAGACACTTTATTTTTACACTACAGTTAAAATGCAGACAAATAAAAGGAAAATAAAAGATTTGGCTTAATTGTAACTCTATCAAAATGCTTAACAAAATAATAGACATACGAAGTATTAACTAATTAACTGTTCCAAGGTAGTAATATTCCATAAACACACCCTTGGCAAAGGAAAATTCAGTAAAATTGATTGCCTCACATGCAATTCCAACAGCAGGAAGAGAACCCCAGATTTTAGCTGTAACAGAAAGGCGGATAAAAAAAATTCCAAATCCAGTTTCGAGAGCCCAGCAACTGCAGAAAGCTAAAGCTAAAATTCCTGGATCTGTGGGAGCTTGACCCCATCCATTCAGCTGCTTGTATTGTTCCAACTTTAAATAAATCCCAAGACCTCACAAGCTGTTTACTTTAATGGCTTTGAGCAGACTGCACATCAACTCTATCTCAACTTTTCTTCATAAAAAAGGGATGAAATACAACTTTCAAAGCCATAGAATCATCACAAAAGTTGATGATGACCTTTAAAACCACTGTCGATTATCAGAAAAACCCATCTGGCTCATTCGTATCCTTTAGGGAAGGAAACTGCCACCCTTACCTGGTCTGGCCTGCATGTGACTCCAGATCCACAGCATGCAGTTGACTCTTACCTGCCCTCTGGGCAATTAGGGATGGGCAATAAGTGCTGCCTAGCCAGCGACGCCCTCATCCTGTGAATGAATAAAGAAAAATAAAACACTGGTCTCAAATAACAATAACCATGAAATTACCAGATTTTTGGAAAAACTCATTCAGGTTACTAATGCCTTTCGGAGGAGGGAACCTGCTGTTTTTACCCTGTCTGACCTACGTGTGAGTCCAGACTCACAACGGTAGTGTGTTTAACCACCCTCCAAAGTGCCGTATCAAGCCATTCCCTTTTTCCTTAAATTGTTCCTGAAAGCACTGTGGCCGTACACAGGCACGCAGTGTAATTGTCCTAGAAGCCAGCTCAGCACTACCTTCTTCAGGACAGAGATAGTAGGAACTGCAGATGCTGGAGAATCTGAGATAACAAGGTGTAGAGCTGGATGAACACAGCAGGCCAAGCAGCATCAGAGGAGCAGGAAAGCTGACGTTTCGGGCCTCAACCCTTGTTCAGAAATTGAGGAGGTGTAGGGGGTTCTGAAATAAATAGGGAGAGGGGGGAGGTCGATAGAAGATGGATAGAGGAGAAGATAGGTGGAGAGGAGACAGACAAGTCAAAGAGGCGGGGATGGAGCCAGTAAAGGTGAGTGTAGGTGGGGAGGTATGGAGGAGGTAGGTCAGTCCAGGGAGGACAGACAGGTCAAGGGGGCGGGATGAGGTTAGTAGGTAGGAGATGGGGGTGGGGCTTGAGGTGGGAGGAGGGGATAAGTGGGAGGAAGGACTTGTTAGGGAGGCAGGGACGAGATGGGCTGGTTTTGGGATGCGGTAGGGGGAGGGGAGATTTTGAAGCTTGTGAAGTCCATATTGATACCATTAGGCTGCAGGGTTCCCAAGCGGAATATGACTTGCAGTTCCTGCAACCTTCGGGTAGCATCATTGTGGCACTACAGGAGGCCCAGGATGGACATGTCGTCTGCGAAATGAGAGGGGGAGTTGAAATGGTTCGCGACTGGGAGGTGCAGTTGATTAGTGCGAACCGAGCGTAGGTGTTCTGCAAAGCGGTCCCCAAGCCTCCGCTTGGTTTCCCCGATGTAGAGGAGGCCACAACGGGTACAGCGGATGCAGTATACCACATTGGCAGATGTGCAGGTGAACCTCTGCCTGATGTGGAAAGTCTTCTTGGGGCCTGAGATGGGGGTGAGGGGTGAGGTGTAGGGGCAGGTGTAGCACTTCCTGCGGTTGCAGGGAAAAGTGCCGGGTGTGGTGGGGCTGGATGGGAGCGTGGAGCGGACAAGGTAGTCACGGAGACAGTGGTCCCTCTGGAAAGCAGATAAGGGTGGGGAGGGAAAAATGTCTTTGGTGGTGGGGTCGGATTGCAGATGGCATAAGAGTCAGAGGATGATGCATTGGACCTGGAGGTTGGTGGGGTGGTACGTGAGGACGAGGGGGATTCTGTTTTGGTTGTTATTGCGGGGAGGGGGTGTGAGGGATGAGTTGCGGGAAATGCAGGAGGCACAGTTGAGGGTGTTCTCGACCACTGAGGGGGGGAGGTTGCGGTCCTTGAAAAATGAGGACATCTGAGATGTACGGGAGTGGAATGCCTCACCCTGGGAGCAGATGTAGGTGAGGTGAAGGAATTGGGAATAGTGATGGCATTTTTGCAGGAAGGTGGGAGGGAGGAGGTGTATTCTAGGTAGTTGTGGGAGTCAGTGGGCTTGAAATGGATATCGGTTTCTAGGTGGTTGCCGGAGATGGAGACAGAGAGGTCCAGGAAGGACAATTAGGTTTGGGTAGTAAATGCTAGACTTGCCAGTGATGCTCACCCCCACGAAGAGTAAATAGATAAATAATCCAGAAGCTTCAGGAGTTTAATATTCTATTTCTTTTAATTATGTTGCTGAGCAAAGAGACCTTGGAGTGCAGGTTCATAGATCCTTGAAAATGGAGTCCCACGCAGACAGGATAGTGAAGAAGGCGTTTGGTATGTTTGCCTTTATTGGTCAGTGCATTGAGTATAGGAGTTGGGACGTCGTGTTGAGGCTGTACAGGACATTGGTTAGGCCACTTTTGGAATACTGCATGCAATTCTGGTCTCCCTGCTAAAAGGAAGGATGTTGTGAAACTTGAAAGGGTTCAGAAAAGATTTACAAGGATGTTGCCAGGGTTGGAGCTATAGGGAGAAGTTGAATAGGTTGGGGCTGTTTTCCCAGGAGCGTCCAAAGCTGAAGGGTAACCTTATAGAGGTTTATAAAATCATAAGTGGCATGGATAGGGTGAATAGCCAAGGTCTTTGCCCCAGGGTGGGGGTGTCCAAAACTAGAGGGTCCAAAACAGGGTGAGAGGGGGAAGATTTAAAAGGGACCTAAGGGGCAAATTTTTCACACAGAGCGTGGTGCATGTATGCAATGAGCTGTTGGAGGAAGTGGTGGAGGCTGATACACTCACAACATTTATAACGCATCTGGATAGGTATATGAATAGGAGAGGTTTGGGAGGATATGGGCCAAATGCTGGCAAATGGGACTAGATTAATTTCGGATACCTGGTCAGCATGGAGGAGTTGGACCACTTCTGTGCCGTACAGCTCTATGACTCTGCTGGATAGTCAACAATGCACGGGAGTCAAAAAGCTATTTTTCCAAACAAATACAGCTGCTACACGGGAAGTTGTGTATAAATTGGTTCAGTTATGCTTGCATTTAGCAACTGTAGCGTCAATCAAAGAAATAAGCTGTTCTTCTCCATAGCTTGTGGACATAGGAGAACCAATATAAACAATGTATGTGTTTGTGTGATGAAACTTGGTTCAAAAAATCTAAATAAACCATCCATCATAGACAAAAGTGCTTCACTTCACTTCTGTTTTGCCATGATCTGTCAGCCTTTGCAGTAAATGTCAACTGGCTAATTGCTTATTTATAACATCACAACCATGTTTGTTTCAGATTTCACTCAGCAACTGCACATCTGTAGATCTCCATCTTTTGGGCTATGACCAGGAGTGGTCTCAGGGTCCAGTCTTCCCCAGGTAGCCTGTAATCATCAAAAACAACAAACCTCTGCCTCAGATACAGCTCCATCTCACTTCAACTAACTTCATAAAGTTCAATTCTCCTTCCTCTTAAATTGGCTTGATGTTACATGCCACATGCCAAAAAGAAGATCAAAGCATTTTCATGGTCATACTGCAGAATTTGCATTCCTGTTGTCGGTCTAGAGGACACTGCAATATCAGACTTGAATCTATGCCAAATTTTGCCATCAATTTCAGCATTCATTAGTGATTGACAAGCATTTAATGCATTTGGAGTTATTAAAGGATCCAAGGTGTCTATGGTTCTCTGTCTCTGTGTGGACATCCAAAATATGGATAAACTGAGCATGTCACTAATTTTGGACGTTCTGGTGCATAAACCATACATTTGCTGTCACCAATTATTCTCAGAAACTACTTACGTTTTGAAATACCATCATGTCTGCGAGTAAATTATGTTAGACATCACCTCCTCTATTTATAGATATGCAGTGAACTCATGAGAACTCGTTGTTTGTGAGTGGGATACTATCTGCATTTCCTAGTGATGCCATACTAGACCAAGGGATGAAAGATTGGAGTTTTCAAATTTCAGGTTTTCTCAAATGGACTTAAACAGCAAACAAGCCTCATCCTTACACTTACATCCCACTTACTTACAATTACAGCACCTGATTTTGTGTAATCCCCAGAAAACGTGAAAACATGCTGGTCCCACTATGCAGCATTAAGTCTGAGCACAGATTTGTCAGGCTGTGGGGCAACCCAGGCCAAATCTTAACTGGTCCACTGCCAGCAATAAAAATCCAGGCTCACCTTTTAGCCTCAGCACCAGAATGCCAAGAGCATTTGTCTTAAGACTGCGAGTGATGCCACCTTGGCATCTAATTTACTGATATCTCTTCTTAGACTTCAAACAAATCAAATAGAGAATAGAGTTGGAATCCATGAGTGCCAGTTCTCACACAACCACTTGCTGTGCACAGCATCTGAACATGGGCATGTGACTTGCCATCTTTTAAAAAGACATGGACTAAAAATTAGACAGAGATTAGATGGGTCGTACCTCCTGCTTGAACCAGAGCCAAGGCAATTTTGTTTCTAGTCCTTTAAGTGAAAGGAAGACCAGCTAGACTGTTGTGAATACATTGTGGTTCATTTTGACTCTGAGCAACAGTATAAAATGAACAATTTCAGCTGACTTAAACATCTCTCCTGGCTTTTGCTTTGGGTCAAGGTCATGGCTGCATAATTACCCCTTCTCAGACCAATTCCTGTTAACCTGCTTCCAGACCCAGGCAAGTGGTATATTTTATATCTTAGATCTGTAGAAATGACACTAGTTTATACGTGCTTGATTTCCAGCACTTTAAAATGTCTGCTCCATGCTACAGCTCTGGCCTGTACAGTTTGTTCACTTTTCCCTGAGTCCACACCCACTGGTCAGACACGGTGAGCATCAGTAGTAAGCAGGGTCACTTAATCAAAGACAGAAGAATTGAAGACTGCAGGGTCCAATTTTGAAGGCAGCAAGTGGATGAATTTTGGTTGAGTTCAAATCTCTTTCAAATCTGCTGCCACCACCACAATCCTCCCCTCACCCTTTATCCTTTGTCCTCTCAAATTGTCATTGCATTTTAGCTCAGCTTCAGCACAGCCACTACCCTCACTGCTTACATCTCAAATCCTTTCGGCTTGCTTCCAATACCACCCTAGTTGAAGTCGCTGATGCTATCCTGGCTAACAGAGACTGCAGGGTGTTATTAATCTTCTTTGACTTCTATTCTGGTGTCCTTCGCTATGGTTACCCTTGGATTCATATAAAGATGTATCATTTACTCTAATATAGGTCAACTCCCACACTCTCTGCTCTATAGCTTGAGACCAGTTCACCCTGTGATATTCAGCACTTTCTGCTTGATTTTCAGTTCCAAACTCTAATGACAGAACTGCGATTTCTACATCAAACCTGTTTGAAGAAAGACAGCTTTCAACCATTAATGAGACTGGAGTTCAAACCGGAGGGGCTGGGTGTTTTATTTCTGCAAAATATGAACCTTATTAATTTGGAACTGGGTAAAGAGACATGAGCTCAGATTTATCTATGGATGCTCATTCCTCCAATTTTCCCTTTCCCTGCCCTAATTTCAAGTGGAAAATTGTAGCTCAAGTGAAACTATTGGATGTTTTTAAATTGGAATATATATATATGTATAAAACTAACACAATGACACCAAGATTCACTCTTTGTGCAGTGCCGGTCGTCAGATTAACTGTAAGTAAATTAGGACCCTGATCTCATGGGCCTGTTAAATCAATGTGATTTTTACATTTTATGGATCAATGATAAAGATATCGAGCCAGACGCTGACATTTTATCACAGAGAAAGAGCAATTAGGACCTTGGCTTCAGCTCTGAAAATCGTGCTGTCTTTGACAGCCTAGGATTTATGGGTTATGCATGTGTGAGTTCAGTATGCAGTTACAACCCCTCATAATGTCATTTTTTCCTTCTTTGAATGTTGCTAGTTTAATTTCACCAACCAACGGACTGGTGCTATCTGAATGAATAAATAGTGTGAGTATAAGAATTGACCGAGAGAGGAATAATGTGGGGGATATAATCCACACAACACTTTTTTTTTAACATAACTTGTGGCTCATAAGAACAAGAAGTAGGAGCAGAAGAAGCCCTGAGTTTGCTCTGCAATTAAACAAGGTCATGGCCTGTCTGATTGAGCCTAACTCCACTTTCCTGTCAAACCTCACTTCCGCTCAGCTCACTTCCACTTTAAAAATCGTCAAATTCAGTCTTGAATATATCCACCCTGTCAAATCCCCTCAGGATCTTCTATGTTATTATAAGATATGTACAGAACGTTGGTGAGGCCTCTTCTGGAGTACTGTGTGCAGTTCTGTTCACCCGGTTTTAGGAAGAATATTATTAAGCTGGAGAGCATTCAGAAAAGATTTACCCGGATGTTGCCGGGAGTGGAGGGTTTGAGATATGAATATAGACTGGATAGGCCAGGACTTTTTTTACTGGAGCGTAGGAGGTCGGGGATCACCTTATAGAGGTGCATTGATTAGATGAATGACAAGGGTCTTTTCCCTAGGGTGGGGGAATTCAAAATTAGGGGGTATATTTTTAAGGTGAGAGGAGAAAGATTTAAAAATGACATGAGGGGCAACTTTTTTACCAGGCAGAGGTTAGTGCATGAAGAAGGTGGTTACAATATTTGAAAGACATTTGAGTAGGAAAGGTTTGGAGGGATATGGGCCAAGTGCAAGCAGGTGGGACTAGTTTAGTTTCAGATTATGTTTGGCATGGACTGGTTGAATTGAAGCGTCTTTTTCAATGCTGTATGACTCTATGACTCTATCACTCTAAGATCATTCTTCCAAACTCCAATGGGTATAGGCCCAACTTGTTCGATCTTTCTTCATTGGATAAGCACTTCATTCCAGGAATGAATTGAGTAAAGTTTCCCTGAACAGCTTCGAATACACATTTGTACATTAAGGACACCAAAATTGTCCACAATATTCCCTTTATAGACTCTTCAGTTCCTCCTGACAACTTCTTTCCAACCTTTCTTTCTTTATAAGACCAACCTTTCACACCAGGAATCAACTCAGTGAACATACACTGAATTGCATCCAGTACAAGTTTGTCCATCCTTAAAAAGGACACCAAATCTCGGTCTTCTGCTTTGTCTAAGTTCCGTAATTGCTTATTATCTCATTCAAGCTCTGTGCTTAGTTGAACTTCTAACAGTGTGCTGGGATGATACAACATTGTGGGAATGCAACAACATTGTGCCAAGATGCAGCTTTGTGCAGTGAATTACTGATCAGGGTGACAGAAGATTTGAAGTTGTGAAAAATGTTACCACTATGACAGCAACTCACATTCACGTAGCACCTTTGATGTAATACACCTGCCCAGGGCATTTCACAGGAGGTTTATAAAGCAAAAATCTGACATTGAGCCACATAAAGGAGGTCTTAAGACAGATTGCCAAAAGTTAACTCTAAGGTGAAAGGTTTAAGGGACATCTTAAAGGTAGAAAGTAAGGTAGAGGGATGGACAAAAGTATAGGGAGTGAATTCTGGAACTTGGGGCCTGAGGAACTGAAGGCATGGCCCCCTAATGATGGAGCAATTGAAATCATTGAGGCTCAAGGGGCTTGAATGAGAGAAACTCAGATACCATGTAGGGTTGTAGTGCTGAGCAGATTACACATGTAGGGAAGAGCATGTCAAGAGAGTTTAAAACAAGGTGGAAAACTTAAAACCAGGGTCTTTCTAGACGGTGAGCTAATCCAAGTCAGGGAGCACAAAGTTGATGGATGACAAGGACTTGGTGTGAGTCAGGACACAAGTTGCAGAGTGAATGACCTCATGTTTACAAAAAGTGGAAGATGGGAGACTGGTCAAGACTGTGTTGGAGTTGTCAACAATATGTGAATGAGTTTCAGCAGCAGACAAGCTGAGAGTGGAACAAAGGCAAGCAACACTACAAAGGTGAAAATAGGAGGCCCTAGCTTTGGCACAGATATGTGATCAGACCGCATTGTGGAGTCAAATCTGACACTAAGGTTGCACAGAGAGTAAGTTAGGCTCAGGTCAATGCCAGTGGGAGAGGCGGAGTTTGCAATTAAGAAGTGGATTTGGAGATGGAACCAAACAGTTTCAGTCTTCCTAGTATTTAGTTGGAGGGGATTTCTGCTCATTTGGCTACATTGGAAGAATTGAGAGAGGTTGTGGTGAGGTAGAACCAGGTGGTGTCAGGCTATAGGCAAAAACTGACCCTTTTCTTAATGTAAGAGAACAAGGTGTAGAGCTGGATGAACACAGCAGGCCAAGAAACATCAGAAGAGTAGGCTGAAGAAGGGTCTAGGCCCGAAACATCAGCTTTCCTGCTCCTCTGATGCTGCTTGGCCTGCTGTGTTCATCAAGCTCTACACCTTGTTATCTCAGATGCTCCAGCATCTGCAGTTCCTACTACCTCTGAAACAACCTTTTCTTAATATGATGTTGCAAAGGATATTACACGTGGATGATAAATGGGAACGGTCAAAGATCTAATTGTGGGGGACACCACCAGTGGTAGCAGTAAAGGATCAAGGAGAGGCACCATTGCTAGTGATACTATGGTTATGACTAGATAGACAAGAATGGAAACAGATGAGAGTAAACCTCCCTCGCTGGATGATAATGGAGAGGTGTTAGAGGGAGGGTGATTTGCTCAATCATTTTAAATAGTGGCCATGATGTGGAGGTTCCCCTGTTGGACTGGGGTGGACAAATTCAGAAGTCACACAACACCAGGTTGGACTATAACCAGGTTGTGTGACTTCTGACATATTGAATAGTGCAGACAGATTGAAAAGGAGAAGGAGGGATCATTTTCATTTGTCACAGCCACATAGGATGCCATTGCTGACTTTGCCCCTAGGCTTGTCAACACTGGTTATATTATTCTGGGACATTTAATCATCTGACATCTAATCACAGGACATCAGGTCATGTGATATATGTAACTATCTAAAATCAGACCTCGCATGTTACAGGCTTTTCTCTACGAATTGCAATCTGTTTCTCTATGTCTAGACTCCTCAAAATAATTCGTGGGATATTTTAATACAACGAATGAAGGGGAAGAAAAGAACCCTCTGCAGTTTGAGGTCTAAACTGATTGTTAGATAAAAATCATAATTAATCCTGTCATTTTTGGAGACAGTGGGACAATGCTCATATTGCTGGTCGAATAATCAAGAGATCTGGGTTAGCAATCCAGGGTCAGGAGTTCAAACCTCACCATTCTGGAGAAAATTCTAAAAGACTAAATTAATACCCAATCAGAAAGGCATGGGTTAATTACAGATAGTCAATGTAGCTTTGTCAGAGGGAGGTCATGCCTAGCAAATTTGTTAGAATTTTTTGAAAATGTGATCAAACGTGTGGATGAGGTTAGCTCAGTTGATGTTGTTTATATGGATTTTAGCAAAGCTTTTGACAAGGTCCAACATGGGAGATTGATTGAGGAGGTTAAAGCACACAGAACTGAGGGAAACTTGACAAACTGGATCAGAAACTGGCTTAGTAATAGGACATAAAGGGTAATCATGGAAGTCTGTTTGACTGACTGGAGGCTGGTGTCCAGTGGTGTACAAGGATCAGTACTGGGACTCTTATTATTTGTTATACACATAAATGATACAGATAAAAATGTAGGGGAAATGCGAAGCCAATTTGCAGATGGCATCAAGATTGGTAGGGTGGTTAATAGCGAAGAAGATGGTTGTAGGTTACAGAAAGATATAGATGGGTTGGTCAGATGGGCAGACCAGTGGCAGATGGTATTTATCCCTGATAAGTATGCGGTGATGCACATTGGAAAAAGAAACAAGATGAGGGAGTATTTAATAAATGGCAGGATGCTTGGTAGCTTAGAGGAACGGAGGGATCTTGGGTTAATTATTCACAGATCCCTGAAGTTGGCAGTGCATGTGAGTAGGATAGTTAAGAAGATATATGGGACACTTGCTTTAATCAGTCATGGCATAGAGTATAAGAGCAAGGAGGTAATATTAAAGTTGTATAGAGTGTTGGTCAGGTCACAGCTGGAATACCATGTGCAGTTCTGGTCACTGCACTATAGAAAGGATGTGATAGCACTAGAGGGGTACAGAGGAGGTTCATCAGGATGTTGCCTGTGACGAAGAAATTGAGCTATAAGGAAAGACTAGACAGGCTTGGATTGTTTTCTTCAGGGCAGCAAAGACTGAGGAAGGAACATGATTGAGGTGTATAAGATTATGAGGGGTGTGGGCAGGGTGAATAGACAGCAGCTGTTTCCCGTGTTTGAGGGGAAGGGGCGGGAGATTTAGAGAGGATTTAGGAAAAAGCCTTTTCACTCAATGGGTGGTGAGAAGTTGGAATGCACTGCCTGGAGACTGCAGACCCTACAACCTTTAAAAAATATTTGGATGAGTCTTTCAAATATTATAACATTCAAGGATATGGGACAAGTGCAAGAAATTGGGATTAGCGCCCCTTTAGTGGTAGTTACGTTGACGCAGAACGATGAGCCCACTGACTTCTTGGCAATTTAGATTCAGTTCATTAAATAAATCTGGAATAGAAAACTTGTTTCTGCAGTGGGGACCATGAAACTATTAGATAGCCGTAAGAACCCAGCTGGTTCACTAATGTCCTTTTGGGGAGGAAATCTGCCATCTTTACCCAGCCCGGCCTGGCCTACATGTGACTCCAGACCCACAGCAAAGGAGTTGAGCTTTACGTGCGTTCTGCATCAGCCTATGAAACCACTGAGTTGACCACTGCCCTTCTCAAGGACATTTAAGGCATAAATATTGACAACACCCACCAATACCCAGATCCCCTGAAAGAACAAATAAATTTCCTTCTTGGGGAGCCTTCGGTAAGCTCATTTCAGGATTTTAAGATGAAAACTATACATTAAATAAATATTCTTTTGCCACGTCTTGTGAAATGGTTTTTGTTAAAATCAAGTATCTAAAGCAATGAAACTGCATCTGCATTTCTTTGATAAATGGTTCATCTCCTCTAAATCTGTTTGGAAGAAAGACTTGCATTTCCGAAATGTTTTGGCACGACCTCAGGACATCACCAAGCTATGTTAGGACCAATGAAATACTACTGAAGTATAATCACTGAGTTATATAGGAAATGCAGCAACCAACTGTGCAGCCCACAAACAGTAATATGATAAAAACTGAAAGAACTGTGGACGCTGGAAATCAGAAACAGAAGTTGTTGGAAACCCTCAACAGATCTGGGGAGTGAAATTAGAGTTAACGTTTCAGTCCTCAGAACAGTAATCTGATAATGGCGCATGATGATCTGTTTTTAAGTCTTGGACAGGGGTTAAATGACAATCAGGAGACAAGGGAGAGCCTACTGCTACTGTTCAAAATAGCCCCAACAGAACTTTAAAATCCATCGGAGAATGTTTCAACACTGCAGCATACCTTCAGTGCTGCTCTGGAAAGTCAGCCTCAGTCGTGTGCTAACAAAATCTCTGAAATGGGTTTGCAATCCCACAACCTTCTGCCTCAGAAGGTATGAGTACAAGCATTGAACAACCAGCTGACACAATGTATTTTAACGTGTAAAATCAAAGCCACATTATGTTTTTAGCTGTACAAGATCGTAATTAGATCCAGTGGAATTCAGGAATGTTAGCTTATTTGCTATTGTGAGTTCATTCTAGATACGAGTCAAAATTCATGAAAAAACTAATTTACGGCTTACAAGTTGTTTGCTAACTTTGCCTCATACATTCAACTGTGACAGATGTTGAAATCTGAATTAAATAAAAATCCGGAATTAAAAACTAATGGTGATCCTGTTATCATTGCTAATTATTGTTTTTCTAAAAATAAACATTCGGTTCACTAATGTCCCTCAGGGAAGGAAATGCGCCTTCCTTACCCAATCTAGTCTACTTGTGACTCCAAACCGACAGCAACATGGTCGGCTCTTAGCTGCCCTGTGAAAACCAATCAGTTCAAGGACAATTAGGGATGAGCAACAAATCCCAGCCTTGAGAATAAGAAGAAGACAAGAATGAAGAAAATACAAGCTAGAATTTTGATTGGAAGAGAAGTTGTTGAATCAGCATGGAAAGTACATCCTTGATCAAAGAACCAGGGTAGAATCTTCTGTTCGTTGGCGAGAAGGAGGAAAGGCATTTTGTTAGGAAGGTGTCCCTGGTGCCTTCCCACCTCTGCCAGAATTTTGAGCAGGAAGGTCCGTGGCTGACCTACCTGTCCCAGCACTAATTGAGCCTCTAAATGACTGGTCAATCACCATTTATAAGGGCCTCTGCCCATCCCTGTTGGATCAAGTGGACAGGCATTTTCCCAGAGGGAAAAAGAACATGGGTCACTCTTCAGAGATAGTGAGAACTGCCGATGCTGGAGTCAGAGATAACACAGTGTGGAGCTGAAGGAACACAGCAGGCCAGGCAGCATCAGAGGAGCAGGAAAGTTGACGTTTCGGGTCAGGACCTGTCTTCAGAAATGTCACTCTTCAGTTTTTTTTTCTGGGGGATCGACTGGTCATGGAGCAGTTTTGATTAAGGATTCTCAATTCCTCATTCAGGCATTGTACATAGTTCAGGGGTTAGCAGGGTTAGTCACATGCCTGTCTTTGATTTGGATCTCCTGAACCATGCCCCCACCCTAGAAGACCCTCACTCTCCACTCCCAAAACCTCCACCCCTACAATAAACTTAGCCTGAGCAAGTGGCCTTGGGCCCTGGGGTCACATTCCCAGAAGCAGCCAACGCATTCTACATGGCACTGCCAAGCTCAGAAGCTACTGTTTCTGATTGGCTGGTAACTTCTGTTGAGAGGGGCTCCACCCCCACTGGGTCCTGATTCCAGACTAAGTGCCTGATGGGAAGACAATCAGGTGGCCTTCCTCATAAGGGTCAATGTGGTTATCTCTGTGCTTTCTCGGGCACCATGCCAAACAGGAGGATGCACTGCCCCGAGTGAATGAGTGGGCAATGCAGAGGGTATGCAGGGTTCATGGTGTCAGGGGGCAGGAATGGGTGAGAATGAGTGAAGGAAGATATTTGGGCAATCATGAGAGTGATAGAGCATGATCCTTGGTGGAAGGTGGGTACAGAGTTAGAGTGAGTGCGAGGTATCAGATAGAAGATAGTGGTACTTACCCAAATAGAGTGAAGAAAGTCATCGGCTTTCAGGTTACGCATTCCTCCAGAAGACTGAGACTGCTTTAATCCAGGTGGCATTGCTGGCATGGCCTGGTGTCGTGCCTCCATTGCTAGCCCCGGGTGAAGAGGAAGTCTAGCCTGTGTATAACCTTATCCAGGTGAATCTCCAAGTCCCTGATCAGACCATGGGGTGCTGATTGCTCTAGTCTGCCATGTCCATGTGTGTACAACAGGCTTTTAAAGGTGGCATTGGGCACCAGAGATGCCAATGAATCACTGGATATCTGATGACTGGGTGGTAAGCAGTGTTCATCCTGAGCTGTGCAGCCATTCCCAAGTTCCTCCAAAGTTTTGCGCACATTAATCAGTGTGTCAACGCATGGATTTCCAATTTCGCAAGTTGCTGCCAAGCACAGACCTTAGAAGTCCACACACTGAATGCAAAAATTTAGATAAAGTATTTGTGGCGGGTTATTCTGGGAATGGTGTGTGATAAGATGGGGCTGGAAGCAGATGTGGAGGTGCATTTGAGGTTGAATACACTGTTAATGAGGTGAGTTCATGAAACTTGGGTTGGCCATTGAAATCATAAGATTCTGCCCATTGTGTCAACAATATTTTCTTCCCAGGACAAGTCCACAATGGAACAAGTTTCCAAAGGAAAAGTGACAGACTCACCACTTAAAATCTTCAAGACTTATATTTAGATTATTTCCATATAAAGGTCTACCATGATCAGGTCTACCATCTTCACAGCAATAATATTCATAGAATGCAGAGATTAGTCTGTGCTACCATCTTAAATAAAGCAGAAGCAGAACTGAACTGACCAACCAATATGCAAAGAATTCCTTATTTGGCTGCACAGCACTTCCTTTTAAAATATTCAGGGGGGGGCTTTCTAGCACCAGGTGCATTTTGGGAAGGGGTAGCTGCCATTAAACCCACAGTCACACAAGGGTTTCTGTTAAGATTGGGGTAGGGGGGGTATCACCTTCAGTGCAGGAAATGAGGAG
The DNA here is from genome assembly GCA_024137785.1 of Ginglymostoma cirratum. Classification (NCBI taxonomy): domain Eukaryota; kingdom Metazoa; phylum Chordata; class Chondrichthyes; order Orectolobiformes; family Ginglymostomatidae; genus Ginglymostoma; species Ginglymostoma cirratum. The sequence goes on from JAHRHZ010000030.1 coordinate 30,104,308, forward strand.
CCAAGACCAGTAATGAATTAAATAAACCGAAACTTGGACCCAAGCAGCACATGAGTTAAATCCACATATACCGATTATTGATCACCTGCAAAACTGACACTTCATGTGGGATTTCAAGCACAAGAGGACTTTTTTAAAATGGTAAATAATTTCAACTTATTCATACATTTTCAATAGATAAATTAATTTCACTATTCTTATGTGTTTCCTGACTACAATGCCAGCCCATGGTGACAATGACAGCTACCCATCAAGTTCACTGATCCCCTTTAGGGAAGGAAATCTGCCCTCCTTACCTGGTCTGGCCTACATCTGACTCCTAACCCATAGCAAAGTGGTTGACTCTTAACTGGCTTCTAAAAATGACCAAGCACATCATTCTGTTCAAAGCCAATTAGGGATGGACAAGCATTTGCATGAAACTGCAAAGAATAAAGGAAGAATGTCTGAGCCAAGATAGATGGTGTGTATGGAGGGGCACAAAATAATGGTAAAGCTATATCTCTCAGATTGTTAGTGCCCAGGAGACTCATTCTCCACTCCCAGAATTCCCAGGCATCCAGGAATGGTGACAGCCCAACGTCCCACAAAAGCAAAGGTGAGACTTGGCAGACCCATTTTCCTATGGTTTGGCTAAGAATCCCACAAAAGCAACAAATACAACATGGTGGTTAATTTGAAAAATAAGTAAGAAGAGAGCCTAAAAGAAGAAAGAAACCAGGGACAATTATGAATTTGTACATAAGTGTGAAACAGTGTTGGCAGTACAAATTAGAAGAGATGCAAACATAATTGCTCAGTAACACCAAGCTATTAAACATTGGTAAGAGGAGACATGAAGTTGACATGTTTCACCTTGTACTCATCAGGACTAGGATGCAAGGAACATACTTGATAAAAGGAACAGTAATTTATACGATGTGAGAAGAGTGTGCTGTTTGGTTGGGTCATCATTGGCATGGAGATACAACAAGATAAGTTACTCTCAATCTTAGTTCTTAGAGCATGCAGGTAGACTCTGAATGGTCAGGGTGTTAATATGGGAACGCAGCAAGGATTGACACTCTCCATGACCCCTTTTATCCTAATAAGAATGGTGCTATGTATGTACAAATTCTATTTTGCCTACCTAAAACAGGGTCCTGTGTATTAATATAAGTACCTTTAGTACGTACAATTGCATCTCTCTGTGAGCCCAGCAGATAATCTTAAACAAAAACAGAAATTGCTGGAAAAGCTCAGCAGAGTGGACAGAAATCACAGTTAACATTTCAGGTCCCAGGACCCTTCCTCAGAACACATACAGATAATCTTAAATTAGTTTCTGGTGTAAATCTTAACACAGAGATGTAAAATGGGCTACCATTTGCTATCATACAAAGTCAAAGCTAAAATTGTCTCAACAACTTTAAAATGAGCGCATTAAGAAAAAGAGCAAAATAGCAGATACTGTTCAAAGAAAGAGAGCCTGCAGCTGTGTAAGGATTTATGTCTGGTGTCACAGAGCTGGTCAGAATGGAAAGATTTGTCCAGCATAATTTACAGAGCAACTATTCACTCCTGACATTTAATCTATTGACACAAATCTCTCTGAAAGCTCATCATTTCCTATTCCCTGTGGCCAGTGGACATGCAAAGTTTTACAAAACTACCTGGGCTCTTACCATCTTCTGTAATATACAGTTACATGGAGTAATATTTTCAACACATAATTATTGATGACATGACAGAGCACCAAACTTTTCCCAGGTGATACTTGTACCTTTCCACAATAAAATTATCTATCAAGTGTCTCCCTTGCTGGAGTTAAACAATGTATTGTGGCAACTTTTCCATCCTGTTGTTGGTTGATGCCTTGGTGGTCAGTTCTGTTAACCATCGGTTGGCGTGGCTCAGGAACTCCACTCTGACAATGACCGTCTCTGTTGTCTTCCTGCTACACAGAAAGAGAGTGGGCTGGGAAGGTGCATTGGCCTTGCTCCCTATGGGCCGGCTCTTCAGTTAGTTGAGATTTTCATTTGTACTTGCCCCTTCCAATGCCCTTCCAAACAGCCAGCCTCACAGCCATCAGCGACTGTCTCCCAGCTGTCAATATTACTGTCTGCTCTTTTCACATCTCAATTGTAGCAGTCCCTGTAGTTGAACTATGGACGCACAGGTGGTTGTGACCCAGAGAAGGTCTTTGGGTACATGTACATAATCCATTCGATGAAAATGGCCAAGGCAATGCAGAAATCAGAGGTTTAGAAATTAGTCTATGTTGATAGAGTTAGAATGCTTTTTTTTACTGGAGTGTAAAAGGTTGAGGGGTGACCTTAAAGAGGTATATAAAATCATGAGGGGCATAGATAAGGTGAATAGCAAAGGTCTTTTCCCTAGGGTGGGAGAGTTCAAAACTGGAGAGCTTATTTTTAAGGTGAGAGGAGAAAGTTTCTAGAAAGACATGAGGGGCAACTTTTTTTACGTAGACAGTTGTTCATGTGTGCAATGAACTGCCAGAGGAAGTGATGGGTGCAGGTACAGTTACAGCATTTAAGAGATTTGGATAAAGTGCATGAATAGGAGAGATTTGGAGGGATATGGGCCAAATGCAGGCAGGTGGGACTAGTTTAGTTTGGGAATATGGTTGGTGGGGACTGGTTGGACTGAAGGGTCTGTTTCCATGCTGTATGACTCTTGTGACTGTATGCTCCATGATCCCTAAGTTGGTCACCTTGTCCTGCCAAGTGATGCCATTGGGACAGTGAAGGTGAAATATATTCAACTTTTTCTCATGCTTGGCATATGGTGGCCAAGTTTCATCACTGCGGAGGTGTACGTGGGCAATACAGGGCTGGTAGATTAGCAGCTGGCTGTTCTCAATTAGGTTGCTGCTGGTCCACAATCTCTTACTTGGCTTGGACAGAACAGCTGGAGCTATTGTGATGCATCTGTTAATTTCAGCTACATGTGACAGATTGCTGGTAATTGTGCAGTCTACATATGTGAAACTTCCCACTGTCACATTGTCAATATTGATAGACAGTGCTATGGCAACAACTGGACAAAGTCATTTACCTTCCTGGTAATAACGGGTAAACCAAACGCTACAGGTGTGAAAGACTCAGTCCACTTCCCACTGGAGGTGTTCTTCAGTACAGAACATTGAATTTCTAAATTAAAAGGTTGCACTTTATTTTTATATAACAGAATCAGCATCATCCATTTTACAATATCATTCAAATTCAAAGTTTTTCCCAAAGATTGTAAAGTCAGGTTGGGCTGTTTTCCATTCAGGCTATTGATCTCTTATGCCTGACCTGTGATCATTTACAAACAGCAGTGAACACAATGACCATCCAAACCTCTAGGCTGACACATGATGAATGGCATCCTGGCGAGGTAGCAGAATATACCTCCACGAACATGATTCAATGATTTGAAAGAGGGAAGGGAGAAAATGAATTGCAATGTTAGTTTCAAAGAAAAAAAACTGGCAAACATTTTGAGAGTCAATGATGGTATTTTCAAAGTTTACAGATATTAATGGAGGTTATTGAGGGCTAATAATGTACAGAATAAATTGTAACAGTCAACAAATTTCAGGACTTGCAGATTTAGCAAATTCACCTGTTCATTGTTATTAATTGAACTAAGAGTGAGTGCTTTATGATATGCTGTTTGTAAACTAGGTCGTTTTAATTGAGCAATTTATCAAGGACGGCACAGCAACTATCTAAAGGCAGCATTCACCAGTGAGTTATCTCACTCAGATAACCTGAGTTCCCCTGTCAAGGGAATTTACTGACAGGCTGACAATGGAATTAATAACTTGCTTTTGTCAAGAGTGTTCTGGTGAAATTAATGGCCAAAAATCCACTTTGGTGCAACAAATCTCTTTGTAGGTATTGCTCCTAGCAGTAAGCCATAGCTGATTTTAATGGAGCATTTATATGGACGATAGTCAATGTGGGGAAGTGTGAGATGATACACTAGTCGCACAAGGAACATGAAGCGAGTATAAAATAAACTATCCTAAAAGGTGTGCAGAAGCAGAGAGACCTGGTTGTACATGTGCATAGGTCATTAAAGGTGGGTGGACAGGCAAAAAATGCTGTTAATAAAGCACACAGTTTTCTAGGTTCGATAAAAAGGGCAGAGAGTAAAGAAGTAGATATAATGAGACCATGGTAAACCTATAAAGGATACAGGTTAGACCTCAGCTGGAGTATTATGTACAGTTCTGGGTGCCACACTTCAGGAAGGATGTGAATGCACTGATGACTGTGCTGAAGACGTTTACGAGAATGTTCCAAGTATGAGAGACCTCATTTACAAGGAAAATTTGGAGACTGGGCTTGGAGGGATGAAGGGTGAAGGGAGATTTGACTTTTTTGTCAGAGAAAACCAAAAGATGGCCACGTGATAAGTTTAGGGTGTTCTTTTAGGTTTTTGAGGTGGGCCAGAGTGCGCTGGGATTGCTCCCCAGGTTCATCACCACAATGCCCTCCTGATCTGATTGGGCAGATTTTTCAACCAGCCCAGCCTTCTGTCCCAATTACCAAACATGCCCACGGCCTTTGACCTAGTCATTGACTGGTGAAACTGGTTCACACTGTTCCCCAATCTGACCCAATCCCAAAATTTTAAGATCATCAATCCAGCTGGTTGGCAAGCAGGATTTAGTACAGATTTGGTTAAATCAGACCCTACCATTCAGTGATATCTCCCCCATTGCCGACAAGCATCCCCTAACTACCATCTGCCCATCTCCACCCATCCTCCCCCTACCCCAATATCCATTCTCTCCTAACTATCATCTCCCCCACCCCTAACCACATTCTCCCCTCCCTCAACAAACATCCTCCCCGTGCCACCATCTCTTCCACCGCACCCCCAACCAGCCACCATTCCCACCACTAAACACCACTTCATGTTTGCTGCAGGATTTCTGGATTGGCTAACACTCTGTCCACCCATCAACGTGGAGAAAACGTTTAAAAGATGGCCATGATTAAAAATGGCAGGACGTCTGGGAACATACATGTTTTCTATCAAAATTTCATCATTTTGAATGTGCAGCTTGGTAAAAACATCAGAGCTTGGCTACTCACAAAATAGGTTTAAAGGAGCCATGTGTTTGTATTAAACATGTCTCTTACTGCAGCCATGTCTAAAAAGGTAAAGTCACCGTAATGCAGCTCTTTCATTAGACAGAGGGAGAGAGATAACCGGCATTGGTTTAACCTGAGGGTCACCACTCCTGAGGTGAGGGGAGAGGTTGGAAAGGAGAGTCCTTCATCAGACTGCATGGGAACTGACCCTGCACTGTTGATATCACACTGCATCCCAAATCAGCTAACTGACCACCTTGCCAGATCTATGCGTTGTTCCACTATTGGCCTGTACACAGGGCATATAACTCGAGTTCTATAAATATTCATTTCCTGAGCTGCCCAGAGCTCCAGTAAATACTGCTGTCTGAATCAACTGCGTCCAATGCTAAAGCTGGCACAAAGTGAGCAGTAAAGGGTTACAGTTTGAGTCGGCTGCACAATTTAAGCCAGAACAACAGGAGGCATGGGATACCTTGGTGCCACTTTCACCAAGCTGTAAAGCATAATGTAAGATGCAACAAAGAAGCAGAATCCGGGTAAGAGCCTGCAATAACCAGGAGAGAGGGTAAAACCACTGGGTGGGCCCCTCTGTGTGACCGGCTGGCGTCTTTAATCAGTCGTCAGAAAAGAGAGAGCTGGCAGGAGCCTGAGTGAAGACCACTCACTCTCCCTCTTAGCCAGCAATGGATACATGGTGGAGCGAGACATGAAAGTGCCACAAGTGTCATTAGGGCACAGACGGAGGCCATTTGGTCCATTGAGTCCATGCAAACAAGTCATGGGACTGATAGGTAGATGTAGGAGGAAGTGGGTGAGATAATAACAAGTAACATAGATACTAATATAAGGTATATAAGAAAAACAGTGAAGTCTGAAATATTACCCCAGCTTTACGAATGTTTGAAGACAGTCCCTGGAGAACCCAAAGGCCCCGAAGGTAGTGTTTCTGACATTACTGAGAAAAGATAGTCTTCTGTTCAATATTCCAGTACAGAATGTTTAAATCAGTTTGCATGCTTGCTGAAATAGATGGCAGAGAACTGGCACACAAACACATTAAGCATTCTTTTCTGGATTTAGCAGGTCCGTTTTTAATGGAGGGTAATGGAAATAAAATGTTGGAAGATTTGTAATTAAAGCTGTGAGGCAGTTGCCAAGTTGAACACATAATCACCATGTTAGATACTGTTTCCATTTTGAGCTATACCACCCATTGCATTGGCTGGAGTTTCACTACATGTCCTACAATGCACTCAACTTACAGCTTTGGTCACTTCTTCTTTCAGCTTCATTTACTCCCCTCCCAGATGTTCCCTTTTGAGTTAAAACGTAAACGCCTTTCCTTCACAGCATGACTTTAGAATGAAACACAGATTTCTGGCTGGTGTGGCAAAGTCCTCAACCTGTACCAAGAAGAAAGAAGTGAACAAAAAGTTCCGTGAGGCCCAGAAACACTGCTTAATCTCTCATTGAGGATATAGAAATCCTGAAAAAGTACAGTGCTTTGCAGTTCCTACACATGCCAGCTGCTTTCTGCTGCTGCTTTTCAGTTTCAGACGATAAACCAGGCAAAACAAAGAAAGGCTACATTTGCTGGTACACAAAGAACATCTGTCTGTATCCCCAGCTGTCAGGTCGTAACCTCTTGATTCACGATAAACCCTAAACTGACCACTGTAGACTTGAACTCAATGATGATCCACTGATGTATGCTTATGAGAGGAGGGTCACACAACCACAGATTAGTTCAGATCTCTCTGTTTTTAAGTCAATGGATGTTTTGCTGTCAGATTAATAGAGAAGGTCACCGCATGCGTTGAGGTTATATCTGAGTAACAAGGGAGCGGAGGTATTTTCTGAGGATGTGACACTGAGTTAGGTTTGATTGTCACTCAGACACATTCCCACACAATCCCTGCCTCCCCTAATTTGTAAATTATCCCCAGACCATCTGTTGTTTTGTACGACACACACAATGCACTCTTTCCCTGTTTAATGTAGTGAAACATAGACAGCAAGGAATCAGGGAAAAGTCACATGACAGGTCAGTAGGCCATTTGTAATGAAGTAGAATGGATAAAGCAAGCAAAACTGAGGTCAATAAAGGTCACAGGGAAAACACTCCAATGGCTGGATCATAGCTGACGCAAAACAGGAGGTTTGTTGCTGGTTAGATGCCAATCGTCACAGCCCCAGGACATTGTGACAGGGCTTCCTCCAGTCAATATCCTCAGCTCAGTCATTCTGGGCTGCCTCGGTGAAACCTTTAAGATTATGATCAGTTAGGTAGCCCATGAGGTGAGAACCAGTGGCTGCAAATATTAAATAATCACTGACAATTCTGACAGGGAATTGAGGGGACACCTTGTTACCCAGTGAGAATATAGAATTCACTAGCACTGAGAGAGACATTCATTGAGAAAAATACCATGAGCACATTT
>JAHRHZ010000030.1:30112244-30127538 GCA_024137785.1 Ginglymostoma cirratum
CCTTGTTATCTCAGATTCTCCAGCATCTGCAGTTCCTACTATCTCTGAGAAATAAATGGATGGCTTTAGATGAGGAACAGTAGGGGAAGGCACAGACACCAGCAACAAGCTGCTTCAATGGTGTAAATGCTTAGGACTGGAATGGTTTGCTGATTACTCCTGTAGTGTTGAGGCCTCTTTTCCACATCTCAAATAGTGAAGCAGCCCTCAGCAAACTACAGCAGGACCTGGGCAACGCCCAGGCTTGGGCTGACAAACAGCAGGTATCATTTGTATCACATGATTGCCAGGTTCAACAAGAGGAAGCCCATCTGCTTTCACTGATCTTCAACAACATTGGGTAACTCAGTGGTTAGCGTTGCTGCCTCACAGTGCCAGGGACCCCGATTTGATTCCACCCTCGGGTAACTCTCTGTGTGGATTTTGCATGTTCTCTCTGCGTGGGTGTGCTCCGGTTTCCTCCCACAGTCCAAAGATGTGCAGGTTAGATGGATTGGCCATGCTAAAATCCCCTTAGTGCCCAGGGATGTGTAGGCTAGGTGGATTAGCCATGTGAAATGCGGTGTTTCAGGGATGGGGGGGGTGGTCCGGCTCTGGGTGAGATGCTCTTCATAGGGTTGGTGCAGACTCGATGAGTCAAATGGTGGAATGAACATTCCAATTTATCTGCCTAGGAAACTATTCCTTTCAGCAACTGGACACATGAACAATGGGGTTAGAGGACTAACCAATGATTCGGTGACAAGCTGGTCCCTCAAAGCCTTTCTACCTTCTGCAAGGCTCGAGTTAGGAATACGACTGCATTCTTCAACCACAGCCAAGCAGTTTGCTTCACCTGCTCCCCCGCCTCTGCGCTCAACATCCAACCAACACAACCTTTGGGTGCAATGTGGGCATTGCAGGAACGTCACAGTTACTGACTACATGAAGAACATGAGCAGGATTGGCATTGGAGGACCATCACATTCAGGTCACAGACTATCTGGCCTTGGACATACATTATTATTTCTTCGTGGTTACCAAACTCAGTCAATATCCTGAAATTCCACCTCTACTGTGAGAAGCCCATCATCACAAAGTCTCCCATGATTGAAGGAAAGGGTCCTTTGCTACCTTCTCACATTTTTAAGTGGGGGTCATCCCAGAATCACGGCATGGTTCCAGCATAGAAAGAGGTTATTCAGCCCATTGTGTCTGCACTGAGTCTCCAAAGGAGCTATTTACCTCCTTTCCCTGTAACCCTGCACATTCCTCCGAATCCGACTTCTTCTTAATTACCTCAATTCAATCTGTCTCCACCACAATCTCAGGCAGCAGATTCTGGATCATGACCATCCACTGCATGGAAAAAGTTGTCCTCATGTCATCAGTGCTTCATTTGAATAATGTAAGACTGTATATAATATCTGATATAGGAGAAGACCATTCAGCCCAATCAGCTCCATACTGGTGTTTATACTCCATGTAAACTTTGCCTCATCTTTCCTCATCTAAATCCACCATTGTAACCTTTTACATTCTTCTCTCTCAGATGCTTATCTAGATTCTAGATTTTGGCCTTGGCCAAAAAGAAAAACGAAGCATACGTAAGGTCTAGGAGGAAGGGAACTGACAAAACATTTGAAGTATATAAGGAAAGTAGGAAAGAATTTAAGCAACGAATTAGAAGGGCTAAAAGGGGTCATAAAAAGTTGTTAATAAACAGGATTAAGGAGAATCTTAAGGCTTTTTATACATATATTAAAAACAAGAGGGTATCCAGGGAAAGGTTTGTCCCACTCAAGGACAAAGTAGGCAATCTATGCATAGAGCCAGAAGAGGTAGGTGAGGTCTTAAACAAATAGTTTGTGCCAGTATTCGCCAAAGAGAAGGAATTGGTGGAGGATGATCTCAGGGAAGGGAGTGTCAAGTTTCTAAGCCAATTCGCTATTCAAAAGGAAGAGGTGTGTGTGTCTTAAAAAGTATTAAGGTAGATAAGTCCCTGGGTCCTGATGGGATCTATCCAAAAATATTGAGGCAGACAAAAGAACAAATTGCTGGAGCATTGACAGACATCTTTGTGTCCTTTTTTGCCACAGGTGAGGTCCCACAGGACTGGAGAATAGCCAGTGTTGTCCCATTGTTTAAAAAGGGTAACAGGGATAATCCTGGTAATTACAGGTCTGTGAGTCTCACATCAGTGGTAGGGAAATTATTGGAAAAAATTCTTAGGGACAAGATCTATAAGCATTTAGAAGCAAATGGACTGATTAGCGATAGACAGCATGGTTTTATTCATTGGAGGTCATGCCTCACCAACTTGCTTGAGTTTTTTTGAGGAGGTGACAAAGATGATTGATAAGGGAAAAGTGGTTGATGTTGTCTACACGGACTTCAGTAAAGCCTTTGACAAGGTCCCTCGTTGCAGGCTGGGCCAAAAGGTGAAGTCAAATGGTATCAAGTGTGAGCTGGCAAGTTAGATGCAGAACTGGCTTAGTCATTGGCGACAGAGGGTAGTGGTGGAAGGATGCTTTTCAGAATGGAGGACTGTGACTAGTGGTGTCCCACAACAATCAGTGCTGGGACCATAGCTGTTCATGATCTATATAAATGATTTGGAGGAAAATGTAGCTGGTCTGATTCGTAAGTTTGCAGATAATACAAAGGATTGGTGGAGTTGTGGGTAGTAAGGAAGATTGTCAGAGGATACAGCAAGATATAGATCAGTTGGAGGCATGGTCAGAAAAATGGCAGATGGAGTTTAATCCAGACAAATGTGAGGTGATGCATTTTGGAAGGTCAAGTAAGGTGGAAATTATACAGTGAATGGCAGAACCTTAGGAGTATTGATATGCAGAGGGATCTGAGTGTGCAGGTCTACAGATCACTGAAAGTGGCAGCGCAGGTAGATAAGGTAGTAAAAAAGGCCTATGCCATGTTTGCCTTCATTGGAAGGGGCATTGAGTCTTAGGATAGGCATGTTATGCTGCAGCTTTATAGAACTTTAGTTAGACCACATTTGGAATATTGCATACAGTTCTGGTCACCAGCTCCACAGTGTTATCCCTGACTCCAGCGTCAGCAGTGCTTACTACATCTGCCAGAAGGATGTGGATACTTTGGAAGGGGTGCAGAAAAGATTTACCAGGATGTTGCCTGGTATGGAGGATTTTAGCTATGAAGAAAGGTTGGATAGACTGGGTTTGTTTTCACTGGAATACAGGAGATTGAGGGGCGACCTAATAGAAGTTTATAAGATTGTGAGTAGCATGGATAGAGTGGAAAGTATGAGGCTTTTTCCCAGGATGGAGGTGGTCAATTACCAGGGGGCACAGGTTCAAGGTGCAAGGGGGGAAGTTTAAAAGAGATGTGCGAGGCAGGTTTTTCACACAAAGGGTGGTGAGTGCCTTGTTGGCGCAGGCTTGGAGGGCCGAAGGGCCTGTTCCTGTGCTGTATTGTTCTTTGTTCTTTGTTTTATTCCTTTAAATACACCGATAGTATTTGCTTCACCCGCCCCCTGTGCTAACATATTCTACATTCTCGCCACTCTTTGGTCAAAGACATTTCTTACGAATTTCCTGCTGGGTGACTTGGTGTCCATCTCATGTTGGGGCCATGAGTTATTCCCATGCCATTTCAGACACAGTACCCATGGAAAAAGAAACTGTTGCTGAAAATAGAATCAACATTAATGTGAAATGCAGAAAAATAATGAGGCAGAAGTGCAGTGTTATGTGTTTTTCTAATGTTACTTCAAATACTTCAGCACAACATGTAAATAGAGGCCAAGTCAGCTAGCCCCATGATGCAGTTTAACGGGCTGAATGGCCTACTCCTGCACCTATTTTCTATGTTTCTATGATATGGAGCACAGCACTCCCAAACTTTTTTTAGGGTGGAGGTTTTCAAAGGCCACTTTCTGTCATATTCTGCTCTGTACGATGAGGGGGCTCGGTTAGCACAGTTGAGATTTGTCACAGACTGTTCTTTCCTACTTTGAGTAAACGTCTCATGAGGATTAAAACCAGTGACAGGTCCAACGGTTTTATTAAATGCTTCTGTTGAAATATGGATCTTCCACAGTTGTTTGGAAGCCAGCATGATGCGATTGCTTTCCCTTTCTTGGTCAGAGGAGCAAAATATGGAAGAAAGGAACTTAATCTCATTCCAGACTCAATATCATTGACTCGGCTGTGAATGAAGGGAAAAGAAACATGAAGAGGTTAGTTTATTCGGGGTTGGCATAGTGTCTGGACAAATTTCTGTCCAGCATCTAGGCTGCAGTAACAGCAGCAGAAAATGTGGTGTCATGTCCTTTTTGAAAACTTCCCTTCTCCTATTTCCAACTTTAATCCTCTCACATGGTGAAATTTGGATGGGTGTTTGATGAAACTAAATTTGTAGGGCTCTGGGGATAGAACACAGGGAATGGCACCTGACTGGATTGCTCTGCAGAAGGCTGTCATGGACTAAATGGGCCGAATAAGTTTCTGGTGGACCATAATGGGTTGTACTTTACGATTTCAGTGAGGTGATGGAGACAGAAAGGAAACTGAGGGGTCCACTTACCTCCATCCCTGCTGACTCACCTTTACAAATTAAAGGTGCACAGCCAATTAGGAATCTCTTGGTGGAAGACAACCAATGAGTGATGGAGGTGGGTGAGTTGCGGGGTTGACGCACACCGGGAGAGGGGTAATAACATCAACAGGAATTTGGGTATGGCCACACAGCTCATCCTTGCATTGCTCAAAAATAGTGAATAAGTTATTAAAAAAATACACTGCTTCTCCAGCAGATTCTGTTGTTACATACAACCATGGTCCCAGTTGCAGATATTTTCCTTCACCCTTGTACTGTCTCTTTCTACCTTTCACATGGATTCAAACCATTTCCCCATTGCTGAATTTTTCAATGCCCAAAAAACGATTTCAGACAATTTGGTCTTCAACAAGTTCAATGGCTTGTTGTTTCAAAATGGGGGACAGGGTTTTTCCAATGGTTAATATAGGATAGTGAGATCTCTTCAAAGTGCTATTGAGATCCTTTAAAACAGTGCACAATCTCAGTATTCCAGGTTTTCTTTCCCCACTGTGATCATGCTGCTGATGCAGTTTTTCGGAGTTGTCATTTTCTTGACTACTCCTTTCTTTTCCCAAACTTTTGTCCCATCTTCCAAGCTGGATGTGAGGGAAGCAGGAATTTGCCTTGTAAGATATCGGGTTGGTCACACACTCTCCTCTGACATTCACCATGAATCACCCAAAACCTGCAAAAACATTCTTGCAAGTTTTTGAGGTCTGTTCTGTAGTTGATGGTTTAGTGGTTTGCAGAACACAGCATCACTTTGTCATTTCTTCACTAATACTTTAGCACTAAATTATTAGACTTCTGAATGGACCTTCAAATTTCAAATCTAATATTGATCTTCCTTTTTGTGCACCTTCTTTGCAGCTGTAACCTTGTATTCCATAGTCTGTTCTATCACACTATGGTCTTTGTCTGTTATGATCTGCCTGTACTGCATGCAAAACAAAAATTTTTACTGTACTTAGGTACATGTGACAATAATAAATGAAGTCAAATCATATCAAATAAACACTCTGGATGGATCAACATTCTGGAACTCTCTTCCTAATGTTACTGTGGTGTACTTATGCCCGTTGGACTGCTATGGTTCATGATGGTGGCTCATACCACATTCTCTAATGGAAATTAGGGATAAGCAGCAAATATAGTAGGAACTGCAGATGCTGGAGAATCTGAGATAACAAGGTGTAGAGCTGGATGAACACAGCAGGTCACGCAGCATCAGAGGAGCAGGAAAGCTGACATTTTGGGCCTGAAGAAGGGTCTAGGCCCGAAACGTCAGTTTTCCTGCTCCTCTGATGCTGTTTGGCCTGCTTTGTTCATCCAGCTCTACACCTTGTTATCTTATAAGCAGCAAATCCTAGCTTTGTCAGTGACGCTGATATTCCGAGTATGAGTATTAATAGACAGAAGACTCTGCTTCAAATGACAATATTTATGTATTTTTGGTCTGGGTGGCATACTGGGTATGATTGTAACTCACTGAAAACCCATCAACTTGAAAATGATTGAAATCAGGCCTGGTTCTGGAAGAACCTGTCAAAATAATCACTTTGGGGGTGGGGAGGGTGTCTTAAAACCCCAGAGGAAACAGTGCTCCCAGCTTTAATAACCTAAGCCAGATGTTTATTCTGTGAATAAATTATATTCTTTGTAAAGTCTTCAGTTTTTAGTGGATTCCCATTGATGTTTTTAAATCTGTGATCAGACTTATTACAGTCAAAGATTCAGAGTTCCACAGCACCAAAAGAGGCCATTCAGCCCATCATGATTAATATCGTTATCTATTTCCACTCACCATTTTCCACCCACATACAGCTCCCACTCTCCATCCTTTGGCCTGCTCCAACCAGATGCAAATATGTTCAGTCTTTCTGCAAAGAGAAAAATTCTCTCCAGCATGGCAAGTTGTTGCATCATAAAATTGTTTTTCACAAGTAATTTCTCTGGGGAAAGCCTCATTTGTTCAAGAGTGAAAACACTATACTGTAATCTTGCTCCTACTGTCGGAAAGCAACAGTGGCTGGAATCTTTATATTGCTGTGGATAGTTTGCCAATACTCCTGCAGTTGTTGCTTATTTACAAAGCAAGTCCCAAGCTTTCCCAACAGACTGCAGACTTGATCATGACCTTCAAACAGCGCCTGTTCTTAATCTCCTTGTGTATTTTCAGACTGAGTGCATGTCCATGCAAACTTTGTCATCCGAAACAATTATCAATCTTATCAGAACTGTTACCAAGAGAATAAATTAATAAATTTATTAATAAATAAATTAATAAATTGATAAATAAATCAAGAATTTGTATAATATATAACATATACAATGCAGCTATATTCCCAAACCTTCTAACTCTAAGCCATCAAAAATATGATGTATTTCATCAATGTATATCTTTTCTGTCAAAAAGTTTCATTACAATTTCTTGGAGAGTAATCACTTTCAAATATATTCTGTGCAGATCCACTTGCAATCAATGTAACTTAGAAGCTTACAACATGCTTGGCATAGTGTTTATTTTCACGTGACTAAATGGAACCCGCAGTTTGTTGATTTTAAAGGCACTGCTACAGGGTGATAGCGAGATGCATAGGATATGCCAATGACTCCTTACGCAGCGAGTCTCCGATTCTAGCCGGTTTTGTCAGCGTAGAGCTGAGGGCGAATGAAGGATATTAGGTCCCCGGGGGAATGAAGGATATAGGACGCTCTCACCCACATGATCCATCAATCAGGTAAACTGCATCATTGGCTGAGATACGGGAAAGCTGTTTGGGTTCAGAGATGCTGAGAAACCCTGGAGAAACATAGCAAAGATAGCAGGGGTGATAGACCTTACACCAGTTGAAGAGCATGAACATTCATGCTGCCTTTCAGATATTATTGCTGGAATTTGCACCTTTAAATGAAAAATTGAAGCATCTATTAAATGTTTGTTGAAAGGATTGGCTCGAAGTTTTGTTCCCTTAATACTTAGTCAGATCGGATTAGTAAAGATGTTAAAACTTCTGTATTTAAAACAGTAATTATTTTGTTACCAACTGTTAATTATTTACACAAGGTACTGGAAACATGCCGGTCTCCATTGAAGGCTGTGTAAGAAGTCTACCATGTCATCTCTGAAAACATCACAGAGGGTGATTTCACTCGCATTCTATCAATTTCAAATCTTCTTACATCACATCTACCCCCAAGTCTTCATTCTGATTGTCATTCTGCATATATTTATTTTTGTGATTACATTTAAATATTGCACCATCTCCTCCAAGTCTCTGATTTCATAGATTCAATCTGTCAGGAGGTTTCTGGAGTCTCCCTGATTGTGTTTTTGATGTGGCCAGATGATCAATAATATTTCCTCATAATTTTTTTTTTCTGGTTTGAAGGTTTTCATTGGAATCTATAGCATACGGATCTTCCTGTTTTTAGGTTCAACATTTGGTTCATCCAAGTAAATGCTTGCTGTGTTCTGAAATATTGGAGTAATATTTCACCTATGACTACTTATAATACCACTTCTGTGTTCCAAGTAAGATCGCTGTTGGTTTAAATCTCTCTGGACAATTAGTTCTTCTCTGATTTGATTTCTGATCCATAGTCTTTGACCTTCATTTAGTTTTGATAGATTCCTAGCATTGTATCTCCTTTTGTAGCTTACAGCTTGGTGAGTTCTGGAAAATTTCTCTCTGTATTGCACACTTTGATAACCTTGGACATTTAGACTCAGAGAAATTTCTATTTTGCTTTTGAGTCTCTGATTGACTCACTGGTTGTATTGATCTTCTTTTCACTATAGTGTATCTCATAGAGATGCATCAGCTCTTCAAACAACAATGCAGATGCTAATCAATTGTTTTTCAAATCTCCATAGTTGCATTCCCTTAAATGATATTTTAAAATCATTGATTAAAATCTATTATTGATTCACCTGGGTGCTGAATTCTTCCATTAAACTTGTGCCTTTCCAAAATCTTATTTATTCTGAGGCTGAAATAATTATCAAAGGCTTTGGAAGCTTCCTTAAATTTGTCTGATGCTTGCTTGAATTGTAATCATATTATCTGCTATACCTCCAATAGAATAAGGCTGTGTGTTAAAGCATGGCACGGACTTGATGTCTTGAAGCAGAATTATATCTGAAGAATCACTTTCTCCTCAATGCCCAATCTCATATCAGATTTGGTGCATTATGGCATTTAAATCTTCCTACAAATTTATTCCATTTTTCTTTTTTAAAATTGCTTCTTTCTTTATATGGCTTTGTTGAAATGGAATTTCTTCCTTGTTTCTGAGCCTCACTTTGGCTCCCAATATTTTTTCATTTAGAGTGTCACTGTTAGATCATGTTCTTCACTCAAAATGCTGTGCATACTTTAAAAGCTTTACTCAACTTCTAAAAGATTAATCTTATTTTTCCTTATGCCTCCAGTAGCATTCTAAACTGTCATTTCCCATGATATTCTGAACTACTTAACCTTATGCCAATAGTAGTCATCTTCATGTTTTGATCCCCCAGTCCTGTGTCATGGCCCTGTTAGGATTTTCATTTTTCTAAGTGTAACATTTTAGCCTGAGTGTTATGCGCCATTTTCCAAGCTCTTTTAAAACTATTTTTACTTTTTTATTTAAAAGTCTGTTTGAGTTTTCTTACCCAAATCTCAACCTAAGACTCACCAACTCAAACCTAGGTTCAGTGTCTTTCTGTTCAATAGAATGTTTATGTTTCCTGAGCATTTCCCTCACATCTGTTGTTGGTTCTTCTTTCATATAGGTTCCATGAATTTTCCCAAGCTGGCTTATCCTTTATGGGTATCAATGGAAAGTTTGGAAGCTTTAAAACATGTGTTTTGTCCTGGTTTTTTTAAGAGAAAGACTGGGGACAAGTGTGGAGCAGTCTATGAGAAGATAATGAACTTGTGAGGCTTTGGGTTTTTTAAAAAGTTGGAACAATAGAAGCAGCCTGAGTAGGTGTGGTCAAACTTTCACAGATCCAGGATTTTTAGTTAGCTTTCAGCAGTTGTCGCTGGGGTCTCAGCAGAGTTACAAGGCATTGAATCTATCTTGGCTACTACACTCACTGCGTTTTCTCTGAATGTTTTTCCTCCTAGGAGTGTCGTGTGAGACAATTCTGTTTTCTGAATTTGTCTTTTTGCCAAGGGTGTATTTATGGGATGTTGCTATACTGAAACAGTTAATTAGTAATAGTTACTATATCTGTTATTTTGTTAAACTTTCCAAGAGTTAAGTGATTCCAGTTCCTTCTTTCCTTTGTCGTATTTTAATTATAGTGTTTGAATAAATTGTGTTTTGCCTAATATTGACCAGATTGACATTCAAATTGCATCTGGAATACCTCGCATTTACCTTTGGAATAAGAAAATGTTAGGGTCATGGCTACCTTCTTAATATATTTTGAGGTGTTCTGGTGTGGTCCATAACAATAGAGCTTAAATATCTGAAATCAGCCATTCATCTATGACTTCTATCGATCTCTCATCAAAGTTTCAGCAGCTTGCTGGAAATTCAGAAACGCGCACTTTACCAGAGGAAGGTCAGGATGTGAACTTCTCTGCTACAAGCTGCAAGTGAAACAGAGTCTAGAAATGCTCCAAAGACAGAATTGAATTGACAACATTGCCAGACTCAGCAGGAATATTGGAAACGTATTAGCACAACCTGGGTGAGCTGAAGGGCTTAAACCTGCAGAAATTCAAATGTTCCGCATTCATTTCTCAGGTGCAAGAAACACACCAAAGTACAATCGGCTGAGGTTTGTTTTATGCCTCAGAAATAGGTAAAGAAGATACACAGTCGGTTAAATATCTGAACGGGAGCTTGACACAATGCTTTAAAATCCTGCTCTCATGCCTAATTAATCACGCACAGCGAGCAGTCAAAGGCAATGAAACACTGAAGTATCGAACAATGCACGCAGGTCACACTCTGATAAAGTGAGTGTATGTACTACTTTCCACATTGGATCAGGCTAAGGCATGGGTATTCAGAATTGTTTCAATCACTGATTAATATATTCAAATTAGGATCCTACACTTGTTATAGAATCCGGTAAAACTGGGCTGGCAAAGAGCTGACTCACCCATAAACCAATGGCACTAACAGACAGGAGGGGCCTTCAGCATTTGCTATTTTAAGGGCTTATCCACTAATTGCAGGCCAGTTACTGGTCTGTCATTTGATGTGCTGGCTGACCTCCAAGTGTCTTTTGGCTTGTTTTCAAACAGAGGACTGATTACAGACTCCTTAGAGCCATAGAACCATAGAAATGGAACAGCACAGAAGGGGGCCATTTGGCCCAGTTTGTTGATGCCAACCCCAGTCCCACCTTCCTGCACACAGCCCTAGCCCTGCAGATTACAGCACCTAAGGTGCAGATCCAGGTACTTTTTAAAAGAGTTTAGGGTCTCTGCCTCCACCACCAACTCATGCAGCAAATTCCTGATACCCACCACTCTCTGCGAATAAGGCTTCTCCTCATGTTCCCTCTCATTCTTCTGCCATCTAACTCGAATCTATGACCCTTGGCTTTTGAACTCTGTCAAGTGAAACAGGTACCTCCTGTGTACTCTAATTTTACCTCTCACTATTTTGTATACCTTAATCACATCACCCCCCAGCCTTCACTGTTCCAAGGAAAACAACCCCAGTCTCCCCAATCTTTCCTCATGGCTACAGTTCTTCAGCCCTGGCAACATTCTAGTGAACACTGTTGTTTGCACTCTCTCCACAGCAATTATATCCTTCCTGTTCTGTGGTGACCAGAACTGCATACAATACTCCAGCTGTGGTCTCACCAGTGTCTTATATAGTTTCATCATTATATCCCTACTTTGTATTCTATACCTCTGCCAATGAGAGAGAGAATTTCATATGCCTTCCTCACAACCTTAGCTGCCTACACCATTAGGGACCTGTGCACTTGCCTGCAAGATCTCTCACTTCATCAACACCTCTCAGTATATTCCCATTTACTGTGTATTCCTTTTTACTGTTTGACTGCCCAAAATGTGTCACTTCAGCAGTGTTAAACTCCATCCGTCACTTCCCTGCCCATTCCACCAACCCATCCAAATCATTCTGGAGCTTACAGCTATCCTCTGCACCATCCGCTACATGGCTAATTTTTGTGTCATCTTCAAATTTCCCAATTGTGCACCACATTCAAGTCCAATTTGTTAATGCATAAGACAAACAGCAGGGATTCAACACTGAACCTTGGGGAACATCCCTTGCAGATCATCCGCTCCCTCGTCCTGGATTTCGTATAGGCTGAGTGCTGAGCGGTTTTATCACAGTTACGGGTTAAGCAAACTAGGCTCTGCTGGAAGACAAGGCAGAGCTGAAGCATGATGGGTGGAAGAGGGAGCAGAGCAGGAGGCCACACCCAAGTCTTGTGGAAGGACTTTGCCAACATGAACTGTCTTGGCAATACCCTCTTGAATGCCTCAATTGAACCTGTCTCCACCACATTTCCAGGCAGTGCTTTCCACACCCTAAATACTTGCTGAGTAAGAAAGGTTTTTCTCTTATCACTGTTGTGCTTTTTGCAATTCACTTTAAATCTACGTCTTCTCATGTTTGTTACTTTTATGAGCAGGAACAGTTTCTCCCCCCTATCTTCTCTATACAGCCTATGCATGATTTTGAAAACCCCCATCAGATCTCTTTTTAGCCTTCTTCTCTCCAAGTAGAGCAGTCCCAAATTCTTCAATCTATCCTCATAACTGAAGTTTCTCATATTTGGGGCTATCCTTGCAAATCATTTCTGGACTCTCTCCAATATGTTTACATCCCTGCTATAATGTGGTGCCCAGAATTGTATAGAATAGAATACTCCACTTGACATCTAAAAAGCTTCTTACACAAGTTCAACATCTCTTTACTATTGTACTCCATGGTCCTATTAATAAAGCTGAGGATACTGTCTGCTTCATTAACTACTCTCCCCACCTGCCCTACCACCTTCAATGATCTGCACACGTATGCACCCAGATCCCTGTGATCCTGCACCCTCTCAGAATTGTACCCAGTAATTTATATTCTCTGTCAATGTTTTTCCAGCAAAATACATAACCTCACACTTCTCTGCATTGAACCTCATCTGCCACCATGCTCTCACTCCACACTCAATGTCTTTTTGAAGTTCCATTGTCCTCATCACAGTTTTACAATCCTTCCAAGTTTTGTGTTATCTGCAAGTTTTGAAATCGTACACCAAGATCCAGCTCATTAATATGTATCAGACAAAGCTAGGGTCATAATACTTATCCCTCGGGAACTCCACTACAAACCTTGTCCCAGCCCCAAAAACATCCATTGAATATTATGCTGTTTCCCATCACTTAGCCATTTAGATGTTTTTATTCAATGACCTATAACATTCCTCACAAGTGTGTCACATGAAAAATTTGAAGGCACACATTACTTAACTTAACTCAGAAGTTCTTGGTGCCACCATTCTATCCGATAAAGTATCCACCTCTTACTGCTCTGAAAAGTAACAGAGAGGCTGAGTTTTCCTGGTCCCTGAAATGAAGTGGGTGATGATGAGTTAGTTGGGAAAATATGGCGAGATAGCAAAAAAAATGATGCTCTCAACATTGATGAGAAAAGTATGATTTTACATTCTAAGTTTGGGCAGTGAGATGAGAGTCTTGCTAGTGATCCATGAGAGTTCAATTTGAAACAAAAACAGAAATTGCTGGAGAAACTCAACAGATCTGGCAGCATCGGTCATTTCTTCAGAATGGTCACTGGGCTCAAAGTGTTAACTCTGCTTTCTTCCCACGGATGCTGCCAGACCTACTGAGTATCTTCCGGAATTTCTGTTTTTGTTTCAGATTTCCGGTTCTTTGTTTTATTTGAGAGTTCTATTTGCAAGCGTTTACATCTCATTGGCACCTAATCTTGTCTCATTTGCTATTCTCCCACGTGGCAGAGAGAAACTAGACAGAAATGACATTGAAGTCAGAGTAGGTACCCAGCAGCTCCATCTTGTAGCCCACTCTAGCAGTCATCAGCATCTCTAGGCATTCCCCCTGGGCAAGGACCATCAAGAGCAACTTTCTGCGGAGACACACACTGGCCTCAACATATCATTGTGGTACATTTTTACTAAGTTGGATTATAGTTCTCCAATTCAGGGCTGCACTTTGGAGGTTACTGACAGTTTACGTTGCAAACCTGCTTTGTGTACAGGGACAAGGTCCCATTTCACACGTTGGACCTGGCTGCTGCTCAGGGTTCATTGCTTACCCTCTTAGTATCTCTGCCTGCCCTTTGCCACCTCATTCCGAACTTAAAAGCTGACAGTTCTTCTGTCTTGCTTTGCCGTTTAATGCAGACACAAAATTGGGCAGTTTGTCCTGGTTTATCAGCAGTGAGCACTCAAGGGGGTGGAAATATTGCTACATGGCACCGTGCCACATCAAGCTCTCACTTACGGCATGTGCCAGCAGCTCACATGGCAACACATGGCATGTGCTTCAGGCAAATGGCCATGTCTCCAAGTGTGAGTGGAGTAGTGTTCAGTTAGGTCAAAAGTCATTGGTCAGGTGGTGTTGCCACAGTCAGTCGAGAGCAGTGTGTGATCTCAGGCCACGGCTTGGACATGGTCAGTTGGCCTTCTGGGGATGCCAGGGTCAGAGATTCTGCATCTTTTCAATCCTGGGAGTCACAGTAAGTTAGTCAGGAAACTGTCCAAGTCAAGGGGAGTGAGCAACAGTCAGTCTGAAGGGTCTGCTCAATGAAAGTCAAGGAGTGGGGGCAATGTATCAGAGGCCGGTGTTGTGGTTGGAAATTGGGAAGTTAATTGTGGGGATTGGAGGCAGTGTACTTAGACACAGAGGGGACAGTGATGCTGGTTTTTCATACAGTGTGGTCTTCTCCAGCAAAATCATACTCCAAACAATCTCACTTAATTTTCAAGTTGCAGACAAAAAAAATTGCCCTGGTATTTTGTAGTGATATAGTGCTGTTTAGCTTCCATTTTCTAATTTGCGCACAGAAATAATGGCTGGTCCCTCACAGCTGAAGGAGCTGTATTCCCATGAAGGGATTGGGAATAAAGGTGAGGTAAATCTGACACAAGGGACTGCATTTTTCAGGGTGGGGAGAGATTGAAATCCCGCACTAGGTCCGAAAGTAAGAGCAGCCCCCATTCTGCCAGCAGTAGATAATTAACAGACCACCAGGATCAGTGAGCATCGCCACCCATTGGAGGATGGTGAAGGTCCCCAAGAACTGCTGGCTCAACTAAAGGACCAGCAGCTCAGTAGTGCCACTACTAGTGGTGGCCATTGCTGGGACTGCACCTCCAGGACAGTGGCTCATCAACAACAAAAGTCCTTCAATGATTTGTACAATTGGAGTGGCTAGGGCCTGGCCAACAGTTCCTGGTCGACAAGGCAAAGGAATTGCTATGGCAATGCCACCTTAGTATGGGGGCAGCCATTGCCATTGGAAGATCTGTGACTCAGTCATGGATGCCCTTTAAGGAAAGCATCTATTTCCATCTTAATGTTGCAGGGAAAGGGCAGAGGACTGTGACTAAATGATTTGATCTTGCAAAGAAACAACATAGTCATGACAGTTTCGTGTTTGCAATCACTGTATGATTTCACAAGAAAATGCTTATTTGCAATACTACTACACCCACATATGTATACACCCAGACACACACACGCAGACACATACACACGTGTATAC
>JAHRHZ010000030.1:30136928-30154033 GCA_024137785.1 Ginglymostoma cirratum
CCCCCATTTCGGATGAAGGGTTTAGGCCCGAAACGTCAAGTTTTCCTACTCCTATGATGCTGCTTGACCTGCTGTGTTCATCCAGCCCCATGCTTGCTCCTCATCTTAAACTTATGCCCTCTGGTTTTAGATATATCTGCCACAGAGAAGAGATTCTCACAATGTACTCTGTCTATGTCTTACATAATTTTGTATACTTCAATCAGATCCCTCCTCAGTCGCCTCTGCTCCAGGATTAAACAAATCCAGCCGAGGATTAAATTCCATCTACCATTGCTCTGCAACATTTACCAGCTGATCGATATCAGACTGTAGCCTGAGACCATCTGCCTTACTATCAATTTGTGTGTCATCTGTCAACTAACTAATTATACCTTCCCCATTCACATCCAAGTTGCTAATGTCCATAAACTTGATGATTGGCTCTGCTCCTCTCCTGCTGCTGCTCCAACTGGAGTTTAAAAGAAGAAGAAATGATCTGATTGAAACACATGAGATTCTGAAGGAGCTTATTGGAGCAGACAATGAGAGATTGCTCCTCCAGGGTGGGTAACCCAGAACATAAAGGCTGACTCATATAAGGGGCTGATCATTTGGGACTGAGATGAAGAGAAACTTTTTCATTTCGAGGATCATGAATTATTGGCATTCTTAATTCTGGCAGACTGAGGATCACTGCATATATTCAAAACTGAGGCTGATAGATCTTTGATTCCTCAGAAAATCAAAGGCTATGGGTGGCATGATGGCTCAGTGGTTAGCACAACTGCCTCATAGCTCTAGGAACCTGGGTTCAATCCCAGCCTTAGGCAACCATCTGTGTGGAGTTTGCCAGCTCTCCTTGTGGCTGTGCAGGATTCCTCCCACCATCCAAAGATGTGCAAGTTCAGTGGATTGGCCATGATAAATTGCCCATAGTGTCCTGGAATGTTCAGGCAGGGGAGGTTATCCATGGGAAATGCAGGGATAGAGGGGTTGGTCTGGGTAGAATGCTCTTTAGAGGGTTGGTGTGGGCTGAATGGCCTGCTTCCACACTGTAAGAATTCTATGCTGAGTGGCTCAGAAAGTGTTAAGTCAGAAGGTAAGCTGTGATGAATAGTCTAGTCTTGCTCCTTTCTCTTAATGTTCAGGAGAAGGAGCATAAGATTGAAATAAACTAATCGTAGAATTACGTGGACTTCATTAAGACCAAAGAACATTTCACAAGTCAGTTCTACAGTTTCTGCTCGAACCACTCGTTGTTTATGTCTGGACAATGGAATTGGATGCATACTCCACTAATTTGGACAAATATAGAAATATATTTTTTATAAATATAGACCAATTTTCTTTGTGCTACTGAAGCTGAGATACGTGGCGTGTTGCAGACAACACAACTGCCATAACATGGAATTATAACTAAAACCACAATTGCCATGTCAGCAGCAATAACATAGACAACAGCCCATTCTGTACCTAATATTCTTTCTCCAATGAGGTAAAATGCTGTTTTCAAGTCTAACACAAAATATTTTTACTCTGTTCTTTCTAAGTTTGCAGGATGGTGTGTGAGAATTGTAAATTGTTTAATGTTGTATTTTTTTTCAAATGAAGCTGAGGAATGTGTTCACTGCAATGCCATAACACCCGTGAACTAAATTTTACATGCAATTACTTTCATATATATTTATATAAAATGTTATGGGAGAAGTTACATGACTGTGTACTTCAGTAGGAGAAGTAGAGATTACAATAGGGCAAGTCAGCCTGAAGCTGATTTCAGAAGATGTTCAACAGGCTCCCATTCTGCAGCCAGGCTATGGTTTCAAAGCAGTAATTTCCCTTTTCCAGACATCCTCTTAATTAAACCTTTGAAAATCTTACTTTAATTTAAAGCATGTATTGCTATTTGGATGCTTGGTGTCCTTATGAGTATCCTTCAGACATTTTACAGTTTACGGCATTGGCATATGTCGTACTTTGCTTTTCTCCGGCGCTGTCTCTGACTCTGGCTGCAGCTTGTTACTTACTGGAGTTTATGTCAATCCACAACTTCAATGGACATCCCACTGAATTTATTTCTCTATCGACTGGCCATTTGCATCTACAGATCAAAAAGCACCTACTTAGCAGTGTCTTAATTCTTCCTTTACGGAATTCGGGACTCAGACACAACAATTTATGCCAAACTTCTAGACGTGTACCAAGAGAGGAATGCGTTCAGTATTTTTTTTAAGGGGCTGCATCATTTTCTCTGCTACTGGATTGTTTCAAGCAATTTTTTTTTCCATGCTGGCAATCAGCAGTGCACTTAACTCATCCAACAAGTAGCAGATACAGGGCTAAATCTTCCTTAAGTGCCAGTCTGTCCAATGCATAATGGTAATATCCACATGACCAAAATATGTGGTCTATAACACACTCATACCTTCTGCTCTACATCAGTCTTGTCATTTTATGAAAACATTAGGGACACACCCTTAGAACGCAGCATGGATTAGCAATGACTCACCTCTAGATACAGAAGGCTAGGTCGCTGGTTGTTGAATGACAATATCTGCCAATAAGAAAGTGATCTAGTGATTCCTTGTGCTATGAAATGAGATGGCAGTCCAACTGCTGGCAACCCATCAGCTACCTCAATCCACCCACTTTGTGGTATATGCTAATTCATTGAAATGGAGTTATTGGAACATCCCCTTATCGGAGATAGTCCGGAGAAGGCTCACTCGGTTGATCCTAGGTATGGAGGTAGAGGGAAAGTCACTGAAAAATAAAAGATTTTTCAGGAGCTTGACATGGTAGATGCAGAGAGGTTGTTTCCCCTTGATTTGATTTCTTATTGTGACATACCGAGATACAGTGAAAAGTATTATTTTGTGTGCGCTCCAACAAATTGTACCTTACTTAAGTATGTCAGGGTAATAGAACAGAATGCCAAAATATAGTGCTACAGCTGCAGAGAGGAAGATCAATTCTAATATTTGTGACGTCCATCCGTAATCCCGATAACAGCGGGGAAGAAGCTGTTCTTGAATCTGTTAGTATGTGCTTTCAAGCTTTTGTATCTTCTGTTCGGTGGAAGAGAGTATAACCGGGGTGGGAGGGGTCTTTGATTATGTTGGCTGCTTTCCTGAGGCAGCGGGAAGAGTAGACGGAGTCAATGGGTGGAAGGCTGGTTTTCATGATGGACTGGGCTGTGTTCACAACTCTCTGTAATTTCTTGCAGTCTTAGGTAGAGCAGATGCCGTACCAAGCTGTGATGCATCTGGCTAGGATGTTTTCTATGGTGTATCCATAAAAATTGGTAAGAGCCATTGTGGACATACCAAATTTCCTTAGCTTTCTGAGCAAGTAGAGGTGTTGGTGTGCTTTCTTGACTGCAGTGTCGATGTGAATGGACCAGGACAGATTGTTGGTGATTATGTATTTGAAGATCTCAACCATCTCCACCTCAGCACCATTGATACAGACAGGAGTGTGGCCTCCACTCCACTTCCTGAAGTTGATGACCAGCTGCTTTATTTTGCTGACATCGAAAAAGAGATTGTTGTCTTCACACCGTGCCATTAAACTCTATCTCTTTTTTGTATTCTGCCTTATCGTTGTTTGAGATCTGACACACCACGGTCATGTCATCAGCAAATTTGGAAATGGAGTTAGTGGTGAATTGGGCCTCACAGTCATGAGTGTATAAGGAGTATAACATGAAATATAATTCTCCGTGTGAGAGAATCCACAGCCAGAGGGCATAAGCTCAGCTTAAAGCATCATCTGTTTAAGACAGGGATGACGAGGAATTCTTTTATTTCAGAAGGTATTACTGAATTCATTACTGCAGAAAGCTGTCAAGGTAATCATTAAGGCAAACAAGGGTTATGGGGAAAAGGCCGGAAAGTGAAGTTGAGAATTATCAAATCAACCATGATCTCATTGAATGGCAAAGCAGACTTGATGAGCCAAACGTCCCACTTCTGATCCTACATCTTCTATGGCTTTGCTTTGTGAGAAATATTCAATGTCTCCACTGATTCCTGTGTTTCCCTTACTGCTGACCATGTATCCTCACCACAGCCAGGGATCTCAGTGGAAAATCGATACCCCAGTATTTTGTAACCAGGCGAGGAAAACTGGTGTGGTTTGGCATCCAGTCTAGTTATAATCACAACCCAAGGTGCTTCAGAGAGCAGAATTATCTGGAATTGAAGTACTCAGCATCACAGCCCAATTGAGATGGAGTACCCATA
Source organism: Ginglymostoma cirratum (assembly GCA_024137785.1). NCBI lineage: Eukaryota > Metazoa > Chordata > Chondrichthyes > Orectolobiformes > Ginglymostomatidae > Ginglymostoma > Ginglymostoma cirratum. Next base: position 30,141,155 of record JAHRHZ010000030.1, read on the forward strand.
GGAACACGCAGAATGGGAACACGTGTAGGCCATCAGTCCATTGATGCTGCTCCACCAATTAACTAGATTATAGTTGATCACATACCTTGACACCATTTTCCCCCTATTATCCCCATATCCCTTGATATCACCAATATCTGGAAATCTATCAATTTCTGTCTAGAATAAACTCGATGGCTGAACCTCCATAGACCTCTGGGACAGAAATTTCCAAAGATTCATCACCCTCTGAATGAAGTAATCACTCCATATCTTAGTGCTACATAACCTACCTCTTATTCTGAGACTGTAGCCCATGCTTCTGGGTGCTCCCAATTTGAGGAAACATCCTTCCTGTATCTACTCTGTTGAACGTATAAGAATTTTGTATGCTTCAATTAAATCTTCTCTTATTCTTCTAAAATATGGAAATTATAGGCCCAATCTCCTCCATCTGTCCTCATAGAATAATCATGTAATCCCAGGAACCGGTCTGGTGAATCTTGCACTCCCTCAAAGGCAAGTATATTCTTCCTGGGGAATGAGACAAAACTGTACATAGCACTCCAAGTGCATTTTCATCAAAGGTCCAGACAACAGCAAGACTTCTTTGTTTCTGTGCTCAGAATGACAATAAAATCCCTAGGGCAGTTAAGCGCTCACAACATACACTTTGGCAGAACACAGCACGGAGCTGGAGGAACACAGCAGGCCAGGCAGCATCAGGGGAGCAGGAAAGCTGACATTTCCGGTCAGGACCCTTCTTCAGAAATGGGGAAGGGGAAGGGGGCTCTGAAATAAATAGAGGGTTGGGGTCAGGCTGGGGAAGGTAGGTGGGATGGTGATAGGTGATAACAGGAAGGTAGTGGTGGGGATTGGTCAGTGAGGTGGGAGGAGCGGATACGTGGGAGAGAAGACGGACAGGTCAAGGAGGTGGGGAAGAGAAGGAGGGTTGGTCATGGGATAAGGTCGGGGTTGGGGAGATTTTGAAGCTAGTAAAGTCCACATTGAGACTATTGGGTTGTAGCCTCCCAAGGTAGAATATGAGGTGCTGTTCCTCCAATTTCCGGTGGCATCGTTGTGACACTGGAGAAGGCCCAGGATGGACATGTCATCCAGGGAGTGGGAGGGCGAGTTAAAATGGTTCACAACAGGAAGGTGGTGTTGTTTGTTGCAAAGCGATGTAGCGGAGGCCACATCAGGAACAGCAGATACAATAGACCATATTAGCGGATGTGCAGGTGAACATCTGTCAGAAGTGGAAGGTTTTTTTGCGGCCTGGGATGGAGGTGAGGGGGGAGGTGTAGGGGCAGGTGTAGCACTTCCTGCGGTTGCAGGGAAAGGTGCTGGGAGTGGTGGGGCTAGTGGGCAGTGTGAAGCCAACGAGGGAGTCACGGAGAGAGCGGTCCCTATGGAAGGCAGGTAAGGGTGGGGAGGGAATATATATCCTTGGTAGTGGGGTCAGATTACAGGTGGGAGAAGTGGCGGTGAATGATGCGTTGAATCCGGAGGTTAATGGGGTGATATGTGAGGACAAGGGGGATTCTGTCTTTGTTGTTATTGTGGGGAGGTGTGAGGGCAGAGGTGTGGGAAACGCAAGAGATACGGTCAAGGGTTTTTCGACCACCGAAGGGGGTAAGTTGTGGTCCTTGAAATACGAGGACATCTGGGACGTTCGGGAATGGAAAGTCCCATCTTGGGAGCAGATGCGGTGGAGGCGGAGGAATTGAGAGTAGGAGATTGCATTCTTGCAGCAAGGTGGGTGAGAGGAGGTGTAGTCTAGGTAGCTGTGGGAGTTGGTAGGCTTGAAATAGATATCAGTTTCGAAGTCGTCACCAGAGATGGAGACAGAGAGGTCTAGGAAGGAGACAGAGGTATCAGACATGGTCCAGGTGAACTCGAGGTTGGGGTGAAAGGTGTTAGTAAAGTTGATGAACTATTTGAGCTCCTCGTGGGAGCACGAGGCGGCGCCAATACAGTCATCAATGTAACGGAGGAAGAGGTGGGAGATGGGGTGAGTGTAGCTACGGAAGAGGGACTGTTCCACGTATCCTACGATGAGGTAGGCATAGCTTGGGCCCACGCCAGTTCCCATGGCCACCCTCTTAGTCTGTAGGATGTGGGAGGAGTTGAAGGAAAAGTTGTTGAGGGTAAGGACGAGTTTGGTTAGGTGGGTGAGGGTGTCGGTGGAGGGGGACTGGTTGGGCCTGTGGGAAAGGAAGAAGAGGGTGGCTTTTAGGCCACTTTGGCATTACCTGGACAATACAGAAAGATTAAAACTCAAGGACTCCTTGAAGGTGAATTCAGGAAATGGCATATTTAGCACAGGCTGGAAGAAAAATGCCCAAGAAAAGCTACTTGGGGAGTGATCTCAAATAATGACATTATTTTCTTTAACGGTATAGAATGCAGCCAGCCAAAGATAAAAAGACAAACTGAAATGAATGGGTGACATAACAACATCAGACAATTTATCCTTACCCACACTGTGAAAAGCCATGTAAGTCTGCAGTAGGACCCACAGACACAATAGGATGTACAACAGATGACCACAGAGCAAGAAATCGACAATAAGCCCTGTCTTGCAACCTTACCAGCTTGGTACCTCATTTTTAGGTTGGCATGCTCTCCTTCACTCCTCATCAAATTGTTATGCGAGAGGTCAGACTCTACGGAGGACTAAAGGGAATTTGGTGTCTATGCTCAGAGATCAGTTAAAAACTCCTGCTTAGATGTAAAAGTTGCCAAAAAGACTAATTGGATGTTAGCGATTTATTTAATATTAATTGGAAAACATTTGCCCTATTCTAGTTGATCAGGGAAAATCTGTTCTTTTTCAAAAATCGTATGGCTCATTTTTAATTGTGAACAGCAGGCTATTGAAAGCTGTCAACCTTTGGATATCATAGCCTACAACTATAGTCAGGTGCCTGTACATTTGCCAATGTGCTCAGGGAGTGCAGTGAAATTAATTTCAAAGTAAAGAATATTCAGCCCTGAGTTCGATTTACACAACAGTTACATGGAGTATATTTCACTTTATTGCTTTCGTTTTATTCCCTCCTAGGCTCTTTTCATTTTAAATTTGTTTTTATTTTCTGTCCGCTGCTTCCTTCTTTTGCCTGAAAGCACCACTGAATTATTCAGACAGTATGACAGATGGAAGACAGACTCAGAGAATGGAGAAACACATCATCTGTGGAAAGGGAAACAGAGTTACCGTTTCCAGTCTGGTATGACTTCTTCAGAACTTCAGAAGAGGGATGAGTCTATGCATTTTGCCTGTGTGCACTCAGACCCTAAACAGAGGTAGGCAGCTGACTGAAAGGCTATACCCAGAGTACAGCATTTTCCCAGGGTACATTCCACAATGTGTAGAATGAAGCGAACATCATTGGAGTTGGATTTATTAGCAATTTTACAATACATTCTACTCATTATACATCAGATAGGTTTGAAAAGGTATTGGGGGAATAGAATGCTATATGTTGGAGGCCTGTTTTCTTTTGGTAGAATGTGGAATAAAATTGGGAAGAAATGCTTTAATGGAATCTTATTAAATAGGAAAAGTGAACGGACTGAAAAATGATTAAAGAACAAAAATGCTGAAAAGGTCCAGCTGACATAATGTGAACAAAATACACAACAAAATTATTATAAAGATATAGTTTATGTACATAGCCTTCAAAATCACCAAAAGCACATTACATTCAAAGCAAATATTGGGTATGACGTGGAAGAGAGTTTTGAAAGATACTGTGATCTCAAGCTTGCTGTAGTCCCTTTTTTATTCATTTTCTGTTTCTGTAGCTCCCTGGTTTTCCTTGAACAGCTCCTTCTGCTGCCAGTTCACAAGTTCCACACACTTCATACTCCCGACTTTTACACTAAGCACCTGAGACCTTTTTCTCAAACACTGTTAAATATTAAGAACTGGATTACATTCCAGTCAGAGTCAACACTGCTGGTGTACAATGTTCCTTGCTGCACATCAGTATAAATTCACCTAGGGCTCTTTGCGTTGTTTAAACAATACAGCAACTTGTGCAAACAAGGAATTCAAATAAAAACTGCCTAACTTTGTCTCTCCTAATAAAAAAATCACCTTGTTCAGTTGAAATGAGAAATTCTGTCAAACGTCACTTTAGTTAGATTGTACATTTTCAGACATACAGAGTAGTTCAAAATATTCACTTGATTCTAAACATGCGTTTCCTGCCAGTTACACGGTATTAATGCAGTATATCAAGTCGAAATATCATCACATGAGATTTGATTTCTAGAAACACTTTATCGATCCGTAGAAATCATTTTCACATAAATTGTTAATCAGATCAACTCGTTAGCCTCCTAATGTAGCCATTCAATAGAAAACAAACAATTATAGTCACAAATCTTCATGAGCATTGCTGATCAATTAGGGTGATGAATTGCCCCGACTTCAAACACAAACACTGCTGATACCACATAATTAATACACAATTGTAACACAATGGGCAATGTTAAGTTCCAGCCATGTTGAGGCCTGTTGGTATGTCCATTATTTTAGAAACCAGATGCTCACACATTTCGGTTCTGATGATCACTGATAGGATTTATTTATTCTTGACTTTGTTAGTGTCCGGGCGGCGGTGGGGGTGGTTGTGGTGATAGTGATGGATAAGGCAGGACACCGACGGAACAAGAACTCTTATTATTCATTCATGGGATGTGGGCATCATTGGCTAGACCAGCCACCATTCATAATGCCCAGGCAGCAGTTAAGAAACAACCACATTGCTGTGGGTCTGGAGTCCACATGAAGGACACACTAGATGGGGACAGCAGATTTCCCTCCCTAAAGGACATGAGTGAACCAGATGGATTTTTTTTTAAGTGACAATTGACAGTGGTTTCATGGTGATTGTTAGGCTGGCTTTTTATTCTTGATTTATATTTAATTCAAATTTCACCATCTACCATAACCCTAGACCATTTACCTGGAGTTCTGGATTACTAGTCCAATGGCACTACCACCACCCCTCCTACTTCTTACCCAGGGGTAACTCTGCTAACCTCCCTTGTAAACTGACCACAATGCCACTAGCCACAGTTTCAGATTATGGGCATTCCTGTTCAACTGAGAAAGAAAGGGGTGCAGATATGTAAGAATTGCATAATTATATTACATACAAACAGCAAAATACTGTGCATGCTGGAAATCTGAAAAAGAAATAAAAGCTGCAGGAACTAGTCAACAGATCAGACAGAATCTTTGGAGATTAACAGAGTTAATACTTCAGGTTGACATGACATTTCATCAGAACCATTTCGTCCATTACCATGGAGAAACTAATCTCAGAAAAGTTAGTAGTCAGCCTCTCTTCACAGAATTCTTAAGGCTAGAAGAAAGGAAATTAAAATATCCAGACCAAAAAAACGCAGTTAGATAATTTCTTGACAACTTGCCTGCTAATGCATCACAGTGTGACATTCAATCTGATCCAACCATCCCTCCCCTCTCCCAGTTTGACTTTTGTTAACACTTCATGGCCAAACACAGCATTAAGATGGCTAGACACATATAACCCTCACCTCCCCTGTCAGTATTCCACAGCGATCGCTCCCTCCAGGACACTTTGGTTGGACTCCTCCTTCACTCTGAATATCTTCCCACAGCCCCATGGCACTTGCAAGTGTAAAAGTTGCAACACTTTATCTCCTCCATCCTTACTACCCAAGGCCCCACAGCAGGTGAAGCAATGACTTATCTGCACTTCACTCAATCAAATCTACTCTATTCACTACTCATAATGCAGCACTTTCTTCACTGAGGAGACATGGATAGTGGCTGCTTTGTGGAACATCTATATTCTGTCCATAAAAATGACCCCAAACTTCCAGTTGTCTACCTCTTCAACTCACCACAGTGTTCGCATTGTCAACATTTCTGTCTCAGGCTTGCTGCAGTGCTCCAACAAGACTCAGTGCAAGCTGGAAGACAAAACCTCAACTTCTGCTCGAGGACCTTTCAGACTTCAGATTCAACACTGCATTCAATAATTTTGGTACATGAATACCTCCCTCCGTGTCTTTTACCCACCCCATAATGCAGCCCTATCAAGACATGGAGTGCTTTCAGCGCAACCAACCTATTTTCAGCTACCCCAAAAACCTTGTCATAGAATTACAGAATCTCTACAATGTGGAAGAGGTCATTCGTCCCATTGGTTTCACACCAACCCTCCAAAGAGCATCCCTATCAGACTCACCCTCTGTAACACTGCATTTCCTACGGCTAATCTACCCAGCCAACACATCCCTGGATACGACTGGGCAGTTTGGCATGGCCAATCCACCTAACCTGCATATCCTTGGACTGTGGGAGGGAACCAGAGCACCCGAAGGAAACCTGTGCAGACATGGGGAGAATGTGCAAACCCCACACGGTCCCAAGGGTGGAATCGAACCTGGGTCCCTGCTAACCACTGACCCACCATGATGCCCACACCATAAGCATAAATACCACATTGCCCTGTCTACTATCAGTTCTGAAGAAAGGTCACTGGACTAGAAACATTAGCTCTGCTTTCTCCCTGCAGATGCTGCCAAATCTGCTGAGTTTTTCCAGGTATTTATGTCTTTGTTTCAGATCTCCAGTTCTTTGTTTAATTTGAAGATTGCTAAAACTCAGCATCTTACGGGGGTAGCACGGTGGCGCAGTGGTTAGCACTGCTGCCTCTCAGCGCCAGGAACCCGGATTTGATTCTGGCCTTGGGCAACTGTCTGTGTGGAGTTTGCACATTCTCCCAGTGTCTGCGTGGGTTTCCTCCGGGTGCTGCAGTTTCCTCACATAGTCCAAAGATGTGCAGGGTAGGTGGATTGGCCTTGCTAAATTGCCCATAGTGCCCAGGGATGTTTTGGTTAGGTTAGGTGTGTTACACATGGGAAATGCAGGGTTAGGGGAACGGGTCTGGGTGGAATGCTCTTCGGAGGGGCAGTGCGGACTTGTTGGGCCAAATGGTCTGTTTCTACACTGTACGGATTCTATGATATCTTAACCTCGTTGAGGATCTGAGCAGCAGAAACAACCAGAGACTCTACCCATAATCTCAACAACACAGACTTCTCAGGAATATGAGATCCAACACAATTTTACTTCTATTTAAGTGAATAGTTGACAAAGCAGATGTGTGATCCACCTCCTTAGAATTGTCATATCCAAGAAATCCTTTAAGATTTTTTTTGGAAAACAAAATCTTTTTAGGAAAATTAATACATAATGCCTATGGAACTGTACACCAACAGAAGTCAAAATCTTCGGGGAGAAGAGGACACCACTATCACAGTGTCCTTCGAACTGCCCATCAAAGCTATTCAGGCTATTAAAAAAATCATTTTTTTGAGATACTGGGCAGAGATCCTGCCAGCCCACTCAAGTAAAAGAAAAAGTAAAAGGCTTCCATTCGTAAAACACCTCAGGACATCCCGAAATGCTTCAGACCCAAGCAAATGCTTTTGAAGTGTAGTCATTGTTATGAGGTAGGAGAAACTGCAGCCAATTTGCCCACAGCAAACTCCGACCAGCAACAAAGTGACAGTGAACAGATAATCTGTCATTCTGATGCACAGAATGTCAGCTAGCTATCAGGGTTAACACCCCGGCTCTCCTTTTAACTGGTGGCGAGATTGTTTAATGTTTGATGCAAAAGATGGCACCTGAGACTGTGCAGCTACCCTCAGTACATATAGGAACATAAGCCTAAATTTCTGCACCAAAGTTGACATGGAGGATTCCACGGTAGTGTCTGAAGTAGGATACTCCTTGCGTTCTGGAAAATATTTATTCCTCAGTCAACATCTAAAACTGAAGATCTGGTTAATTATTTGAAAATCATTTGCATGGAGCTTGCTTTGTGCAAATCGGCTATAATGCTTCCTGTTGTTATAGTCGTGACTATAAACTATAAACCACCATAAACCTCAAAATCATTATAAGATTAATTGTAAAACAGTTAGGATTTTCTGAAAGGCACTGTTGTAAGTACATTTCCCATTTCTTGAGCAGCCATTTAGGAATGGAAAATACATGTGGCTTTCCCAGCATTTGTCTTGTTGCATGAAAAAATAAACTCATTCCAGATAAGATCAACTTGTGCAACTCAAGGTAAATACTGAACTAGGGCCTTCTTATCACAGTGTATTAGCAGTATACCATGCAATCCATATACTATTTAGCTCCAAATTTTATAGAAAGCAGTTAATACATTCAGAATATATTCTGAAAGATATTGAACATTGCAACAATAACTGCTTGTTATACATCTTTTTCCAGCTTTGTAGACAAAATATTCTCACCATGCATCATTTCCCAAAAACACAGAAGGAATTAATTTCTACTATTTGAATATTAAATTACTATTTAATTAAATCTACTATTTGAACTGTTAGGATTATTAATTTGTAAAATACGGATTGCTACTGGTTCTATCCCTCTCCTCTGCTGACTTAGTTGAGCAGCTGAAGGCTGACTTGGGAAAATTTACAATAAGCACCAGCCTGCCCAGATGGCTCGATGGGTGAATTCACTGCCTCGTGTGGTATCTAGCCACAGAGATCAGAAAGGTCAGAGGGAACAGGCACATTCAGCCAGATTAGCACATTCTGAAGACCACTAAGAGAGACTCCAGTGACAGATCAGGAGGCTTGCAGTCATGTGGAGACCACCATAATTTTGTTTCTTCTGTGCTGTCAATTGTGTACTGAGAGCAGAGAGAACTAATGTAAGACAAGAGGCTTTAGTTGTTTCAGAAATGAGAAACAACAAAGGAGCTGGGTCTTCGCCAACTCCAAATTCACGGACTCTCAGGAGATGAAGTTTGTTTCTTTCTGCATTCCAAAAAAGATGCTGAAATCAGCAAATTAGTATGCAAATGTAACTTCCCTTCAGAATACTAAATACTGTCTTACAGAACTGAAAGCCAAGCTTCAAACAAAACAAACCTATACAAATAAATGAAACATTTCCAAAACTTTTAAAACGAGAAAACACAATGGTTTCGCATGGTACTGCTCATGGGCACATTGAGTCAATGTCTTAAATGAGACCGCTGTATCATTTGTCACTGGATTTTTACATCTCTTTACCTGAAATACAACATCAGAACTCCACATTTCATCCTGATCTACAACTCTATGGTTTCCAACCTCCACATTTCTTACCATTTCACTGTGCACTTCTCTGGATTGCAAGCCAAGTATTAAGGATCAACTGTCCAACAGGTTAATCCTCTTTGGAAGTATGGCCCATGTTTCATATTGAGGTCAAATAGTTCAACATCATTTCCAACACTGAATTTTGCATCTGTTTGCAATCCTATTCTTCAAGGAACTGATCCATCAAAGAGAGCAAACAGGGCAGTGTTCTCTAAGTAGTGTCCCGAAGTGTCATGCTAGATTATATGTTCAAGTGCCTTTGGTTTCTTTGGTAAAACCTGAACACAGGACATTCTAACTCAGAGATCAGAGGTCAGAGGTCTAAGCTACTACCAAATCAAGACTGATACCACTATACCAATGCATTAAGTGCTCAAATAACATTTCTAAATGTAACTTCCAGCTATTCTTCTTCAGGTAAAAATGCATTACTAGCACCTCATTGTATATTGCTTTGTAACTCTAAGTGCCTGTATAAGTTTATTTTCTTAAATTAATGACTTCACTGCATTTGACGGTTCGGGTAATAATGAGATTATCAAAACCTAAAAGCAATCATGCAATTTCATTCGTGCAACTCATCCATATTCAATTGCAGGCTGTGTTGGTGGAAACATTTCACAGCTCTGGCTGATTGTAACAGTGGAAAGTTTAACAGTTGGACCATCAGAATGCATGACGAAACCAAATGTGGCGGAAAAGCTGCAGAGAAAGTCAAAGTTGCTCCTAACCACCTCTTCTTTCTTTTAAAAAGCATGTGCATTGGCACACACTGTTTATTAACAACATGCTAAAAGTATAGAGCAGTGGATTTGATCAAGAGGCTTCTTCATTCTTTGGTTTGTGTTTTAACTTTTAATTTATTCTTTAATTTTTTGGGTCAGCCTTTGTGCAAATACAGTCCTTATAAAACTAAACCCACCGCTTTAACTCTTCCTTGAAAAGTAAATAAGTAGTGGGGTAATGCTGGAGTTGAGCATGCTCGAATAGAAAAGGTCTAAACAGCTGGAAAACAGAGACACTATTTTTTTGTAAGCATAAGAGACTGCACAGTTAACTTTCTCACAATTCGCTGGCACATTCTAACTCTTAACATACCAAAGCTCCTTTCAGAATGCTAACAATCTTGGAACACACTCCAAGCCATCAGTGAATTTAGTTAGTGCTGCCAGCTCCTTCAGTACTGAGATGGTAACAGCTGGCCCAGCTAGCCTATTAAAAATACTGTGGAGAAACTTCTCGTTTACAGATACGTGAACACCGTTTTTTAAGGTTTGTTAGTTTGCAGGATGTCATGGGCTCCCACAAAATTTTCTGTTGTAAATGGCTCCCCTCGAGGGGTTGTTTGAATGCTCCTTAAAGTTTCTTCCATCTCCTTCTGGTGTTTCTTCAGATGCTTTTGCAAAAGCTGTTTGTCAGGAGAGGAGTAGACACATAAGTGGCATCCAAATGTCTCACCTGTGTGATGCCTGCGCACATGAAGATCCAAGCTCTTCTTCTGGATGCTGCACAACAGAAGGAGAATCAAAACAGATTAAATTTATCATTTCAACAGATATTTGTACTATATAATTTATGTTATATGGAGGCACTTTGGACAGAAGCAATGCCATTTTGCCTGGTTTTTGTAATCTTTCCCACTGACAGTATTTGGGGTACATTCCAAAGCTCCACAGCAACTCAAAAATGCCCTGCACTTGTGAGCAAGCCTGTTCCCAAGTCTGCTTGTTCGGAAACCTCTGTGCAGCCGGACGATGAAAGAACAGCATTGGTGGGCTGAATGGTCAGTCCACAGCAACCCGAAAAATGGCAGCTTATAGCACTATCCAAGTTGTGGATAACAAGGTCAGTTTTTTCATACGTTCTATTGCTTTTTATGAACATAAGAACAAGAAAGGTGATTCAGTGCACTGAGTTCTCCCCTTCATTCAACTAGATCCTATTGATTATCTACCCTCAGCGCAGGAAAGTGGTAATATCTTCATATCCCTTCTGCCATCAGATTCCAAAAATCTATTGATCTCTGCCTTGAACATGCCCACTGATTCAACCTCCACAGCCCAGTGGGGAGCAGAATTCCAAAGATTCACAAAGTTTTGGACTTATTTTTATTTGCTACTATAAAAGCAAATAAGCATTTTGAATGAATGTAGGGACGCTACAACCTGTTAAATTTATAATTGAAATTAAACCAGTTTTAAAATCCAAACCTCAGAGTTAAATAGAAGCAGCTCCATTTTGAGAAACTTCTCTCCTTTAAACAAACACTCTCCCTTTTGAATTCAGAATGCTGACTTATTCTTCAGTTCAAATAAATTCTAGTATTACTTATCATTTGATCGGCCACTTTTCGTTTTTTTTTCATATTAACCCACCTCCACGTATAAAAGTCAAAGGTAAGCTTGAAAATAAGATTAGAAAGAAAACCCCAAGAAGAGACAAATCCACTACTTTCTCTCTTAAGACATGAGCAATTTTTGTTTTGAGAGAACTCATTGAAGTGAAGTCCAAAGACAGAATTGTGCACCAACAGCATGTCAAAAACCATATAAAAATTCACTCTCACCAGTAAGGATTCTGTCAGGGAAGTTGAAAATGAAGGCTGTAATCAGCAGTGTGTAAAAAAAACATAGGAGAGTCATTAAAGTAAATTCAGAAGTAACAGTAAAAAAATGATATTCTGCGGTTGCTAAGCAACAACGTGTTCTCATTCCAAAGATGCTTCTGGGTATATAGTTGTTTCCCCCAATATAAATCTTGTTTTACTAACAACCATTTCTATAATATATTCATTTTTATTGCCTCTCATTTTGCTGGTGTTTCAGGAGCAGAAGATAAAAGAAGATCCTCTATTTGGAAAACAAAATAGGAAAGACACACTAAACAAAATCAACACAGCAGTAAAGGGGGCTACAGAGTTAGAGTGAGAAAAATGAATAGCAAACAAAGAAATATGAGAACAAAAAACAGGCAGCAAAGTAAACAGAAAGTAAAACACTGCAGCAAATGTTCACAAGGTCAAGAGTGCAACTTAAATCAGAATTGACAAATGACAGAGTAAATAAACAAGAGTAAGTTACACAAAAAGAGACAAAATGCAAATAGCAAGTGTCCTTGTATCTGGGTGAAAATGTAACTTCCCATTTACTAACTGATAATTGCATATTTTTGGTGCTACTGTTTTGCAAGTCCATCCCACGGTCACAACAGGGTGGGCGTGGGCTAAAGAGGTTGACAGTGGACCCCATCCCTCAGATGATAGGAAATCCTACCATCAGGAGCTGCAACAGACCTGGTAACATCAGAACCCAGTAGTGAAGGAAGGAGTAGGATGAGAAGGTGTCTTCCTCAGAAAGAAGTTTTGGGGCAGGTGGGATTTTGCAACAGGGAGGGAGTTTGGGGTTATTGTTTGGAAGGAAGGTGAGATACGCTTCCCAATGTGCACAGGACACACCCCTAAAGGAGAGATCTGCTCCCTTTCCCCCTTTTTCAGTCAGGCCATGAAAAATAGCCTGCCAACCATATTATGGAGAGGACAGTGTATTATCCTAGTCAAAAGACTCACTAACAAGCCTAGAGATAAAAGGTACTGCAGATGCTGGAGAATCCAAGGGATAACAAGCATGGGGCTGGATGAACACAGCAGGTCAAGCAGCATCATAGGAGCAGGAAAACTTGACGTTTCGGGCCTAAACCCTTCATAGC
>JAHRHZ010000030.1:30159033-30192911 GCA_024137785.1 Ginglymostoma cirratum
TTCTGATGAAGGGTCTAGGCCCGAAACGTCAAGTTTTCCTGCTCCTATGATGCTGCTTGGCCTGCTGTGTTCATCCAGCCCCATGCTTGTTATCTTGTTTTGATATGGAGACACTTTTCTGGGATAGACAAACTTTGCAACCGTTCCATTAAAAAAAGGTTTTAACAGGTTTTGGTTACTTACACTTCAAAACCTAAACTATAATTGAAGTTCATGAAAAACGTTCCCAAGACTGCAGCACAGAAACAGACCATTCAGCTTATGCGTTCACGCTCTACGCAAGTCTTCTCCCACCCAATCCCACCTACTGGCAGTCCCATCTATGCCTGTCTCCTTCTTGTACTTGATTAATTCAACTAGTTGGGTGCAAAACTTTTGCCCAATTAACCTCATTTATTCTTCTTTACTGGCCTAACTTCCCCTTAAATGCATATTTCCACATTCTCACCACTCCAATGGATTTGTTACCACTTTTTATCTAGTGGAACCAACCATTCAGGTAACTAGGGAGCCAGCAGCTTTTAATTTTACGACAAAAGTGATTGCGTTCATTTTTCTGAAGAAGGGTCTAGGCCCGAAACGTCAGCCTTCCTGTTTGGCCTGCTGTGTTCATCCAGCTTTACACCTTGTTATCAGCGTTCACATTGAATTGGGAGGGACTGATGAGGAGAGCATGGAAACGTTATCCTTTGCTGCCCTCTACTGGGATGCACTAAACAACAAAAATAGCTACTGCATGCCTCAACTCAAATGAGACGACATGCTACATTAACCAGCAGTTTCTTTAATGAACACAGGTATTCTCTTACATGACCTGTGTGGATCTATCACTGGGACATTCTCACAGAAATACAAAATTATGTGCTAGGTGTTCTGGAAGACCTTCAATCCTTTGCAACAAAAACAAAGTTGCTGGAAAAGCTCAGCAGGTCTGGCAGCATCTGTGGAGGGAAAAACAGAGTTAATGTTTTGTGTCCGGTGACCATTCCTCAGAGCTGATGGTGGCTGGGAAAACGTCAGTTTATATGCAGAAAAAAGGGGAGAGGGATGGGGTAGCGAGTAAACAATGGGATAGAGCCTAAAGAGAGAGAAGAGCAGTTGGAGAAAAAGTTGATAATGATCAGGCTGGGAGGGTGAATAGTTGTTAATGGGGACTATTAGTGATTAATTAACAGGTAGTGTGTGAGGTAGGGGGCTGGGACATGGGAGAGTTTAGGCCTTAAAATTATTGAACCCAGCCACCACCAGGTCTGAGGAAGGGGTGTGGGACCCGAAACGTTAACTCTGTTTTTTCCTTCACAGATGCTGCCAGACTTGCTGAGCTTTTCCAGCAACTTTGTTTTAGTTCCTGATTTACAGCATCCGCAGTTCTTTTGGTTTTTATTCAATCCTTTGCAATTTCTTTCAAAACAATTCAGAATGTTTAGATTTTCCAATATAGCTGCAATTCAGAATGTTTAGATTTTCCAATATAGCTGCAAGGGCACAGGTTCAGGTATGCACCAATACATGCAGTCATGCACTGCTATTAGTGTGACTCACACCATGGATGAACCAAGGGACAGCAGTATAATGCTGGGAGTGTGGAGACTGTGAAGCAACAGGATATTCAAGGAACAATTCTCAAACAGCTGCTGCCTCATCCTTAAGGGCCTTTGGCACTCCCTATTACAATGAAAGACTTGCTGGCGTTGCATTTTTCTTGCAGACTTCTGAGGATGTCGAGAGAGTTGAAAGAAAAGGAAGACCACTCCTTTTTCTCATGGAGCTGGGGAAATAAAGCTGAGGGATATGATCCAAGGATAGACTATCTTTATTCAGACGGGCAACTTCCTCAGAAGTGGTCTGTACAGACTGTTCGAAACAGTGGTAACCCTGACATAATGAAAAGCACACCGCAGGACCAAGCTAATGGTTAGCTGAACTATCTGTTTCCACTGTCCTGTTGCACGACAGTAGTACTGACCATTACCATCATAGCTTGGACACGCAAATAGTATTCTTGCTTATCTTTTGGGAACTCTGGCCTGGCCACCACCGTCAACCCCCCAGAAAGATTAAAGATACTGCCAAACTTAAATAAAACACATATAATGATGCAGAGGCAAGTGGCAGGTCAGAAGATCGGACAGAATATTTAGAAAGCAAAAAAATCAATATGGAGGGAAAATGTAAAGTACAAGAGAAAGCAAGTCAGAAACATAAAAACAAATGGTCAGAGTTTCTACATTAAAAAGAAAAGGAAAAATAAAAGCTAACAAAGTGAGTCTGGAGAATGGATAATTTGAAATAAAGAAATAGCAATCGAACAGGTCATTTGTTTCAGAGTAGAAAGAAGTCATAGAAAGTTACAGCATTGAAAGAGGCCATTCAACCCCTCATGTCTGCACTGGCTAAATGAACTAGCTGCCCAATCTAATCCCATTTTCCAGTACCTGGTCTTTAGCCTTGCTGGTTACAGTACTTGATGTGTGGATCCAGGCTCTTTTTCATTGCATTGAGTGTTTCTGCCTCAACCACCATAATAAGCGGTAAATTCTAGGTAGCTACCACCCTCATGTCTTTAAATCTATGCACCCAGTAATTGACCTCTCTGCTTGAGGAAACAGATCTGGCTTGTCCACTCCATCCAGGTCCCTCACTGTTCTGTGCACCTCATACAAGTCACCTCTTAGCCTCCTGTGTTCTAAAGAAAACAATTCAGCCTATTCAATCTTTCCTCAAAGCTACAATTTCAAGCGCTGACAATGTTCTTGTAAATCTCCTCCGTGTGGTTTCTAGTGCAATCATGTCCTTCTTGTTATGTGGTGACCAGAACATGTACACAAAACTCCAGTTGGGGCCTCAACAGTGTCTTATATGGTTCCAGCATTGCATTCCTGCTTTTGTATTCAATATCTCACCCAATGAAGCTAAGTATCCCACGTGCTTTGTTTATCATCTTATCCAACTGCTCTGCAACCTTCAGGGCCTGTGGGCATGCACTCTAAGGTCTGTCATTTCCTCCATCTCTCTAAATACCCACCTCCATTCCCTTGCTTTGTTTGCCTCACCTGCCCTCACCCAAATGCAAAACTTTGCACTTCGAGACAAATCCCATTTTCCCTTATCTGCCTACTCAACCAAACCATTTATATTATTCTGCAGTCAACAGACATCCTTTTCATCATCAATCACCCAACCAAATTAAGTATCATCTGCAAATTTGCCAATCATGTCTTCCACATTGTAGTCTAAATTATTAAAGAATATCACAACAATAATCACCCAACAACAAGCCCTGTGAAACAAAATTGGAAACCATTTTCCATTTACAGAAACATCCATAACCATTACCCTTTGGTTCCTCTATTTGAACCAATTTTGGATTCAAATTTCCACATTCCCTTGTTTCAAAGGTTTAATTTTTCTTTACAGTCTGTCACGTCCTGCCAAGTACCTTTCTAAAGTCCACGCAGACAACATGCACTACTCTCAACAATCCTCCTTGCTACTTAAAAAATTCAATTAAGTTTGTAAGAGACAACCTTCCTTGACTAATTTGTGCCAATACAGGTAACAGTTAATCCTATTTCTCAATATTGATTCTGACACTTAGCCACCAGCACGGTCAGACTGACCAGGCTATAGTTATTTGGTCTACCCCTCACATCATTTTTGAATCAACAACATTCACAGATCTCTGATACTTCAGTAAAGCCTTTGATAAGGTTCCACATGGTAGGCTATTGGAGAAAATGCGGAGGCATGGGATTGAGGGAGATTTAGCAGTTTGGATTAGAAACTGGCTTTCTGAAAGAAGCCAAAGAGTGGTGGTTGATGGAAAATATTCAGCCTGGAGTCCGGTTACTAGTGTGTGCCACAAGGATCTGTTTTGGGACCACTACTGTTTGTCATTTTTATAAATGACTTGGACGCAGACATAGGTGGATGGGTTAGTAAGTTTGCAGATGACACTAAAATCGGTGGAGTGGTGGACAGTGTGGAAAAATGTTGCAGGTTGCAGAGAGACTTGGATAAACTGCAGAATTGGGCTGAAAGGTGGCAAATGGAGTTCAATGCAGATAAACGTGAGGTATTTAATTTGGGAAGAATAATAGGAAGGCAGAATACTGGATCAATGGAAAGATTCTTGGTAGTGTGGATGTGCAGAGGGATCTTGGTGTCCAGGTACATAGATCCCTGAAAGTTGCCACCCAGGTTGATAGTGCTGTTAAGAAGGCATACGGTGTGTTAGGTTTCATTGGTAGAGGGATTGAGTTCCGGAGCCGTGATGTCATGCTGCAACTGTACAAAACGCTAGTGCGGCCTCACTTGGAATATTGCGTACAGTTCTGGTCACCCCATTACAGGAAGGATGTGGAAGCATTGGAAAAGGTGCAGAGGAGATTTACCAGGATGTTGCCTGATCTGGAGCGAAGGTCTTATGAGGACAGGCTGAGGGACTTGGGTCTGTTCTCATTGGAGAGAAGAAGGCTAAGAGGGGATTTAATAGAGACACACAAGATGATCAGAGGATTAGATAGGGTGGACAGTGAGATGATGAATCGGCTTGTTCGAGGGGGCATAGCTGCAAATTGAGGGGTGATAGATTTAAGACAGATGTCAGAGGCAGGTTCTTTACTCAGAGAGTGGTAAGGGCGTGGAATGCCCTGCCTGCCAATGTAGTTAACTCAGCCACATTAGGGGGATTTAAACAGTCCTTGGATAAGCATATGGATGATGATGGGATAGTGTAGGGGGATGGGCTTAGATTAGTTCACAGGTCGGCGCAACATCGAGGGCCGAAGGGCCTGTTCTGCGATGTATTGTTCTATGTTCTATGATCTATGATCCTCTTTCTTTTGAAATCCCTCTGCCTTCCTACTTTTTTTACATAGGGATATATGGCACAGAAACAGACCACTCAGCCCAACCAGTCCGTCGCAAAATTCATTCTTTCAACCAGGTTTTGTGTCTCCTCTCCTGAATTTCTTATTATGATTCACTGTGTATGCTTTTAGAAATACTGTAGAATTCATTCCATGCAGTGCTTAGACATTTTTCTGCAATGTGTGCTATGATAGTGAATTAGAAGTTTTTCTTTTAAATAACACCATAACTTTAGAAAAATTAATTGTAATCTTTGTGTGGGGGCTTGTAAAGGATAAAATTTAAGATTTACTATACTTGTGCCTTAATATTTTCAAAAGTATTGCTTCTTCCTATACATTTCTGTATTAATTATTAAATGGTCATTAAATTCAGCTCGATCTTCATCTATCAACATAATCATAAATGTTAGGAGTGACATTTCTGATCAGCAAGAGTGATGCATGTTAGAAAAATATCTTCTCTCGGGGGTAGCAAATTTGTGGAGTTTTTTAAAGCAGAGGGCTGTATAGTGATAAACGTTAAGAGTGGCATTTCTGATCAGCAACAGTGATGCATATTAGGAGATCTTCTCTCGGGGGTAGCGAATCTGTGGATTTTTTTAACGCTGGAGGGGCTGGATCATTAAATATATTCAAAGCTGAGATAAATAGTTTTTACTCCGTAAGGAATCCAAAGGTTATGGAGAAAATACAGGAAAGTGGAATTGAGGATTATCAGATCAATCATACTCTCACTGAATGGCAGAGCAGACTCAATGGGCTGAATGGCCTTCTACTGCTCCTATGTGTTATGGTCTTGTGTTTTTGAATGCAAGTTACTGCGCTGCTTATCCAAACAGGCATTACAATATGTGACTAACCTTCCTCCTCGTGTGACCCTGCGTCCCTATGAAGTACTATGAGACCCAGATAAATGAACAAAAGCTGGAAGTGAGGTAAAATTGTATCCTGAGATTGAGCTAAATAGCACCACTCCCAGCAACTTTACTTCACATTGACCATTTATTGCGTAAAGTTTACAAAAGACATGGCCACACCCAGCGTGCCAGGCTGAGTTGCATAATTTTATCTAAACTAGGAGAATCATTATAGTGGAATTGTTACCTTTGGAGGGTACAGAGTAGTTTGTAATTTTTCCTGACCTGGTTCTTAATTACCAAAATGTTCCTTGAAGGATTGCCAGTGACTTTTTTTGGAAGTCCTCAGGCTCTTTTCCTCTCACTCACTGGATTGTGATGCTGTCAATAGCAGGGGAATGTGAATGAGCGACTGTTACTCCTAATCACTAGAGGGCCTGAAAGGATATGCATGGTGAAGAACCTGCGAAAAACACCCAGAAAGTCCAACCCCACAAAGCACGGAACAAGAAAAACTAGTAACCTTGACAGAGGTTGGATTTTAATGACAGAATTGGGTGAACAGTTTCCGAAAGGATGAGGGCAACTTATGTGTATGTTTGAATTCATTGATTCATTTAGGCTTTGCCATTTTTTTAAAATGATATAACTTTTACCTTTAAGAGGTATGTAATCAGACTGTTGGAGAAGGACATGATCAAAGAAATAGGAATTCAAAAGATAAACAAGCATCATACTCCAGAGAATTGGCCAACACTGCTGTGATGCAGCTGCTCCAGGTAACATCCAGCTCCCACACCAAGGGGGGCACATCACCATCATTGAGCACCTCCCCGTATCTGACCGAATTCTGAGAGAAACTGCTAATGTATCCCAGTACGAAATGACAACTCAAGGTGTTGCTGTAACTGACTGCACTGTTTTTAATCACCAAGAATAATGATGCATTGTCTTCCCTGGAAACTGAACCACTGGAGAGAAGCATGGCCGGCAGGGAGTAAATTATAAATTTTATCTCTAGCAATTATTCAACAAGTTAAGATAATGTTAACTTAAAGGTAAATTATTAAATCAATAATTTCAGAATTGCTGTAGGCTAATTATTTGAATAATTGACATCTCCAGAAGAGAGGCTAATTTGCCTGCAGTACATAGCATCATTAGCTGCTCCTGTGACAAATTATGTCGGAGTCAGAATCAGAATCTTGGACCTAATACATGAAAAAAATGTATATTATCTTGTGACAGCAGATACAGTAACCACCCAGTACCAATTAGCTGGAATAAGGCCATCAAATCTTCTAAGTGCAAATCTTGATTCTTGCTTAACAGGCCTGATTTAGTACCTGACTCATTCAGGCTAATTAATCTGGGAAAGTTTGAACAATCAAACAATTTTTATCTACATATCTTGTGAGAGAAAATGATTTCTGTAACTGTAACTGTTCTAGCTGGTGATATCACTGCAGTGCAGTTCCTCTTCAAGTTTGTGCACAAAAAATGTACAAGGTCTGGCCACTTTCAAAAGGCGTTTTTGGCCTAAATTCCTCTAACTGGTCAGATACAGAGAAGGACAAAATGAATCTCATTGTTAAAAAGATTGTTAACTTTGCACTAAGATGGGTGCTACTTAAAATGGATGGTGTTTGGAAATAGAAATTGCTCACAATGTTTTCAAAACTGTGGGTCAAAGTACTTCTTCATTGATATAGTCATATGACTGATTAATAGCATGGACAATGGATAATTCCTCGGTTGGAATCCTATGTACATGCGAAAACCTGAAATGCTTTCAGATGGCATTCCCAAACAGCAGCTTGTAGATGAAAATAGGAAGAGAATAATAAAAAATTCTTGAGGGATGCCATAGTGAAACAATGCAAAGCATGCCACTTTGAGAAATTAATATTATTGTGATTAAAATTAGGTATTTGAAATAGTTATTTAAATTATAATTTCATTTGTCGGTACAGGTATCTCCCATTTAATAAGAATTGCATGTTGAAGGACTTTCTTAAATAATGTGTTTTAGAATGGATTCCGAACACTGTTGTTGATTTTTCGGTGCACATGCTCACCAAAAAGCACTATAGATATCATCACAGGCTATCACTTCACATGCAGCAGCAATCACACTTATCAAGGAGCATTGCACATGAGTAGCC
Organism: Ginglymostoma cirratum; assembly: GCA_024137785.1. NCBI lineage: Eukaryota > Metazoa > Chordata > Chondrichthyes > Orectolobiformes > Ginglymostomatidae > Ginglymostoma > Ginglymostoma cirratum. The sequence goes on from JAHRHZ010000030.1 coordinate 30,166,930, forward strand.
AAAAAAATGCGGTTTGAGAAGGAGGAGAAGCAGAGGGACTTAGGGAGGAGTTCCACAGATGAAAACCCAGGCAGTCAACAGCTCTAACATAAATGATAGGCAAAGGGAGGACGAGAAGGAAAACAGTGTCAACAAACCTTATGATTCAAAAGCAAATACTGAAATTTGCAGGGTCAGGTGAGAGAGACTTGGGAGTTTAAGCCTGAAGATTTTAAATTGAATGTATTCTAGACTGACTTATGTCAGTGGAAATGGGATGGTAGGACTTGGAGGAGGACATGAGGACAGCTTAGATTTGGAATTGTTGGATTCCATGGAGCAAAAGAACTGGAGGTCAGAAGGAACAATGAGAGAAACTGTGACCCAAGGTAATAAAAATGCAGGTCAGTATGTCAGAACTTCCTTTGCTAACATCCCCTATGTTTCAAGAGGCAATAGATGCTATTTAAAAGCATTTAGTATTTCATAGTATGGTGAGTTAATACCTGGTACAAATACTGCAGTCAAATTCTTTGTTTGGCTTTTTTGACTTATTTTGAGGCTCCTTCTCCACATGCTGTTTACTTGTTGGATCATTTTCATTTTCTCTCCTTTCTTCTTTTGCCATCTGATGGACATGTCTGCGATGTTTATTCATCTGCCTTCTATACTTGAATGTCCGTCCGCAAAACTGGCAGAGATAAGGTCTTGCCTCATTATGCCTCGCCATATGTTCCTTCAATTCAACTCTGACAAAAGCAGAAAATAATTCCATCTCATGCTGCAAAAAAAGAAGCACATCACCCTGCTCATACTTAAACTGCTATATTTTGAACAGGCGTACAGTTCATTGAAGTAATAGGTCCAATGATTAAACATTAAGCTCATTAAAAATTGGATTCACTTTAATAAAAACATTAATTTTCCCTTCAGTTTTTTTGTCTTTGTTCCACCTAAAGATGTATATCCTTGCTTTGGAGTGGTTCCACAGAAAATCTACTACCCCTCATATCAGGATGTGAACATTGCTGAGAAATTAATATTATCTGAGACAGTTAAGTTAAAGCAGGCAGATGAAATCATCAATGCAACAAGGTTGCCAAGGCTCCAATCGTACCTGCCCTTCTGATGAGGTCGAAAACAGTGGGGGAGAGGTGACTCTTTGTTAAATATACAGATCCTACTCCACATGACTTCATTAGGATCTGACTGCTATTTTAACAGTGTTCCTGAGCAGGGAAGCCATTGTAACTTTCTCAAGAGGTCAAATCTGTGGAAGACTCAAAATCAGTCCAGGCCCAAAGAAGTTGATCTCTTAAATAATCTCTGTGTGGGCTTTATGGAGTTTATGGGGCTTTACTTAAATTTCAGTCTAGGACTTCTTGTCCCAAATCAGCAGTTTAAAGCCCTCAAGATTTGACATCGAGTTCAACAGTTTCTGGTCATAACCTTTGTCCCAATTTCTTTCTTGTTTTTGGGCAGTGATTTTTTTGTGATGATTACGCTACTCCGATGTACATCCTTGCTGGATTCATCTTTCACTACAAGTCTTCATTTAATGTTGCGGATGCATTCCTGAAAATCACATCTTTTTGTGGTTCCTTTGGAAACAGTGAGTCAATGTGAATGTCAGACTTGGGAAACTTGCTACCCAAAAAGCAAGTTCAAATGGGTTACCAAATATGAGTCATTCTGAGCAGTCCCAACTGAAGCAAATCACAAGATGAAATGCACCACTGAACATACAATAAATTAAATACATACAGTTGCCTTCCAGCCAATTAGAGGTTTCTCCTTTGGTTTCCCCACTTTTATCCTTCCTCTTAAAACTTTCCTCTTTTCTGAATTTTTCCACTTTTGATGTAAGGTCTCTGGTCTGTAATATTAACTCAGTCTTTCTCTTTCTACAGATGCAGCCTGACCCGTTGAATGTATCCAGCATTTTCCGGTTTTATTTGAAACAGGGATTGTGTTTTACAGATGTTGAGAATGCATTTTATGAGCCATAGAAATAGGTGTATTTTCATGGACAATAATGTCTTCCCTGACATATGATCTGACATGCAGAAAGTAGTATTGACTGCTTTTCTGGCTGTAGGTCTTGGGTGATGGCTCATGTGTTCATTGCCTTGTCGTCAGTAGTACATTAAGCTGATTTTTACTGCAATTAACAAATGGGCATAGTGTGCCTTGAAATAGCTGTAACAGGCCAATAATTAATTTTATTGGGCTATAAACTGAAATGGAAGTTGGACTGCTATAACTGAAATACCAGGACAATTTAAAACAAAATGCTGCATACATTGAGCTATAACATGGAGAATTTGAAACTGAGCAGCTCCAAGAATCTCTTGAGTGAAGGAAATTCTGCATGACAACACCCTCTGATTGGTTAAGCTGCAATTTATTAAGAGGAGCCAGGAGCCACAGAGGAGGAGAAACATTCAGCCTGCAGACAGAAAACATCCATCTCTCCCACTCTCTCACCATGTGGCGAAAACACAGACAAACCAAGAAAGTTTCGAAGGAAGAACTCATACAAGAAAAAACTCAGGTCCAGCAGATCAACCATCGAATCAAAGGATGGTCTTCACCCTTCAGACAACAGTGGATCATCATTACTAAAACCAAAGGATTGTGAGAAGATAACATCCTACCCTGTGGTCTGGAATTTTGATCTTCAGAATTTTGTTAACCCTGTATATTTGATTTTTGCCATCCATAGTATAAGCGTTAAATGGCTTGTCTTTTGCCTATCTTAATCGTGAATGAGTGAGTGTGTATTTGGGTTATGAAGTTTAAGTATAGTTTAAGTTGCATTGTAGATTAGCAATCTTTTATTTTCGCTGCTCTTGTTCAAATTAAAGTGTGTTAGAAAAATAACTTTATTGTATTACTGACAAAATCTAGCATGTATTTGTCCTGTACAGCAGTCAGGCAAATTGGTCATTTGGGTTGGTCTCATTGGAAGTTTATACATTTATACATTTGTGACAGTTTGTGAAGTGGGGCACAATTATTGGCATACACTTCCCAGTTAAGTCTTGACATCGTGTAAAGAACTTTGAATGCCAGAAATGAAATGTAGAGAACACTTTATGACAACTGTCAAACCTTTTCAGGATTCGTGCAGTATTTGAACTGCACTGTTAAGCAAACAGGAACATGTGATTTTTCATTGCAAAAAACCCTGCTTTTGGGGAACATAAAATTATTAGGAAAATGGCAAGTTTTTGCAGATGTTTTATTAAAACAAGTAGCTTAACTATGTAATCAATTCTTTCACAATCCCCATTCTGTTCCTGGCTCAAGGGTAAGAAAAATCCAGACTATACATCCAGCAAGTTACGCAGGCTGACTCTAGTTAGTTACACCACTAAGTAAATGAAACACTTACGTTCTGAAGAATCTCTTGCCACAGTCGGTACATCCATGTGGCTTAATACTATTATCATGGTTACACAGATGTTTATAAACCTTGCTCCATGCTTCATCTAAGAGAAAAAAGAAAATACTGTTTGTTGTAAATCATTACAGTGCTTATGCTTCGATCAATATCTCAAAGGTGAAGGCAGTGCTTTTTTGAGAGATAGGAGGAAAGTATTCCTGCTTTGTATATGGAAAAAATATATGGTCATATAAATAGTTATGTACGTTTTTCCCAAAAACATTTGTGCTAAACAGTTCTCAGCTAGGGCAGGCAATAAAAGGTATACTTCTATGTGGTGTTACAGTTTAGTGGAGGAAGGTATCCATGATTCCTGGCTAGTCACTGGCTGGCAATCCCTATTGGATTTGTTAATGTTGGGTGATGACCTGTTTGTCTTTGTCATGTTAATCAATGAGTTATCGTAACTTGAATGTAGTACTGCAGGATTGCCATAACCTGCACAATTATGAAAAGAGTCAATGAATTCACATAACAGAAAAAGGGAGAAAAAACAATTTTCATTTCTAACACCTTCAGTATATATAAAAATATCCCAAAGCATTTCATAGGTGAGTTATCGAATAAACTTGAAAAGGTGGATATGACTTTTTAATGAAACAGATAGCTGCAAAATCATCTCTCTTTGATGCCAAGATCACGAACGTCACCGACTGTGAGAACACCCACACTATTCAGAATAGCTCCAATAACTGCATGGAGGCAGTGACAGAAGACCTGCCTGGTAGTAAATCTGGTTCTGATGATCACACCACCACACTGAAATGGCCAGTATTTCTTTCAATATATAGATATTCAGCAAAACCACCGTGGCATTACTTCTGGTAAGCCAGACATTACGCAATATTCCTGCTATGGAACAATTTTATACACAGCATGAAGATACTGTATGGTTTTAGTTAAGCTGGCCTTATTATTTAACTGCTACTTATTCATTAAAAAAAAAAGCTGAGGATATCTGGATATTTATTAATATTGGTAAAGACAATTTGTATATAAATAGGTGTATGTAAATTTACAAGTCCAAATAAAACTAAAATAGTTCCCTTATACAAATATATCCGATACTTCAAAACGTAACAGATTCCACGAATCTATACACTCACAGATCACCAGTGACATTACTCACATGAAGTCAAAGGACGATGATTAAAAATAGTCTGTACAGGTTTCAGTACATCACTGTTTAAGTAGATTCCGGAGTGCTGACCTAAAATGTAAATACAACTGATTGTTCTACTCAAAGTTTTAATGATAATTAAACCCTCTATTTCTCCCAAAACCCTTGGTAAATGCATCATTACTTTTAATTTATACATTTTAACCATCTCTAGATGCCATGATAAGCAAGTAAGTGACTGGATAGAAGTGGGTGACTTGTGGAATAAAAGGTATCCGATTTATATATATTATCATTTTTAGATTTAGACTTCAAACTAGTCGAATATAGATAGTGGTTAATTTTGTGAAGGCTTTAAAAAAAAAAAGGTTTTTGCAGAACCATGACCTAATCCAGAATGTATCAGAGGGCAGGTGCCCTGGAGTGTTAATGGAAGATCGTTGATATTGTGGGGTTTACGATACAGGGAGCAAACATTAAATGGCACTAGCTTGTTTTTTTTAAAAGAATAATCAAGGATTGATTTCAGTTCAGAAACTTAGAGATTGAAAGTTTGTAAGGCAGTTTTTCATTAGACCTGACTGGGGTTAACATAGTTCCTCTCCTAGAATAAAGTGTGAGACAATTCAGGGAAAGTTCAGTCACGTTGGTATAAAAGTTTAACTTGTGAAATTTCCAGACAAAGTTGTTTGGTTAGAAATATGGAAATTATTAAAAGACCAAGACAGTTTAAGTTTTGTCAGTATTCATGTGAAAGACTTCATGGGTGGTAGGTCAGAACCTAGGACAATTAGTTAAATCCAACTTAAAGATTTTATATAGGAGGGTAATTTCTCTGGATTTGAACAGCTGTAAAGTGATGGTACTGGGGAAAAGGTGAGACTTTGTTTGAGATCTGCTTTAAGATTTTTCAAACTATAGTCTATATTAGATATCTTAGCTGGTTTTCTATTTCCTTTCATGCAATAAACATTTGCTTCATTATTCAAAAAAGCTGACGAGGGAAGGGAAGGGGATGGAATGGGATGATTTATTGTCATGTGTATTTTACAGTGAAATAAAACAAAATACAGTGAAAAGCTTTCATCTGTCATCATAATCTGGTGCCATTTTGATATTTTAAGACCAAGAGAAAATGAAAAGAACTAGCTTAAAGAGAAGTCCATCTAAGTACAAGTTCCAAGCCAGCTCAGAACCACCACCTCCTTGCCAGACCCAACTAACATTGAAGTTGCCAATCTACAGGGGCCATCTTTTGCTGCTGGGCTGATTCACCTTTACCATGGTGTCCTTCCGCCACCATTTCACCTCCACCAGTGCTGGACCTAGCCAGTATCAAAGGCGCTGATCCCCAGGCGCCATGGTTCGCTGCTGGGCCTACCTTTCTGATGTCGCCTCACGACTTGCTCACCTCTGTACTGGGCTCACTCTCCTATTTTAAACAAATATATATGAGCTATCAAGCCAGATCTCATTCTGGGATCCAATGTGTCCAGCAGTGACACCATCTGAAACCTTAACACTTTTTAGGTCACTTCAGAGATCAGTTAAAATTCAAGAATGTTATTGTGAGATTGGAGTCAGAAATGGGTCAGATTTGGTAAGGAATGCAAATTATTGTCACTCCTCATATTATTGAGACAATTGGATTTTTATGACAATCTGACAGCGTCATGACTTTTATTGGTGTCACTTCTTATTTCCGAATCTTAAAACTGAATTGAAATTCTGAAACTCAAATTTGAGCTCATGCTCACTGGATTATTAGTCAAAAGGCTCTGAATTAAAGGTCCAATAAAATAATCACAAGCTGTAACCATAGTTGTGCACTCTTACTGTACATCATGCAACTGTAATTGATTTTAAACATGAATCAAGTATTCTGATGGTGTAAGATTTAAAGAAGAAATATTCATTTGTATGATTTGTTTTACGAGGGCAGGATTTTCTTAAAACTTTCTCACCCAATTAAGATACTGTTGGAATCTAGACAGATGTAGCAAAGTCCCACAGGGAAGGAAATCTGCCATCCTTACCTGATCTGGCCTACATGTGACTCCAGACCAAAGCAATGTGGTTGACTCTTAAATGCCCTCTGGCAATTAGAAAGGGGCAATAAAGGCTGGTCCAGCCAGCAACGTCCACATCCCACGAATAAATAAAAAAATGACCAGATAATTTCTTTTTAGCGATGTTGGTTGACAGATAAATATTGATCAGGTCCTTACTTCTCTTCAAATAGTGGCATGAGCTCTTTTACATCCGAGACAGCAGACAGAGCTTCTGCTTAAGAAGCTTAAAAAAAGTGAGCTCCTCTGACTGTTAAGCATTCGATCAGCACCACACTTGAGTGTAGATTATACTCAAGTCTCTGGAATGATCTTGCATCTGTGACCTTCTGATTTAGGTGGAAGTGTTACCAACAGAGGCAAGGTCAACAGTCACGTTTTCATATTGTTGGCCATATTACAATAGACAACTTTTGTAGCACGGGCTATTAAATTAACTTATACAGTATTTATATTGGGCAGTACCAAAGCATATTGTGGTTGAACAGATATGTTAATTGCTTGTCAGTTGTGGTCACCTATATACAGATGGTGAACACATTGGTTGTTACTTAAATACATATAAGGACACAATTCCTGATACTTCTGTAGTTGTGTTAGTAAGCATGCATTTGTCATGTTTCACTGTATAAGTCTAAACTGAATAAATACTAGCTGTGGCTACAACACAGAAAATGGCTTTTCAGCCCATCATGTGTGTTGGTATGTCAAGTTCTTTTCCTCAGCTCCTACTCCATGTCCTGTTTCATTCTAAAAGCTATTCATTAATAACAATTTTCAGCTTTGATGAAGATCCTTACCAGAAACACAAACATTAATTGGTCTGTTGTCTTTTGTTTCCAGCTTTGTCTGTTTCAACTCTGTATCCTCAGCTTCTGCAATACTTTTCATCAGTGATTAAGGCTGCAGATCCAGTTCAGTACAGACTATGGGCACTATAACCTGTTTTATTGCTTTTATGAAGAACCTTATGATGTCTGAGATAGATACACAACCATTCTCTTCCCCATTCCCATACCCCTCACCAATGCAGCAGGACATGCTAGGTGTGGTCCTATGGGTCTTCATTGTTTTCTGGTTGCGCTGCCAGATGACTAAGCTTCATCTGGGAATTTGGATCAAGTGTTGAGGTGCTGAAGAGGAAAAAGGCAGCTGCAAAAATCACAGTCAAGCCCAGCCTTGTGCCCACATATGTGCATTTCTCAACAAGAGTTACTAGAAAGCAAGCAGCAGAGGAAATGCTGGGTGATTTTGCTCCTCTCAAATGCTAAGGTCAACTGTAGTTACCTAACTACTACAGTATGTGAGATGAGTGACTGGACACAATGAAGGCATCAAATGAGGGAGCATCTGACCAACAAGTTAAGTACCATATCTTAAAGTCTGTTTACCCAGTGAATACTCAAAATTATTCAAAAACATAGCAAAGAAATTCAGAGCACCTGAGTCATACTGACGCAGTAAACTATTGTGAAGAGACATTCTCCAAGCACTGTTACTTAAAAAATTGGAAGTTCCTATTTTTAAGAACACATTTTAGTATCGTTTCATCAGAAGCAATGAATAAAAAATATTTAATATGTCAATATATAAAATCTAGATGAAGGCTGACTGCAAATAAAATGCAATGAGTCAGGAACTTTTTGCCAATTTCCTGAGGAGTCAGGAATGAATAAACCTACCAGTAAAGTCACACGCTGTACACTTAAAAGCCTCTTCATAATGGCAAGCAGAATGCAAGTCTCTCACATGCTCAGATGAATAAAAAGATGGGCACTTTGAACAGTAGAAGGGGCCTGACTTTTGTTGATGGGTGACTTCATGCAGTTTCCAAGCATTCCGCCTGGCGAAAACCTTTTTACAGAATGAGCAACTGTAACTCAACCCTTTGGCATTGTGGCTCCTGAGATGCTGTTCCATCAAGGTCCACTCAGTCATGCAGGAGCTGCAGTACATGCATTTAAAACCTGTGTCATTATCATGACAGTTCAAGTGGAGGTTATAAATGTCTTTTGACTTAAAGTCTAGTTTGCACATCTTGCAAATATAGCATTCATTTTTCAAGCCAGTTTGAGAATTTCCAGTATTATTGGAGCGTCGGTTTACACTCCGTTTTTTTTTAATAAGATGCTTTTGCTTCTTTAGAATGATACTATCATCACCGGTTTCCACGTTCATTGTATGAGTTTTGTTACTATTGGATATCCGGCAAAGGCCTAGTGACATAAGGTGTTCTGATTGAGCTTCCTCATCATCTTCAGGCACAGTTGTCCCAACAGACCCTGATACCACAGAGTGAGGTCCATCTAACTGAAAAGGTGTAGACTCCACTTCAAACAGTGTGCTGACCTCACACGCATCAGCAGACTGAAGATTATCATTGTGCCCTCCCAGTCCCATTTCACAGGACACTGGGCTAATGTTGTGAAGCATCCTGTACATAGGAAGAAGAAATGACATCCTCTCTAGATTGTCCACAATAATGTCCTCAGCCACTTTACTTTCAGTGTCAATTTCTACATCAGTACTGTATGAGGAGTCATGTTCTGTGTGACATGTGCTCGTTACCTTCTTAGAAAGCTGATCATTGCTCTTAGGTTTGTGAAGATTTTCAATGTGGGAGCTCATTTTGACCTTCAGGCTGCTGGCATATGTGCAGATTTTACATCTGTAAACTTCGACAAGGAATATTTCCACAAAATCTTTAAACTGGTTCTCAACATTTTCCATATTGCTTACACATACACTGGATGTGGTAGTCTCTTCTGACAAATGTAAAGTCACTGGTGGAATGTTCTGGTACACAAATTTAGCTTCATTCATCTTCTTTAAAATGATAGTATCTGCAAATAGAGATCACAAATTGATATGGCAAACTGTAAAAGCCATTCATTAACTACAGGCCTAGTTCTTACAGCTGTGTAAATCCTTCTTCAAAGTTTACGATGTGGAAAATTGTAGGATATAGCTTTTAAAATACAATTCATGACAGAAAATATACTAAAGAAACAATTAACTTTGCAATTTTAGATTATGAAGTATGATATTAGTTATAGTAGCTGCTGAAAATGAGGCAATTAAATAAATCAAAATGACAGAGGAATCAGGGATTGAAATTCCTTGCGTCAATAACTTCAGCAAGGATGCTGGCATGATTACAGCATGAGATTTTCCATTATTAACCACAATGAATTTATCTTTAGGATTAAACAGGCCTTGTTTCTCTTTCATCCCACACTCGGTTAAAGTATGGTGCACAGTGCAACACTGTATACTTCCTTGGGTTCTGAAACTTTCAGTAAAAGTGGGTTACTCAGGTTGCTCCTGTGTATGTTCATCATCGTAAATTCAAACTTTTATCTCCATATTGACCTAAAATCATATATATAAAGATACTGGCAGACATTTCCTTCCAGGCCAGTGCCACAGCCTAGGCCCAATCCTGTTGGAGTCTAGTTACTGCCAGACTCTTATTACCATTAGCAACAGCATACAAGATCCATTACTAATAAAACGATTCACAGTTCAATTTATAACTTCAATACAACCCCATGCATTCTGCCTGTGGTGAAGGTGACAGGATATTTATGATTTATAACATAATTTTAACAATACCTGTTCCAAGGGACAAATGGAACAGAAAGCTTTAAAGAATTAAAATAGAAATAATATTTTGGTCATTGAACTACCCGAGATAAGCCATTTCAAGTATTCTGCCCTTCCCCTTGAACTTCTAATTTTACTCCTTGTTGTAAAAGATGTCAGATGATCTGTGAACATATAAGGAGACTCAGACGGGACGTCGTGGGCAGTGATAGTGTTTTTATCAGATAACGTCAGTTCAAGTCCAACCTGTTCTTTTTCATTTATTCATTCACGGGATGTGGACACCACTGGCTGGGCCAGCATTTACTGCCTGTCCCTAGCTGCCCTTGTGAAGGTGGTGGTGAGCTGCCTTCTTGATGCAGGTACAATTACAATGTTTAAAAGACATTTGGATGGATGTATGAATAGGAAAGGTTTAGAGGGATATGGGTCAGAGCAGGCAGGTGGGACTAGTTCAGTTTGGGATTATGTTCAGCAGGGACTGATTGGACCGAAGGGTCCATTTCCATGCTGTATGACTCTATGCTGCAGGCCTTGTGTTGTTGGTTCACCAACAATGTCCTTAGAAAGGGAATTCCAGGACTTTGACACAGATACAGTGAAGAGACAGTGAAGGAACAGTGACGAATTTCCAAGTTAGGGTGGTGAGTGGTTTGGAGGAAAATTTGCAGATGGTAGTGTCCCATGTATCAGCTGCCCTTGTCTTTCTAGATAGAAGTGGTTATGGTTTTGGAAGGAACTGTCTGACGATCTCTGCTGAACTTCTGCAGTGCATCTTGCAGATAGTACACACTGCTGCTACTGAGTGTGGGTGGTGGACATGGTAGATGCTTGTGGATGTGGTGTTATTCAAGTCGGCTGCTTAATCCTGAAGGATGTCAAGCTTCTTGAATATTGTTGAAGCTGCAGTCATCCATGCAAGTGGGTAGTATTCCATCACACTCCTGACTTGTGCCTTGTAGATGGTGAACGGGCTTTGAGGAATCAGGAGATGAATTACTCACCGCAGTCATCCTAGCCTCTGACCTGCTCTCGTAGCTACTGTGTTTATGGAGGAGGCAATGACTTAGCGGTATTATTGCTGGACTGTTAATCCAGAGACGCAGGTGATGTTCTAGGGACCTGGATTTGAATCACACTATGGCAGATGGTGGAATTTAAATTCAATAAATATCTGGAATTAAGAGTCTAATGATGACCATGAATCCATTGTCAATTGTCAGAAAAACCCATCTGGTTCACTAATGTCGTTTAGGGAAGGAAACTGTCATCTTGACCTGGTCTGGCTTACGTGCGACTCCAGACCCACAGCAATGTGGTTGACTCATAACTGCCCTCTGGGCAATAAATGCTGGCCTAAGCAGCAACACCCTCATCCTGTGAGTGAATAAAGAAAAAAAAAGTGGCAAATCCAGATTAGCTTCTGGTAAAAGTTAATCCCAAGGATGTTGATAAGGAGGATTCAGTAATGGTAACACCACTGAATGTCAAGAGGCAGTGGTTGGATTGTCTCTTATTGGAGATGGCCATTACCTAGGATTTGTGCGGCTGAAAGTCACTTGCAACTTATCAGCCCAGCCTGGATATTGTCCAGATTTTGTTACATTTGAACATGGACTGATTCGTATCTGAGGAGTTGCAAATGGTGATCCACATTGTGCAATCTTCAGTAAACATCTCTATTATGGAGGGCAGGTCATTGATGAAGCAGCCTATGACACTACCCTGAGGAACTCCTGCAGAGACGTCCTGGAGCTAAAATGACTGGCCTCCAACAACTACAACCATCTTCCTACATGCCAGGTATGACTCTGCCAAGCAGAGAGTTTGCCCCCCGATACCCATTGATTCCAGTTTTGGTAGGGCTCCTTGATGCCACACATGGTCGTATGCAGCCTTGATATCAAAGGTTGTCACTCTCCCCTCACGTCTGGAATTTAGCTCTTTTGTCCATGTTTGAACTAAGGCTATAATGAGGTCAGCAGCTGGCAGAACCCAAACTGCGTGCCACTGAGCAGGTTGTATCTGAGCAGGAAGCTGCTGATGACACCTTCCATCACTTTACTGATGATCGAGTGTAGACTGATGAGGCAGTAACCGGCCCAGATTGGATTTGTCTTGCATTTTGAGTACAGGACATACCTAGCCAATATTCCACATTGTCAGATAGATGCTAGCGTTGTAATTGTACTGGAATAGCTTGGCTAGGGGAGTGGCAAGTTCTGGAACACAAGTCTTCAGTACTATTGCCAGAATGTTGACAAGGCCCATAGCCTTTGCAGTATTCAGTGTTTCCAACCATTGCTATCACGCGGAGTGAATCGAAATGGCTGAGGACTGGGATCTACAATCATAGAATCCCTACACTGTGGAAAGAGGCCATCCAGCCTATCAAGTCTGGATCAACCCTCTGATGAGCATCCCACCCAGACCCAGACCCAGCGCCAGCCCCATCCCTGTAACCCTGCATTTACCACAGCTAATTCATTTAATCAATATATCCCTAGACACACGGGCAATTTACCATGACAAATCCACCTAACCTGCACATCTTTGGACTGTGGGAGGAAACCAGAGCACCCAGCATAAACCTATGCAGAGACAGGGGAGAATGTGTAAACTGTACACAGTCATCCAAGGATGGAATCAAACCCTGATCCCTGGCACTGAGCGACAGCAGTGCTAAACACTGAGCCACTGTGCCGCTAATGCTGGGGACTACTGCAGGAGACAGAGACGGATCATTCTCTGGGTATTTCTGGCTGAAGGTTACTGTGAATGCTTCAACACTTAAGAATAGAATAGAATCCCTACAATGTAGAAACAGGCCACTCGGCCCAAAAAGTCCACACTGAACCTCTGAAGAGCATCCCACCCAAACCCATACCCCTACCTTATCCCTGCATGTCCCATGGCTAACTCACCTAAGCTACACATCCCTAGGCACTATGTGTAATTTGGCATTGCCAATCTACATAATTTGCACATCTTTGGACTGTGTGCGGAAACCAAAGCACCCAGCAGAAACCCACAGAGACACAGGGAGAACATACAAACTCCACACAGACAGTCGCTCAAGCGTGCAATTGGACGCAGGTCCTTGGCACTGTGAGGCAGCAGTGCTTGCCACTGAACCACTGTGCCATCCCTGCATTTGCATTGATGTGCTGGGCTCTTCCATCATTGAAGATGGCAATATTGGGACACCTCCTCCTCCAGTGAATTATTTAATTGTCCATCACCATTCACAACTAGATAAGCAGGGCTGCAGAGCTTCGATCGGATCTGTTGGCTGTGTGATCATTTATCCTGTCTATCAATTGCTGCTTATGCAATTTTGGAAGCAAGTAGTCCTGTTTGGCAGCTTCACCATGTTGATACCTCATTTTTAGGTATGCCTGGTGCTGCTCCAAGCATATCCTCCTGCACTCTCCACTGAACCAGTGTTGATCCCTTGGCTTAATGGTAATGGTTGAATGGGGCAATACGTCAGGTTGCAAATTGTGCTGGAGGACAATTCTGCTGCTGTTGGTGGCCCACAGGGCCTCATGCATACCCAGGCTTGTGTTGATAGATTTGTTTGAAATCTGTCCCATTTATCACGGTGATAGTGCCACACAACAGATTAGAATGTGTCATAAAATGTCTGAACAGATTGGTTAAAAATATTTTTTAAATAAACAGGACTCCTTTGCAAAGAGACTGGAGTTCTACTGCACGAGCTGGTCTGATAGATTCCTGATAAAAGGTCTCTGACCTTTAGTGAAAAAAGCTGGCCCGCAATGCCAACATATTTTAAAGATAAACATTCTGCAGATAGCTGTGCTTACAGTAACCTAAGAGAATGATGCAGCTATTAAACAGTACTCCCAGCAACAAAACATGCGGAAAACTACCAGTAACCAGGGCAACAGGAAATGCTGACCCTGGCGTCCAGAGATGGATAAAGGGACAAAATATGACATCAGTTTAAATTCTTGCCGGTAAACTTGTCAACAGTCAATTTATAGGATTACAGACCTCAGGTAGAACCAATCGTCATGAAATGGAAACTTTTCACATTGGCACTTGCTCTGCTTGGGCTATCGATAAGACAGAGAGCACGAACCTCCACCACTGAACTCCCGGAAGCCGAGCCTGGCGCATGCGCTCTGGTGGGTTGTAGTCCTGCAACGTCACCGACTCCACGACAAGGACTCCAACTCCCAGAATGCAATCGGTCCCCGCTGTGTGGCGTCACATGTCCGTCTTCTTCTTTTCCACGTCCCCTCCCCAAGTCGGGACGTACGCAAAGGGACTTTGTTTCTGCAAGTAACTTGGTTTACAGCATTTTGGTAGAGTCAAATATAAACAATTGCATTGATTTCTGCAAACGGTTTGCTTTTGTTGGTTTGTCAAAGGAACTATAAATCTTTTCCTTCAGAATCCCAACGTTTATCCAGGCCATTCAGGAATAATTTTAAGAAATACAGTTGCGCGCAATGTGGCATAGCAATTTGGATTTGTCTTCTAGAGGGTTCTGGTGGTGCAGTGGGAGTATCACTTCTTCTAAGACTACAGGTCTGGGTTCAAATCCTATCTGCTCCAGAGATGAATAATACAGTAATATTTCTTTAAACAGGATGATTAGGAAAATGTATGGAATTGTCTTCTGCGAATAATGGAACAGGGTATTCAATTTAGCAACTCAAGGCTGTTCTATTGCATGGCTATCTGCAGCCCAATTACATACACTGGTTGCTTCACCAAGGCACTGTACGGCTGCAATAAAACTTATCTTTTACATCCCATTTCCCTTGCAATAAATGACATTAAATTTGCATTCCTAATCATTTGCTGTACTTTTTGTGATTCTTGAGCCAGGACAGCCAGATCCAACTGTACTACCAAGATAACAAGGCGTGGGGCTAGATGAACACAGCAGGCCAAGCAGCATCATAGGAGCAGGAAAGCTTGACGTTTCGGGCCTAGACCCTCCATCAGAAATGGGGGAGGGGAAGAGGGTTCTGAAATAAATAGGGAGGGGGGGGAGGCGAATAGAGGAGAGGATAGGTGGAGAGGAGGCAGACAGGTCGAAGAGGCGGGGATGGAGCCAGTAAAGATGTGGTTTTTCTATTCTTCCTGCCAAAGTGGACCAGTTCATATTCAGAGAATCCCTACAGGGTGGAAAGAGGCCATTTGTAACACCAAGTCTGCACCTTCCCTCTGAAGACCGCCCCTCATGGAACCAGACCCCTACCAAATCCCTGTAACCCCACATTAACCGTGACTAATCCATCTAGCCAGCATTTCCATGGATACTATGGACAATTTGGGGGCAGCACAGTGGCTCAGTGGTTAGCACTACTGCCGCACAGCACCGGGGACCCAGGTTCGATTCCAGCCTCAGGCAACCGTCTGTGTGGAGTTTGCACATTCTCCCTGTGTCTGCATGGGTTTCCTCCAGGTGCTCCGGTTTCCTCCCACAGTCCAAAGATGCGCAGGGTAGGTGGATTGGCTTTGCTAAATTGCCCATAGTGTTCAAGAATGTGTACATTAGGTAGGTTAGAGGGGAATGGGTCTGGGTGGTGCAGACTTCTTGGGCTGAAGAGCCTGTTTCTACACTGTAGGGACTCTATGATTTAGAACGGCCATTCAACCTAACCTAATATCTTTGGGCTGTGGGAGGAAACCAGAGCACCATGGAGAAAATGTGCAAACTCCACATAGATGGTCACCCAAGGCTGGAATCAAACCCAGGTCCCTGGTGCTGTGAAGCAGCAGTACTAACCACTATGCCACCCCCATTTTATATTTTCCCACAACATACTCCATCTGGCAAATTTTTTGCTGTCCAGCCACTAGTCTTTGTCCCTTTGTACAATCTTCAACTCTTGACAACTTATCATCCTATTTATCTTAGTGTCATTGGCAAATTAGCTGCCACATAAATCATAAACCTGTCATGTAAATCATTGACATACTATTACAAATAATTCAGGCCCCAGCACGGATCCCTGTGGCACTTCACTAGTTTCTGTTTGTCAACTGAAAAAACATCATTCTTAATCTCTGCATCCTGTTAGCTAATCAATCTTTTCTCTATGCTAATATGTTACTTCCTATATCATGTACTTTTATGTAGTAACCTCTGATGTGGCACATTATCAAATGCTTTGGAAGTCGTATTACATCATATATGTATACATGTTCCTTGTCACTTCTTCAGAAAGCTCCAATAAATACAGTTTCCCTTTCACAAAGCCTGCCCAGCCCTATTCTGCTTGATCGCATTCTGATTTGCTTCCTTAATATCGGATTCTAGCCGTTTCCCTATGACAGATGTTATGTTAACTAGCCTGCATTTTGTCTCCTTCTTTCCTTGAAGGCAAAGCATTACATTAACTACTTTCCAATCTACTGGGACCATTTTGGAATCTAAGTAACCAATCAGTGCCCTTTTATCACACAGCATAAATTGTTGTAATCATTTTAAATTTGTCATTCTTGTGTTTGGCACGATGAGTGCAAAATGAACATCTTTGGTTGACGTGTCTCTCTTTTCAGCAATGCAGTTAATTATTCAGCAAAAGAAAACAATATTGATAAAATTAGAGATTGGCCATATTTATCGTCAATAAGCATGAAGTGAAGAAACATCATAAGCATGGACCATGTATAGTACACGCCTCATATCCTTAGAGAGTTATCAACAGAGCTGCCCTTGCAAAACCTGGCAACAATGTCCACTGGCAGGTCAGGTGTACCAACGTAAGCATCCTCTCCCAGGCCAATATCACAGTATCGATCATGCACGACTAGCTGAGATAGACAGGCTACATTGCCTGCATGCCCAACACAAGACATCCTAAACGAGTACTCTGCTCTGAGCACTGCAATGTTAAGTGATCACTAAGAGGGAAAAGGAAGCACTACAAGGACACCCTGAAAGTTTCCCTAAACAAATTCAACATCTCTACCGACACATGGAAATCACTTGCCCTAGAACGCACAAACTAGAGAAGAAGCATCCTCGAAGGTGCCAACCACTGTGAGCATCACGAAGTAGAGCATTTGGAGGCATAACAACAAGCAGTGGAAAGAGCATGCAGAATCCACAATGTCTCACCCACCTGCCTCCTCAATATCACTTGTGGCCAAGCCTGTAGCTTCAGGATTGGACTATTCAGCCACCATAGAACCCACCTCTCCAGAGTGAAAGCATGTAATCCTGGATGCTGAGGGATTGTCAAAGAAAAAGAAGGTATACTCACACTGTTAGAGAGTTCCGGGTTTTTGACCCATAGACAGTGACGAAACAGTGATATACTTGAAAGTCAGGAAATGTGTGTGGCTGGGAGAAGTTGCAGATGATGGTATTGCCATTTGTCCATTGTTCTTGTCCTTCTGGGTGGCTGAGACTGGCTATGTCAATGATCAAATACTCCAGTGTATACTTTTAAATCTCTCAAATGAATAGACAATATTCAAAAAAACAATATTTGTGTAACGTCTTAACTGAAACCAGTTGACGAAAATAATACATTTGTTGCAATTTGATGTCCATGTCTTTGGGTGAAAAATTGGCTAGGTCTTTCCTCCTGACTACGACTTAATGATTGAAGCTAAGGAGGGCTGAAATAAATCTTGGAGAGAAAACACTCAGTAGAGAGGAGAAAGCTAAATGACAGAAAAGACGAGTTTCAAGATCATCAGGGTGGTCAGAGACAATAAGAGATCCAAGACAGTGCAATTTTTTTTATTTACTCATGGGATATGGGCATTGCGGGCTGGCCAGCATGTATTCGCCATCTCTAGTTGCCCTGGAGAAGGTGGTGGTGAGCTGCCTTCTTGAACTGCTGCAGTCCCTGTGCTGTAGCCTGACCCACTGTGCTGTTTGGGAGAGAATTCCAGGATTTTGACCCAGGAACAGTGAAGGAACTGTGATATATATTCATCAGGATGGTGCATGGCTTGGAGGGGAACATGCAGGTAGTGTTGTTCCCATGTATCTGCTGCCCTTAACCTTCCATGGAAGTGGCCATGGGTTTGGAGGTGCATCTAAGGATCTTTGGTGAATTTCTGCGTCCCTCTTGTAGATTGTACACAGTGCTGCTACTGAGCATTACTGATGGAGGGAGTAGATGTTTGTGGATGAAGTGACAATCAAGTGGGTTGCTTTCTCCTAGATTGTGTCTAGCTTCGTGAGTGTTGTTCGAACTGGCCTCATTCAGGAAAATGGGAAGTATTCCATCACACTCGTGACTTGTGTATTATAGATGGCAGACAGGTTTTGGGAGTCAGGAGGTGAGTTACCTGTTGCAGTATTCCCAACCTATGACCTCCTTTTGTAGCCACAGTATTTATGTGGCAAATACAGTTCAGTTTCTGGTCAATGGTAACCCCCAGGATCTTGGTAATGGGGAATCAGTGATGGTAATACCATTAAATGCCAAGGGTGGTGGTTAGACCATTTATTATTGGAGATGGTCTTTACCTGATATTTGTGTGGCACGAAAGTTACTTGCCACTTTTCAGCCCGTGTCTGGATATTGTCCAAGTTTTATTGCATTTGAACATGGACTACTTCAGTACCTGAGGAACTACGAATGTTACTGAACATTGTGCAATCATTATAGCAAACATCCCCACTTTTGACATTATGATGGAGGGAAGGTCATTGATAAAGCAGCTGAAGATGATTGGGCCTAGGACACTATCCTGAGGATCTCCTGCAGAGACATCATGGAGCTGAGATGACTGACTTCCAACAACACTACCATCTTCCATTGTGGCAGGGTTTGACTTAAACTAGCAGAGAGTTTGCCTCTTGATCCACATTGATTCCAATATCACAAAGGTATTGAGCTGAGCTACTGGTTTGTGATATTTAGTAGTGCCATATGGCTATGATCATTGCCTCCCACTAATTAAAGGATCCAATCTCATGCTTATAGTATAAGCATTCCAGGAACATGCCTGCTGTTCCAAAATTCCTGCTTCAACAAGTTGAGGACAAATTCGAGTTCCTACACGCAATGTAAAAGTTCATGACTTACTTAGCTGTGGCAAATGTTTTTGAGTTAAGGATCTCTTCCACGCCCAACTCCATTGCACATCCTCCACCCCTTTCTGGCCTCTGATGTCTGTCCATCCTGCCCTCTTCTCTCAGGTCTGACTGTCAATCCAATCTAAGCATCTCATAATTTTATAGACTTCTATCAAGTTTCCCCTCAGCCTCCACTGCTCCAGAGAAATCAACCCGAGTCTTTCTAGCCCCTCCTTATAGCTCATACCCTCTTTCCTACACATGCATGACCAGCCAGAAAACAAAAATATTTACATCATTGTCTGAGGTAATGGTTATGAAAGAGTTAATGTTTAAGCTGCATTAGTTCTGCCCTATTTGATGATGTCACACACGGTCTTTGTGTGGAGACAGGGAGTTTGACACTAACCTTCTGAGGGAGCAGATTTGTTATTACATATCCCAAGTATCCTTAGAAATTATGCCTGACTGGTAATACAAAATGTAGTTATTGCAATTATGCAATAAACCATCTTGTTAGTTTAGATGCGGCTCTTCTGCTTAGACAAATCTGTGATCTATCCTCTGCAAATGATAATTAGAGGTGAACTATGGCAAACAAACCTTACCCTGTGTCTTGTACTAACAGAGGTGACAGATACCCAGAGGTATCAGCTGCGGCAATCAAGACAGACACCACACAAATAATGGTTGAATTTGCCAGAACTTTGGGTCACTTGCATTTCCAGTTTTTTGAGCTGCTCTGATCCCTGTTTCTTCTTAAATATTATTCATATTTAACTTAAAGTTCTAATCTAATTGGAGATTAAAAGTTTGATTTCCACAATTAAGCAATTGCAGAAGTTAATGAGGACAATTGTAGCTTTCTTAATCATTTCAGATGCATTATGACCTGGGCCTTCTAGCCCGGAGATAGGGACACTAGCAGTGTACCACGGGAGTCTCCAAAATTTAAGTGAACTAGGGCAACTGTAGACTGATGCCAAGATGTGTGCCAATTTGGTAACTTGGAATGTTACATTGAAATGGTTAAGTGCAAATCTTCCTCTTCCCCAGTTAATTGTTAGAACATAGAACACAGAACGGTACAGCACAGGAATGGGCCCTTTGGCTCACAATGTTGTGCCAAATGCGCTGCCAAATTAAACTAATCCCTTATGCCTGCTCTTGGTCTATGTCTCTCCATTCCTTGCACATTCATGTGCTTATCTAAAAGTCCCTTAAAGGCCCTTATCGTATCTGCCTCCACCACTACCCTGGCAGCACATGCCAGACTCTTACCAATCTCTGTGTAAGAAACTTGCACCTTACATTTCCTTTGAACTTTCCCCCTCACACCTTAAATGCAAGCCCCTAGTTTTAGACATTTCAACTCTTGGAAAAAGGCTCTGACTGTCAACCCTATCTAAACATCTCATAATTTTATAGACTTCCATTAAGTTTCCTCTCAGCCTCTGCTGCTCCAGAGAAAACAACGCAAGTCTTTCTAGCCTCTCCTAATAGCTCATACTCTGTAATCCAGGCAGCATCCTGGTAAACCTCTTCTGCGCCCTCTCCAAAGCCTGCATATCCTTCCTGTAATGTGGCAACCAGAATTGAGTGCAAATCCTTAAGTGTGGCCTAACCAAAGTCTTATAAAACTGCAACATGACATTTTGACCCTTGTACTCAATTCCCTGACCAATAAATTCAAGGATGCCATAGGCCTTCTTTATCACCCTATCCACTTGGATGGCCACTTTCAGGGAGCTATGGACTCGAACCCCAAGATCCCTCAGTACACCAATGCTGTTCAGGGTCCTACAATTAACTGTGTACGTTCCCTTAACATTTGATTGCCCAAAGTGCAGCACCTCACACTTACCCGGATTAAACTCCATCTGCTATTTCTCCACCCATATCTGCAACTGATCCACATCCTACTGTATCCTGTGACGACCTTGTACACTATCCACAACTCCACCAATGTTTGTATCGTTTGCAAACTTACTCTCCCACTCATCTACATTTTCATCCAAGGGGTGGCACAGTGGCTCAGTGGTTAGCACGGCTGCCTCATAGCACCAGGGTCCTGGGTTTGATTCCACCCTTGGGTGACTGTCTGTGTAGAGTTTGTGCATTCTCCCCAGGTCTGCGTGGGTGTGCTCCAGTTTCCTCCCACAGTCCAAAGATGTGCAGGTGAGGTGGATTGGCCATGCTAAATTGCCCATAGTGTTCAGGGATGAGTAGATTAGGTGGGTTATGGGGGATGGGTCTGGGTGGGATTCTCTGAGGGTTGGTGTGGATTTGTTGGGCCGAAGGGCCTGTTTCCACATTGTAGGGATTCTATGATGATTTATTATATATCACAAACAGCAAAGGTCCCAATACAGATCCCTGTAGGACACCACTAGTCACAGACCTCCAGCCAGGAAAAGTACCTTTCCATCCCTACCCTCTGCCTGCTATGGGCAAGCCAATTCTGGATCCATGTGGTCAAGTCACTGTGGATCTCATGCATCTTAATCTTCTGAATGAGCCTACCATGAGGAACCTTGTCAAAAGCCTTTCTAAAATCCATGTAGATCACATCCACTGATCACCTTTGTCACATCCTCAAAAAATTCAATCAAGTTAGTAAGAGATGACCTGCCCTGCGCAAAGCCATGCTGACTGTCCCTAATTAGGCCACACTTTTCAAAATGCACATAAATCCTATCCCTAAGAGTTCTCTCCAATAGGTTCCCAACCACCGATGTGAGACTCACTGGTCTATAGTTTTCTGGTTTATCCCTATTTCTCTTCTCGAACAGAGCACCAACATTAGCTACTAATGTTTCTCAGGAGGTCTGAGCAACCACCCAAAGTTTTTGTCAACAATTCTATTAACAGTGATGTCTCCTGTGTTGCTCTGGGAACAGAGATGACCGTCATTTCTGATCCTACCAGCTCACTAGCCTACACTCAAGGCAGAAATAAAGTATTGATATGCAACTTTAAAACAGTTGCACACTCCAAGAGATTATGCACATACAGTTGTTTTTCTATTATCCCAATTAAAGGTGAATTCCCCCAATACTTTTTCCAGCATATTAAACTAAATTGACATTTTTGAAGTTATTTTTGGTTCATCAAGGGCCCTAGCATAACATACACTTTAATGGTGATACTAATTTTACATTGATAATCATTGATAATCAGTTATGAAGAGAAAGTGCTGCATTGGTGTGTTTTTTAAACATGAAATCATGTTAGCTTGCATTAACTTGAATATTGTGCAATTTTCGCACAAAATGATAAATATTTTTTCTAAAACCCCAAAAGGGAACTCAATAAAATGGCAGATCTAGCTTATGTCAGTAGATAACAACCAGTAGAGATCAGTTTTCCCCTTCCCTAGCATATAAATCTTCTTGCAACATTCACACAGTTGTTAAGATGAAAACAACAGTGCGTTTATTTCTGCAACTCTCTTTCCTTTCTGCTCTGCTGAAGGTGTTAACCTTTCCCTGAGTAGTGCTTCTTTTATCCTTGTTGCTGTTATTATTGTGTGAACATAACAAGTGTTGAAAAATTTCCTCACAGTTAAATTTAACTTTGTCCTGGAATCATTAGAATTCTTCTTGTTCCTAATTTGAGATATTAAGACAATTGCTGAGGACTGAACTTAGATCCTGCCTACCTGAAGCTCAGCTGCTTACTCATTTAATGTGATGAGCCACTGGGGAAAACAGGCAACTAGGTTTCAATATAAATGAGAAATATGAAATAAAAACAGACAATGTTGGAAGTAAAATATAGCAACTGTGTTGATACTTGTAATTTACAAGTAAATTAGGTACCAGTAAGTTAACATGGCTCGATATTAAAATGCTGTGTCGTGAAAGAGTGCTAGATGTTTATCAATGTTGGGTTGCATTTATCATGCACTCCAAATCAGCTAAGTGTTTCTGTGCAGTGTGCAGCACCTAGTCTCTTGTTCCTCTATGATGAAGACTGGAGACAGGACCAAAGGTGCAGCCTCACCAGAGGACAACAGAATTTGATTACAGCTTCCTCTAGCATGTCTTCTACCATTTCAACTCTGCAGTATAGCATTATATTGGTTTTGCTGGTTGCGACTGTGCATTTGTCAGATGTATTAAGTTTTGAATTTATATTATTTTTAACAGGGATTGCTAATCCTTGAGATTATCCCAAAATAGAGCAGGAATCTCTCAGGCCCATGGCGAATTTCATCCTTTAAATTTCATACTGCACTCTGATTCGAGCTGGCCACAGCCTAGCATGCAGAGAAAGCCCTATCTTGGTGATGTTACTCACAACATTTCCTGTTTCGAAGTATCTGGAGACAGGATGAGTAAATTGCCAAGGGGAGGAGGGAGAAAGTTGTGAAGCTGTGGAACAATGGTGCAAGAGGACCCAGGGTGTTGGCTAAAGGGAGATGGGAAAAGGGGAGTTTGGAGACTCATGCAGAGAGGGGAAGAATGGAGAAACTTCAAAAATGGGGGCTTTGGGAGAGAGAGGAAGTGGGGTAAGGAGATTGGGCAGTGGTTGGTGGAGGCTGGGCAAAAGATCTGAAAGGTGATCAACAGGAATTAGATTGACATTGGACCCGGGGTTTCCAGCGTGCAGGCAACAACAGTAATGTGATGAGTGCAAGAGTGTTACTGAGAGAAGCAGCCAGTTAAGGGATGAATAAACCTGTGGAATTTGCTGTTGGTAAATAGTGAAATATTCTTGCATTTGTAGGCAAATGGAGAAAAAGGGGACTGAGAACTGTCGTTTAAAGCACCAAGGAGGGACAACTTCTTTTGAACAGAAGGTTAACATGAGAACTATCTGGGACTATGAGACAGAGGTGACAACATCATTTAAAATGTAACGTGCAAATAGTTGTAAGTGAGAAATGTAAAATGATCTTGGGAAGAGAGAATATATCGGGGAATACCAGTAGTAGACTGGTACTGAGACTGAATAGCCTTCTCCTGTGTTGTAATTTCTATAAAAACTCTTGTTCGATTACATTTGAACTCAGGTATTGGTTTACAAATGTTGGTCTTGGGTTTAATCCAATATAAAATTTATTCGAAACGCTAAACCTGCTGCTCTTTCGGTAATCTCTTAGTTTGCTTTAGGCTGCTCTGTATCATCATATGTTCCAAATCTATAGCCTTTCATTTAAGAGTGTTCACCCTCATATAGAATTTGATTTCAAACCAAGGTCCAAGAAGTCATAAATCATATTACATGTCACATTTACTAAGTAACCTGAATACTGTTTGTGTAGTACAAGAGGATTCTGATTATAATTACTATAATCTATACGATTGCTACTAATTACAGGTATGATATTGGGTTGTTACACCTATTGTTAATGATTTTTTGTGGGCTATCAGTGAGTTATATATTCCAAAAGTAAAATACTGCAAATACTGGAAATCTGGAATGAAAAAAGAAAATTCTGGAAATGCTCAGCAGACAGGCAGCATCAGTGGATGGAGAACGTTTCAGTTTAATGAACCTCGGATCAGTACTGAAAGAATTAGAATGGTACATCCATTATTAGTCTATTAGGCAGGGAGTACCAGGATTTTGACCCAGCAATAGTGAAGTGATAGCAAAATAGTTCCTAGTCAGGATGGTGTGTTATTTGGACGGGAACTTGCAGGTGGTGGTATTCCTGTACGGCTGCTGCTCCTCTCCTTCTCGATGGTAGAGGTCTTGGGTTTGTAAGATGATTTCAAAGGAGCCTTGTTGATTTGCTTCAGTGCATCTTGTAGTTGGTACAGACTGCTGTCACTGTGCGTTGGTGATGGAGAAAAGGAAACTTGAATATGGTGGATGGGGTGTCTTACAAGTGGGCTGTTTTATTGTGGACGGCCTCACATTTCTTGAGTGTTGTTGGAGCTGCACACATTCAAACAAGTAGAGAATGTTCCATCCTGACTTGTGCCTTGTAGGTGGTGGACAAGATTTGGAGACACATTAGGTTGAGTTACTTAGAGTCGTACATAGAGATGTACAGCATGGAAACAGACCCTTCAGTCCAACTCGTCCATGTTGATCAGTTATCCTAAATTAACCTAGTCCCATTTGCCAGTGTTTGGCTCGTATCCCTCTGAACCCTCCTATTCATATACCCATTCAGATGCCTTTTAAGTGTTGTAATTGTAGCAGCCTCCATCACTTCCTCTCGCAGCTCATTCCATACATGTACCACCTTATGTGTGAAAAAGTTGCCCCTTAGATCCTTTTTAAATCTTTCCCCTCTCACCTTAAACCTGTGCGCTCTAGATTTGGACTTCCCCACCCCAGAGAGAAGACCTTGTCCATTTATCCTGTACATACCCTTCATGATTTTATAAACCTCTATAAGGTCACCCTTCAGCCTCCAATGCTCAAAGAATTCTCAGCCTGTGGCGTGTTCTTGAAGCTGAAGTATTTATATGGCTAATCCAGTTCAGTTTCTGGTAATGATAAACTCCCAAGATATTGATGATGAGGATTGATTGAACGTCAAGAGATGTGAGATTCAATTGGCCTAGTACTCATATGGCACCAATGTTACATGCCACTTGTCAACCCAACAGTGAATATTGTCCAAGATAACAAGCATGGGGCTGGATGAACACAGCAGGTCAAGCAGCATCACAGGAGCAGGAAAACTTGACGTTTCGGGCCTAAACCCTTCATCAGAAATGGGCCATTTCTGATGAAGGGTTTAGGCCCGAAACGTCAAGTTTTCCTGCT
>JAHRHZ010000030.1:30197553-30216015 GCA_024137785.1 Ginglymostoma cirratum
CGGGCCTAAACCCTTCATCAGAAAACCCTTCTGATGAAGGGTTTAGGCCCGAAACGTCAAGTTTTCCTGCTGTGTTCATCCAGCCCCATGCTTGTTATCTCGGATTCTCCAGCATCTGCAGTACCATTTATCTCAGATGTAAGTATATATTGTGTATTGTTTTTGTCCATTCACTGTGCTGTGTGTTAATATGCGATTGAGTTTCAAACTTATTGCTGTGCCTATTTGCAAATGACATTCAATTAATTCCATGGTGTCTGAGCAGCCTCCTAATTACACTATCTGCTGGATTGGGTCGGTCTGAAAATTTAATCACTTTTCCATTCCTCCAGGATTCCTGCTCATTTTAAGTTAGTGGTGGACCCAACATGGAACCCTGAGGCAACCCAGTTTCCTAAGTACTGTCTTCTTCCCCTCCCAGCCCCATTTTTCATCCATTTCTTGCTTTCTCCTTGCTCTGATGTTCTCCTTGAGTGATTTTTTAAAAATTCTTATGTAGTATGTGAGCATTTATTGTCCATATAATGTCTTTGAGAAGGTAGTGAACTACTGTAGTGCATCTAAGGCAAAGTGGTAAGCAATGAAACCAATACAAAGTTTAGCTACATTGCCGGGACCGATGGGACGTTCCCAATCTGAATCTATGTTGGCACATTGATACTGAATTTATTGTTGTAGAGATGATGCTCAAGCTTACAACCGAATGCTTCCATTGACCTGAAATAGAAGCAACACTTCATGTCTGCTTGTCTTTTGTTTGCACCCTTTTTGATAATGGGCAGGATGTTAGATTATTTCCGACCTTATGATACTTCCTATGTCTGTTGTCTCTCACGTAGCGGTTGTCTGTGTTTCATAAAATACATCTCAACACATCTAGATAAAGACAATATGTCCTAAGGATTTACTTGAGTTAGCTTACCTAGACTTTAATTTATTAAAACTTGTGGATTGTTTTTGAATTGTTTGGCGAATACACAAAATCTTAGTGGCAGTAAATTTAAGCTATTTTCCCATTGCAAACAAAAAGTGATGAATCTGGAACCCTTGAAATAAAGGTCATTCCTGCTTGGAAATAGGCCCTAATGAACTTTCATTACTTAGAAAGGTGGGTGATTTTGGTGAATGTTTAACTAGTGTTAATATAGAAAACCAATATTTGATTTTAGAATTTCATGGTGCATAGAGAAAATTTTGGTGGAAGCTGCAGCATTTATTTTAAAAATTTCTTTCTACCCCATTTTATCTATTTCTTGGAATTTGAATTAGGCCACACTTGATCATCAAGAGACAAGTGGGGATACGTTCCGATCTTGATTTTCTTTAGGCTGCAAAATGTAACACATCTTTATGGCATGCAACATAGGGATACTGCTGGCTGAATCAAAGTTACACTGTGGAAATTTTAGAACTTCAAACATTTCTGTTGACACTTGATTCCTATTTGTTGAGATGATATGTTAAAAAATCAAGGTAATGTGATAGACTTGCAACCTGCTTTTCTGTTCCCTGGAAAAATGTAAAGATTACAAACATCTTTTGCTTCCAGTGCTTATTATAGACCATGGAGCACTTGTTGCTTTTATGGCAATGCTTGTTGATTATTAATAACCTAGCTACTGATTATATGCTGTTGAATGACTTTTGGGAAGTGGGGCGAGAACATAATCTTGTAATTGAAAGATGCTGACTTTTTTTTGTGAAATTTGGAGAGATTTATAAGATAAGTGTTGTACCAGTACACACTATTTAGACAGCCAGAGGAAATGGGAAAATTAAGTTTATTTACACCATAAGATAGGTTGAATGATAAAGTGCTTAAGAAAAACGTGATGAAGCTAAAGATGGATTATGCAAGTAATCTTATGCTTCTGTAGCTTTTGCACTATCAGAGCTACCTTAAAATGGTAGTCAAATCCCTGTTTCTAACTATAGTACTGAGTAGTTCACTTGGATAACATTGTGAATAACTCCACAATACTGTAATGGAAACACTTTTAAATGATGCTGGCTGCTAGAAATAAGCTCTTAGTTTGGACAGTTTTTGTGTAGGTTAATCAATTAAATTTAGAAATGTCAAGTTTTAGTATTTCTTGCATATAAACACAGCTCCATAGGATTTCAAAGGAAACACAAAATTACGATTCTGTCTTATTTGAGTACTTGCCAACATTCAGAGGTTTGCATCAAGCATTTTGTTATTACAACCAGCTTGGCATTAAGAATTTTAAAAATCTAGATCGTGTGAGAAGATGGTGGCATAACGATAATGTTGCTGGACGAATGATCCAGAACCCCAGGCTAATGTTCTGAGGGTGTGGGTTTAAATTCCACCGTTGGATTTGATTACAAATTTGCAGTTAGTATGGTAACCACTGCCAATTATTGTAAAAATTCATCTGGCTCACTAATGTCCTTTTATTGGAAGGAAATTGCTGTCCTTACCTGGGGATCACAGCATTAGGTCAGCTAATAAAATGACCGACGAAGAGTCTGAGACTGAGGCTGGTAAGGCTAAGAGAAGCAATAGACAGGGAGGTTATCAAATACGGTAGGACTGGCAATCTGAAGTGTATTTGTTTTAAAGTGTGGGTATGATGGATAAAGGAGATGAAATTGGAGCTTGGATTAATACATATAATTATAATATTGTAGCTGTTACAGAGATCTGGTTGAGAGGGGGACAAGACTGGCTATTTAACCTTCCAGGATTTAGATGTTTCAAGTGTGATGGAAAGGAATGCCAAAGAGGTGGAAGGAGTTTGGATTACTGATTACAGCTGTGGTATTCTCCCTAATGAGGGAGGACACCTTGGAGGGCTCATCCAGCAAGGTCACATGCGTAGGGCTCAGGAATAGGAGGGGTGCAGTTGCTTTGATGGGATTGTACTACATGTCTTCCAATAGCCAGTGAATGATATAGGAACAGAAGTGTGGACAGATAATGGAAAAATGTGAAAACAATAGGGTTGTTGTGGGTTATGTTGACTTCCCCTATGTTGACTGGGACTCATTTAGCACTAGTGGCTTGGATGAGGAAGAATTTGTTAGGTGTGTCCAGGATGGGTTTTTGAAACAATATGTAAATTGTCTAGCCAGGCAAGGGTCTCTACTGTACCTGATATTGAGGAATGAGCCTGGACAGGTATTTGAAGTTTCAGTTGGGGGCATTTTGGGAGCGGTGATCATAATTCTATTAGTTTTAAGTCACTTTTGGATGAGGGTAAGAGTAGTTCTCAAGTAAAATTACTAAATTGGGGGATGGCTAACAACCACAATATTAGGCAGGAATGGGGGAATATGGATGGGAGCTGTTTGAGTGTAAATTCACATCTGGCATGTGGAAATCTTTCAAAGGTCTGTTGATCAGAGTTCAGGACCAACATGTTCCTGTGAAAATAAAGGATAAGTATGGTAAGATTCAGGAACCTTGGATGATCTGAGAAATTGAGGGCTTAGTCAAAAAGAAAAAGAAAACGTCTGTAATATTTAGGAAATTGAAGGCATAGCCCTCGAAGAATACAGAGAGCAGGAAAAACCTCACAGGAATTAGGAGTTTTCAAAGGGACCATGAAGTATCTTTAGCAAACAGGATTAGGGAAAATCCCAAGGTGTTTTATCCTTGTATAAGGATCAAGAGAGTAGCTAGGGAAAGGGTGGGTCCACTCAAAGATATGAATGAATTTATGGGACTGGAGGTGAAGTTCTTACTAAATACTTTGCATTGGTATTCACGAAAGAGAAAGAAGTGGTGGATGGTGAGTCTTGGGAGGGGGTATGTTGTATTTTTGGGCATGTCAATGTACAAAAAGGTGGTGGTGTGTTTTGAAGAGAGTTAAGGAAGACAAGTCCTGAGGACCTGCTCGGATCCATCCCAAAATGCTGAGGTAGACAGATGAGGGAATTGAATGGAATTTTTCTACCCTCTTTAGTCACAGGAGTGGTCAGAGAGGATTGGAGAATAACCAACATTGGGGGTGGGGGCTGCATAGAATATAAAGACTGGTAAGTCATGTTGCAGCTGCACAGTTTTATTTAGGTCACATTCCAGATATTCTTTATAGCTTCAGTTACCACACTACAAGAATGTGGATGCTTTGCTGTGGGTACAGAAACGGTTTACCAGGATGTTGCCTGGCTTGGAGGTATTAGCTGTGAGGACAGATTGGAAAACTAGATTTGTTTTCACTTGAATGTTGAAGGATGAGGGGTAACCTGATAGAAGTTTACAAAATAGAGGCATTGATAGTTAGTCTTTTTCCCAGGGTGTAAATGTCAATTACAAGGGAACGTAGATTCAAGATAAAAGGGAGTAACTTTAAAGGAGATCATAGAATCCCCACTGTATAGATAGGGGCCATTTGGTCCATTGAGTTTGCACTGATCATCTGATCATCCCACCCAGACCCAACCCCCACATTTACCATGGCTAATCCACCTAGCCTGCACATCCCTGGATACTACAGGGGCAATTTAGCATGGCTGCTTCACCTCACCTGCACGTTTTTTGATATGAAAGGCAAGTTTTTTTTTGTGCTGAATGCCTGAAGTGCATTGCTAGAGGTGGTGGTTAAGCTGTATACAGTAATGATGTTTGAGGCATCTTGACAGATACATAAATTGACAAGGAACGGAGGCAAGAAGAAGTTTTTAGTTTAGAAAAGCATTGTATGTTGGTGCAGTCTTGATGGTCTGAAGGGCCATGATTGGTGTGCATAAATATCTTAATATAAGTAAAGCCATGGGGTACTGACAAACATCACTGATACAATATCTGTATTTTTCTTAAAAATCTGAAATCTATTTCCAGTTTATAAGAATCTAAGATGAACCAATGATATGAGTCGTTTATTCTTTGGACTTAGTGTGGTGCCATAGTACTGGTCTTTGTTTCATTTGGATACTTTCTCCTTTTTTGTTCGTGATTTTGCTTGGCAGCTTTATTGCCTTTAAGAAAGAAGTACACCCTGGTATGTTTTATTTTGACAATTTAATGTACCCTGTTGCCTATTTCCTTGAGTTACATTGAAATCATGCTGTAAGGCTACCTTAAATACATACATACTACTGTGTTTTCAGTGAGGTTGTTCTTCTTTCCAAACTCATCTTTTCACACCTTTCTAATCTGAGTTTTTCTAATCTTTCTTCATTGATTCTTTCTGCATGGGGAATGATTTATCTTTTTAATTTGTTCATATTTTCCTAAAGCGCATTAATAAACTGGAAGTGACCAGATCAGGACACAACAATCCCAAGTCTTGTCTGACAGGTGCATTGTTAAGAAATTGCATCAATTTCAACCCTGCTGTTTAAGATACACAGAAGCATTCTTTTCTCTGCTGCTTTTATCATGCTGAAAATTACTTGTTAACCATCATTATCGTATTTTTCTATAGGCAGTTAGTGCGTTCAAAGTATCTATAAAGACAAATGAGCAGTATTCCCACATTTAAAGCAGTCTAATGTGAAAAAGATAGAGGACAGTCCATACTCAAGACCTACCTATCCAAGCAAAACAACAGCTTGTATTAGTTTCTCAGTCAGAGTCTGGTGCAATAAAAAACAGTTGTGCTTATGGGTTGTGGTCCTTCACTTGAATATTTCTGCTGTGGCAAACTCTTAACACCAAAGTAAAATGAACAAGATTTACAAGGATGTTAGAGATTGAAAGGTTTGAGTTATATGGAAAGGCTGGATCTGCTGGGACCTTTCCCCTAGAGCATAGGAGGCTGGGGGGCAACCTTTTTGAGGTTTATAAAATTGAGGGCATAGATAAAGTGAATAGTCAAGGTCTTCACCAGGACAGAGCATTCAAAACTAGAGGACATAGGTTTGACGTAAGAGCATAACATTTAAAAGGGATCTGAGGGGCAGCTTTTTCACAGAAGATGGTGTATAGGTGGAATGAGGTGTCAGATGAAGCAATAGAGGTGAGTACAATTGCAGCATTTAAAAGACATTTGGACAGGTACATGAATAGGCAAAGTTTAGAGGGGTGTGGACCAAATACAGGCAACTGGGACTAGTTCACTTTAAGAAACCTAGTCAGCATGGATGAGTTGGGCCAAAGGACCTGTTTCCATGCTGTATGACTCTGATTCTATTAACACAATTAAGAATTAAGTTAATTTAAAACTAATTTGTTCACTGTATGCTCATGGGACAGACTTTGTTTCTAGATGCAATGCCCAGGCTTCTCTCATTTCCACGTTTTCCTAAATATTTTATGACTATGATCTTTTATTCCTGGTAGCCTTCTTATGAATCTTTTCTGTACTTAAAGTATTTTAGCATCCTTCCTGAGTGCCTAAAGGGTGGTGCAACTGTTGTTATCTAACTGTGAATTGTTTTTGTCGAATTCAACATCTTGCTCTTTACACAGTTCCAGTATGCATAACTCCCAGAATCCCATGAATCTTTTAATGTCCCTTTTTTAAAATGAAAAACTAATCCCACAGTTAAAGGTCCACAACACTGTACCTCCCAAACAGCTGTTCCCTGATCTGTTCCACATTGGAAAGAGGATTATAGTCAATCTCATCGAAACATATCGGATTCTTAAGGGCTTTGACAGGGTAAATTCTGAGAGAATGCTTCCTCTGTTGGGAAAGGCTAGAACCAGAGGGCACAGTGTCAGAATCATGTGGCGACAATTTAAGACTGCAATAAGTTGGAATTCCTTCTCTAAAGGTTGTCTTTGGAACTCCTTACCACAGAGCTGTCGTAGCAGAGACCTTGCTTTTTTTTTAAAGACTTAACCCTTGATTTCCCAAATGATCAAGAATCTATGAGGAAAGGGCAGGAAAATGGATGTGAGGAATGTCAGATCAGCCACGATCCTGTTGAATGGCAGAGCAGGCTCAAGAGGCAGATGGCCTACTCTTCCTATTTCTGTGGTCTTGCAAATTAAATCCCTGGAATGTGTGGGAAAACTGAAGAGAACTGTACACAAATTACAGTAAATTACAGTTTAAGTCGGCAGTTGTCCATTGTCCAGATGTTATAGGGAAAATCAGTTGATGTTGATCGTCCACTGTTCAAGCTAATTAAACAGTGTAATTGAAGTGTACTTAAGGTTAGGACCATTTCTTAAGTCTCTTTTTCGTTTTACAAGCTTCAGAACTTGTCTCGTGTTCCAAAGTTTTGTGGTATTATATCACAAACCAAAAATATGAACAGCTCAGTCCAAATTTGCACCAATGGAAAATAGCCATACACAAAGCAGATCAAGCTTTTCACATTCTGCTTTCTAAGTTGAACTTTACAGTTGTTTTTATTCATTTTTCTGAGTTCAAGAAATTACATTGTCCTAAATATTTTCTTTCCTGTATGTCTTGGAAATTTTTCTGTTATACTGTAGTATGGTGGTTAAGAAGCCATACACATCTGCAAGGATTGAATGGCTGAGCAGACTCAATGGGCTGAATGACTGAAATCGGTTCCTATATCTTTATTTTTAACTTTGTACAGAAAAGGACACCAGCTTAATTGGGGTTTAGTTTTCTGTTTTCATTTTCTGTTTGATTTATCTTTTATCATATTTGTATTTTAACTGTTCAGAAATGAGCCCATATTAAAATTAAATGTTCATTTTTAATAGAAATTAAGTGAGAAGTTACAAGAAAAAGAAATGAAGTCCTCTTGATGGTACTATTTCAGTTCAATCATGTACGGCATGGCAGTGTCACAAGACATGCTAAAGAAATGTCAGTGTAATTTTAAGTACAGTACCCAGACAAATAAAGATAACACACAGGTTTTGGATTGGGGTACAGACAAGGTATTCTGGGTGTTTCTAAACAGAGTTCGTGCATGTTTCAATCTCAGCAGTGGAACTGTATTCAAAACACCCACAGTTTATTAAGCTGTTTGTGCAATGAGGTGTTCAGTGTGAATGTGGAAGTACTGTTCATTCTCGGTTACTAGTTCGTTTGATAATGCATTGTAGGTGCATGTTCGTTATTTTTGAGCAAATTCTTGATGCAAACTCTTGCAAACTAGAAGACCCTTGGCAAATGTTGTGGAAACCTTGAAGATAGGTTGTGGGATGCTCCTTGGCTGTACATGAATCCCCATTGGCATGTTCAGGGCTATGTAACCACTGGAGAGCTGCTAGTGACTGGCTGTGGTGGTGTGCAGGCTGGTTATGGAATAGTGTTCCTTAGGGTCTGTTGATGCTTTTGAGGGTTTTTTTTGTGGGGGTTAAAAAAAAATGAATCACAGCCAAACTATTGCAGTGAATGTTGCAATGAATGTGAGCTCCAGTTGTCTTGGTTTATTTTTCTCTCTGCTAAGCATCTTTCCTATTGCTTTGGTTAAACATCTTTTCTTTTTTGCAGTCAGGAAGCTGCAGATTCTTCTGAAAAAAGTGGAAATGAAGAGAATGGGGAAGTGTCGGATGAAAATCGAGATCCAAATACAGCCGCAAGCAAATCTATTAAACACAAGAAAAAGAAACACAAGCATCGGAGTAAACACAAGAAGCATAAGCATTCTTCAGAAGATGACAAGGAGCGAAAACATAAGCACAAACACAAGCATAAAAAGCATAAAAGGAAAGAGAGTGAAGGCTTTGAGAAGGATGGTGATCACTCAATTAAAAGACCTAAATTAGATGATTACGCTCTTTTGGAGGACTTAGAAAAACAAAGGGCAATGATAAAAGCCGAATTGGACAGTGAACTAATGGGAGGGAAGGTTCAATCTGGCATGGGTTTAATTCTGCAGGGTTATGTTTCTGACTCTGAGGAAGAGGGGGAAATCCACGAGAAGACTCGGAATGGTGAAAGAGTTGCATCTAATCGTGACGTTTCTGAAATCTTGCCTGTTAGGGACAATAAAGTTAAACGAGAGCCCATAGAATCCAAGCCTGTTTCAAAGAGACGAAGTAAAAGCAGATCAAAAGACAGGACTAAACATACCAAATCTGAGAAAAAGAAAAATAGGCTGAGTTCGGAACATAAAAAAGAGAAAGAGAAAACAAGAAGTAAATCTCACGAGCGAAAGCGTTCAAGGAGTCCCATCAAAAGCAGTAAGCCTGGAGAAAAACCAAGGTCTCCAACATCTGTGAAAAGACGATCTCAAGAAAAGAGTAAAAAATCAACTCCAGCTGAAGATGGGACAAAGTCAAAGGATCGCAAGAATGTAACAAATGAAAGCAAAACAAAGGAACGGAATAAAAAATCAAAATCTCCTCCAGTGAAAAGGAGCAAGTCAGGAGAGAGAAGTCAGAGATCCAAATCCAAAGACCGTGAGAAGAGATCTAGAAAATCTGAAATAGAGAAGGAAAAAAAATCTCTGAAGTCTCCATCCAAGGATGTTCCTTCTGGGAAGGAGAATCGGTCGCCACTCAAGAAACATGCACTTTCTCCCAAAAGGAAAAGCCTTTCTCCAAAACAACATAGAGAAAAGTCATCCAAACATAGCCGATCACCCATCATTAATGATCGTGCACCTAAAAAGAGTCAGTCTCCTTCACGGAATATGTCCCCGCCAAGAAGAGCTAAAAGTAGATCTATAGAACAGAGGCGGAGGGAGAGTGAACGAACAAGAGCTTTGTCTCCAAGGTAATGCAGCACCCTTATTTGAGATAGTCAAATGTACAATAGTAGTTAACTTTCTAATATATCAGTTTTCATCATGTATTTCCTCTGCAGCCATTTCCATTGTTATTGTTTTCTATTACCATTGAGCGAGGCATTGCAGAATTGTTGCTCTCAACTTGGTTAGCACTTTGACACTGCAGCACAAATTTGGGGATACTTGGATTGTA
Organism: Ginglymostoma cirratum; assembly: GCA_024137785.1. Taxonomy (NCBI): domain Eukaryota; kingdom Metazoa; phylum Chordata; class Chondrichthyes; order Orectolobiformes; family Ginglymostomatidae; genus Ginglymostoma; species Ginglymostoma cirratum. The sequence continues at coordinate 30,207,326 of JAHRHZ010000030.1, forward strand.
CGGCACAAATGACAGTTTGCACTGAGGTCTCATACATTTGACCTTGAACCTACTGCAAAAAGCCAGTGTAACAGAATAGTATTCTGATTAAATACTATTTAATTTAAATAATATGCAGAATCTTCTCCTTACCTCTAGATATTTTGTTTATCTTCAGAAACTTGTATCTGAGGGGTGAGGGAAGGAAGGAAGCATTTAGTTTGGATGCTCTGGCCACCAAACTGTGGAGCTGGCTTGATTAAACAGTTTGTCTTTTCCTGCCTGTCAGCAACTATACATACTTTCAAAATACTGACGGGGTAATGCAGTCAGCATTTCGGTGTGTCTGAATCGAGATGAACTAGACAACTGCTTGCTTAGGAGATTAAGTCTGTAGTCCAAAGTCTAGCTAGAGTTTGAGACAAAAATATAAAGTGCAGGAAAAGCTCACCAGTCTGGTGCCATCTGTAGAGAGAAATCAGGGTTAATGTTTCGGGTCGAGTAACCCTCCCTCAACGTCTAGCTAGAATTTGTCAGGTGATGATGTTGTCAAGAATGATATGGATGAATTTGGAATACTGTACCAAGCTAATATTACAGCTGAAATGTTGAGTTTTCTGAGATAAAAGCATGAATTTGCAGTTAGTTGGGCAGCAATCTCTGGCTATACATAGTAATTGGACACCATTAGTGGAGGGAACACGTGAACGTACAAAATTGCCAGGCAGGAAAGACCTACTGTCTAATTGAGCCTGCTCCACAGTTTGGCCAGTGTGTCCAGACTAAATGCTTCCTTTCTTCTCTCATCCCCTGTCCTCACCCCTCAGATAAAAGTTTCTGAAAATAGACAAAACACAGAATACTAGGGAAAATATTCTTCTGGAAAATTGTTTCCAGACCCTCCAAGTGATCAAAACTATTCCAATAGATCACATTGACCTATGACACTTACCTTTTTGAAAAATGTAATTCCGTATCGAGATCATTGCCACTTTTAAGGACTGGTTCAGCCCTTAAAGGCATGCAGAAATGCAACACCTATGCTCTCGGTGACGGTGAATTCCAGAGACTCGCTATCCTTCAGGAAAAGGAGACCCACCTGACAGAGTCTATTCTTGTTCTTCCATAGACTAAATTTATATCCCTCATCATCCTCAATCTGTTAAACTGAAATAATCCTTCTCAATAGGCACAATATCCTGGCCCAGAATTGTTATGGTTTTTGATCAGATTGCTTCCTGCTCTGTTGCTGTAAATTACTATCGTTCTTGAGTCTGTCTTGAATAGTTAAGGTTCTTTAATCCAGGAATTGTTCTTGTTCTTGTGACTCCTCAGAACCTTTTCCAAGGACAAGCTAGCATTCATCAAGGTGTGGGAAGTGGGTAGACGAAAATAGAGGGCAGTGCTCCAGAAGCTGTTTGACTGGCAACCTGTATCATGTTAAAATGGTCTCCTTTGCCACGTACTTTTATTTATTTATTTATTTATGGGACGAGGGAGTTGCTGGCTAGGCAGCAGAGGGCAGTTAGGAGTCATCCACATTGCTGAGAGTTTAGAGTCACGTGTAGGTCAGACCAGATGAGGATTGCAGCTTCCTTCCCTAAAGGACATTAGCGAACCATATGGGTTTTTCCGATGCTCGACAATAGATTCACGGTCATCGTTTAGATTCTCAATTCCAGGTATTTATTGAATTCAAATTCCACCATCTGCTATGGCGGGATTCAAACCCAGGCTCCAGACTGTTTTCCGGTTCTCTGGATTAACAGTCCAGTGATAATACGCACTAGGCCATGGTCTCCCCATACTGAATTAGTATGTTAATGCAGAAAAGGATCTGACTACTTCCGTCTTAATTTGAGTGTTAATGTACCTGCAAATGTTTACACACGTTCACTTGTCTAGCAGAGGACTCTGCTGGGAGAGAAGAAACCACGACATTTTAAATTCTAATGACTAGTGAAACAGCACCATAGCATAGAAAATAAGCTTCCACGTGACCATGTTCTGTTAGTGAGTTAGAGTAGGGATCATCCTTTCCTAAGCCAACTTGATTAACTTCAACCTGGGGAGGGTGAACCTATCAGGAAATAAAAATATAGTCTTTATTTATTTTCATGCAGGTATTTAAATGTATTAGGAAGTTGGGTTGCACTATGTTAATTGTTTAATTTGGGGAAAAGGTGTCATGCTTGTTGCTCGGCTCCATTGCTGAATACACGTCACTTGCAGGGAACAGTACTGAAAGAGTTTGAGCAAAAAGATTTAGGTGTTACTGTGCATGCAGATTACTGAAGGTTCATAAGTAGCATAGAGACACTGGCTAAAGCTTACAAGGAATTGGGTTGTGTTAATGTTTTGATTTTGTTTGGCTCCACAGTGTGCCATTTCTGACTGATCAGTTATAACTCTGAAAAACCTTCCCATTCAACAACATGTAAATCAATAACAGTCCATAGCATTCTGGTGTTAAAGAAAGAGTGTTGTTATCCTGCATTCTTTGCAGGAATTCAAGAAGTTTGGAACTTAGCATTTTTAACTGGAAGAATAAGTTCTATTTTCTGGGGCCTAATTTTGTAAAAATTCCATCGGTGCTTTAATATGATTCCTGTTAATGCATATTCAAGTTAGAATACGCTACCATAATTTGATGAAGCATTTACATTGACTGCAAGTGGCCTTGCGTGAGGCTTTCTTAAGTTATATCCTTGCAACAGAACAGTTTGATTGTGGCTTTGGAGCCAGCCCACACAGAATATTTGTGTTCATATTTTAACAATTTTTCAGCATTTGTTACTGAAGTATTCTGTTTGTCAACTTTAGAACAAGGTCACGAGATGAACCAGCAAGTAGACTAGAGCGATCCAGAGATGTAAGCTCCTCTCGGCGGTCTCCAGCACGGAGAAGAGCCAGCAGATCTCCCATCCGGAGGAGATCTCGTTCACTCCTCAGACGAAGTCGATCTCCAAGGAGACGAAGTCGATCAAGGAGGAGGTAATTAAATATTTTCTGGAAATTATAAACTTCTGGGTAATTGGAGACAAATTGCATCTTGGGATTGTAAGACTCAGGAATATATGAATAATTTGGATTTGAACTAATTTTCTGTCATAACCAACATTTTAAAATAAATTTTAATAATCAGCTTTACAATAACAGAAATGCTTTATCTGATACTTGCATTACAAGATTTAATTCTTTAAGATGCAGAATAAAAGCTTGATTAATCCAAAGAATTGAGCATTTCTGTTCAGGCTGTTCACTTCTTGGGTACATTGAGGGGATGTATTTTTCAATTTTTCTGTTTTTACCAGATTCAACAATTTTGATTTAAACTTGATGCAAAAAGCAACATTTTTGAATTAGGTGCAAATTAAATTTGCTTTAGAAATGTACTGAAATTTCTGAATACAGTGCATATTGGATAACAGAACAAACATTTCAGTTTAAGTTGCTGTTTTTTGTCTACAGTTGTTTCTAGAGATATTATTTTCATTTTGTATTCTTAAAATCAAATTCTGTGCACAATTTTTATCTTTCCTGAGGTTAATTGGTTAAAACGTTTCCTAGCTTGCAAAGTTGTTGTTTTAGTTGAACGTCTGTCTTTTCTGTGCAATGGAAATGGGGAAGGACGGTTTTCTGCATAACCTTTCCTGTTATCTTCTATGCTTTGGAAATGGGTGCTTGAATTAGTCTTAATTGCTGAAATGGCAATCCCAGAATTTTATAAATGAAGGTAATGTCAGCAGTTTTCTGGAAGTCTTATCTGGTTTTATGCACTAGGCTAAACTTACCTGTTTTAAAAAATATCTAATTTCCTTTACTGCTGCTTCTCGTACTGTTGTCTCGCAAGGCATTCTGGTTCTTAACAGCCACTAACTGCTTTAAATTTTTCTGTTGTTCGTGGTTTGCATATCTGAATTCTCAGTTCCTTTTAACTTCTTGTGCTCAGCCATGCATGTGTTGTATCATAAAGGGTGTGACACATGTGGTACCTTCTGGCTTGCTGCTTACAAGGTACATTGATAATCTTCTGTATGTTCTTCTATACAAAACAACTCCTTTTTGTTATTTTGGTGATGAGTCTGTTCTCTGCTTGCAATTCAGTGTGTGAAAATGGTTATGCATTTTTCAACTGATCAAAGCTCTTCATAACACTCCATCTGACAACCTCATAACTTTAGTTTCTACTCTATTCTAACTAAAACTCTCTGTTCTGTAACTTCATAACTTTCCTAGAGTGGGATTGCAAAATGAGGCAGTTGTGGTCTAACCACAGGTTGTATTGGTTTAGCCTTGTGTCTGGATTTTTATTTTTACTATTTTTATTCTAGATTCTAAGGTTTATAAACAGACTGTCATTCTCTTTAAAAATAATTCTTGCTGTCTTGTGTTTAATTACTGGTATATGTGAAGGATAATAATTGATTTATTGTTGCATGTGTCAAGATACAGAGAAAAGTGGTGTTTTGCATGATATACTACCGGATTGTACCATACAAAGTGCATTAGAGTAGCACGACACAGTGCAGAATACTGTTACAGCTGGAGAGAAGGTGCAGAGAGAGAGAGATCACAATACTTGAGAGGTCCGTTGAAAAGTCTGATAACAGCGGGGAAGAAGCTGTCCCTGAATCTTTTCGTGTATATTAAAACTCCTGTCTTCTGCCCGACTGAAGAGTTTGGACGTGTGTATAACTGGGATGGGAGGTATATTTGATTATGTTGGATGCTTTCCTGAGGCAGCAGCGTATATAGATGGAAAGCTGGTTTATGTGATGGACTGGGCTGTGTTCACAACTCTCTAGTTTCTTGCGGTCTTGAGAAGAGCAGTTGCCATATCACTAAGTCACTCTGCTCATAGTTCTATTATTTATCTTTCCTTCTATTTCACAAGTCACTGTGTTAATTTCAATCCTTCATCTGTCAGGACTATTGACCTGCCTGAATCATTAATTATTTATGGCCCTTTTCTCAATGCTAATGTTTCCTTGTGTGTGCAGGTCTAGATTTTGGGTGAGTCGATCTCTAAACTGACCTTAATTTTACTGAGATTCCTGTGACACCTTGTCAAATGTTGTTTACAAATACATGACATCTGCTTATTCTTTGCAGTACATTTGGGGAGTTTATTCGTTCTGTGTCTGGGCACAATCTTGGGTCATTGAGGGAACTGATGTGTAAAGCCATTTTCTTCTCTTTGGCAGCACAGTGCATTGCACCTTTTTGTTACTACCACCAAAAACCACTTTCGCAGTTGGTGTGGCGATCCTTGCTAGAACCAAACCTAGCAGTGGAAAAGATATTTTTATTTTCGTTCACTCTTGGGAGTGAGCTTTGCTGGCTGAGCAGTATTTATTGCTCATCCCTAATTGCCGTTGAGAACGTGGTGGTGAGTTGCTTACTTGAAGGTATATCTACGGTGCCGTCGGGGGAGAATTCTTGGATTTTGACCATTGAAAGTGAAGGAATGGCGATACATTTCCACAGCAGGATGGTGCGGCTTGGAGTGGAACTTACAGGCAGTGGTCTTCCCATGAAGACTTTCCACGTCAGGCAGAGGTTCACCTGCACATCTGCCAATGTGGTATACTGCATCCGCTGTACCCGTTGTGGCTTCCCCTACGTCGGGGAAACCAAGCGGAGGCTTGGGGACCGCTTTGCAGAACACCTGCACTCAGTTCGCAACAAACAACTGCACCTCCCAGTCGCGAACCATTTCAACTCCCCCTCCCATTCCTCAGATGACATGTCCATCCTTGGCCTCCTGCAATGCCACAGTGATGCCACCCGAAGGCTGCAGGAACAGCAAATCATATTCAGCCTGGGAACCCTGCAGCCCAATGGCATCAATGTGGATTTCGCAAGCTTCAAAATCTCCCCTCCCCCAACCGCATCCCAAAACCAGCCCAGCTCATCTCCACCTCCCTAACCTGCTTTTCCTCTCACCCCAAGCCACACCCCCATCTCCTATCTACTAACATCATCCCGCCCCCTTGACCTGTCCGTCCTCCCTGGACTGACCTATCTCCTCCCTACCCACACTCACCTTTACTGGCTCCATCCCCGCCTCTTCGACTTGTCTGCCTCCTCTCCACCTATCCTCTCCTCTATCCATCTTGTATTCACCTCCCCCTCTCCCTATTTATTTCAGAACCCTCTTCCCCTCCCCCATTTCTGATGAAGGGTTTAGGCCCGAAACGTCAAGTTTTTCTGCTCCTATGATGCTGCTTGACCTGCTGTGTTCATCCAGCCCCATGCTTGTTATCTGCTGTCCTTATCCTTTTAGACGGAAGTGGTTGTGGGTTTGGAAAGTAGTCAGGATCTTTGAACTCTGCAGTCTTGCAGATATAACACATTTGCTTACATTGAACATCATTGGTGGAGGGTGTGGATGTTTGTGGATACACTTGGGAACAAGCGGCAAGGTAAAGTTTAGTTCACGGAGATCCGGAAGTTGGTGAAAAATCTGCCACACTCTTTTAAAAAAAAAAAAAAAAAAAAAGAGAAAAACGGTCTGGAACAATGTGCTACTTTCTTGGGGATTTACTTTGTGATGCATTTTAACTGGAGAATTTGTGCATTTTAAAATTTCTTAATTTTACTGTTACGATTGCATTTATATGTGGCTTCTGGAATTTCACATTACATCTTGAGACTCGGTAAGTTAGCATACCTATCTGCCTTTGTCTCTGATAGGTCTCTGGAGAGAGACTGGAATCGAAGAAGCAGATCTCGCAGAAGGCGATCGAGGTCACGAGATCGGCGCAGACGTAGAAGTGGAAGCAGGGACAAAGAAGACAAATTTAAAGGAAGTCTTTCTGAAGGAATGAAAGTTGAACAAGAATCCTCTGATGAAAAGTAAGATTTTTTTAAAGTTTAAAAGTGTGCTACAATAATAGAACATGATACAATATGAGGATTTATGTTAGACAGGCCAAAATGTAACTCCATCCAGAGTAATGCAGGCTGAACATAAGTGGTTGAATTGGGAAAAGGTGGTCACTGCTCAGTTATGCAGCATAACTGTTAATTGCAGGGAAGCTTAAATGTGGTACCATTGGATGAGAAATTTTAGCTCGCAAATCACAAAATAAGTGCTAACTATTAGAGAAATATTGGGCCTTTCCTCCACTATCAATTTATTTTAATAGAACTGAAAACTAAGATTTTGTGATTTAAGTTAGCTTTTCTGTTTGTAGTTTAATGTGGCATCCTTCTTTGCTGCTTATTTACTTGGTTTTATGAATGGCTTTTGTGATAAAAATGGACAAGATATTATCATTTTTAGAAATTTGATCCTTAAATAGAAGCGGATATTGGCTTCAGTTCTGAGGGCAACTCTTTTTGTTTTAAACTGTCAACCATTTAGGACAGCAACCTGAAAACATTTCCAACAAAGCATGTGGTTCAGTCAAATGCTTAGGATAACTGTGATAAAATGCTGATATAGGGAGAAGTTGAATAGGCTGGGTCTATTTTCCCTAAAGCATCAGAGGCTGGTGGGTGACTTTATAAAGGTTAATAATATCAAGAGCCTGGATAGGGTGAACAGCTAAGGTCTTTTCCCTGGGGTGGGGAGTCCAAAACTAGAGGGCATAAGTTTAAGGTGAGAGGGGAAAGATTTAAGAGTCCTAAGGGGCAACTTTTCCATGCAGAGATTTGTGCGTGTATGGAATGAACTGCCAGAGGAAGTGGTGGAGGCTGGTACAATTAAACATTTAAAAGGCACCTAGATGGGTATATGGATAGGAAAGGTTTAGAGGGATATGGGCTAAATGCTGGCCAATGGGACTAAGTTAGGATTAATTTAAGGTAACTGATAGGATTGGATGAGTTGATCCGAAGGGTCTGTTTCCATGCTGTCCAGCTCTGTCTTTGTGCTGAATTCATCAGTGATTGAACCACAGGCCTCTACTTAAGGTGCAGTTCAGAAAGAGCAGGAGTTTTAGTCAGGAGAGCAGTCACCCTAACAGAAATCTGATTTGTGAAATTTTATATAGTAGATGCCAAGTTGACAGCTGAAAACATCAGAACTGAAGGGAACTTCTTGCTAGCAGAACTGTAAAGTCCTAACTGTCTCAGCAGTCCAAAAGGACAAATAGAAAGAATTAGTCAAGTCAGAAATTAATGAATTGAGATAGGAGTGATTTGTTTCTCCGGAATTGGGTATCTGTTTAAAAAGACATTCCTGGGAAACAGGTTGAAACTTTGTTTCCAGATTATTTTAAGATCTTTCTAAACTGCCATAAATATAGTTTTGTTTTTCTTTCTTTGGTGTGATAAATTTTGTTCTAGGGTTAAAGAACATTGGCAGCCTTGTGTAGTACGTTCAGTGACTAACCAACCGCAAAAATTGAACTTTGTAATCTGTCAAGCCAGGTTTCACTGAGATCTTAGTTGCCTAGTATTGCCATCGACTGGCATCGTTTAAGTGTTGTATGTAAAGATTTTCAAAAAGAGATAATCATGTTTTAACAACTTTCTTGAGGTACTTGAAGAAATAAGAGCAGACTAGAGTAGTAGTTATAATATATTTGAGTTTTTAAAAGGTGTTTGATAAAGAAGCACCTAATAGATTCAACACGAAGGTTGAAAATTGGAATCAAAGGAAAGGGAGCAGAATAAATAGCTGACCACAATATAAAACTGGATAGATGTTAAAAGTCGAGATAACAAGGTGTGGAGCTGGATGAACACAGCAGGCCAAG
>JAHRHZ010000030.1:30216415-30231504 GCA_024137785.1 Ginglymostoma cirratum
ATGATGCTGCTTGGCCTGCTGTGTTCATCCAGCTCCACATCTTGTTATCTTGGATTCTCCAGCATCTGCAGTACCTATTATCTCAGATGTTAAAAGTCGCTGCTTGGACTGGAAAATGGTGGAAGGTGGTGTTTCAGAGAATTTGTGCTGATATGTTCACCATTTCCTCAAAATATTTGGTCTCTAAATCAGAAATGCCATTCCAAGCTTTATGACTGATGCCCAATTTGGGAGATGTAGTTAATTGTGTCGAGGGTGTGGCAAGTTACACAACATTAATAAACTTGCAAAATGGAGCCACCTCTAAGTTCCCCTCCAAACCCTATGCCATCCTGATTTGGAAGAATGTTGCTGTCAAAACTGAATATTAGATAAATCATATGGGGATTTACAAGACTTGTCTTAAACTTGTGTTTAGCTTTGTTTTGTGTATGTAACACTTCTGTTTGTTTTTTGCCTTTAGTCTTGAGGATTTTGATGTAGAGGAGGAAGATGAAGAAGCCGTTATCCAACAAAGGCGTGAACAGAGATTGGCAATTGTTCAGGTATTGTATCAAGTTTTAGTTTCTACTTTTAAATCAAAACAGAATCTATTGTCTGTTTCCTTGGCTAGAAACAGTAATTAAAGTATTTTTTTAAAAAACAATTTAGTGTTGTTGCTACAAGTGGCTTCTCTTGGCTCCAAAGAGACACATTGTGCATTGAATGGCTCAAAATTCTAAATTTTAAAAACTAGAAGATGGCACACTTTATAGTTGCATCTTGTCTTGTTAAATCCTTTTTTGATGGATGATGTTGGGGACAATGTGAGCTGTGCATTTGTGAAAATGTCAGTGGTTTAACTTGGGAGTGGGGTAAAATTAATTTTGATACGTCATTTGAGTGACCATCCTCAGTCACCAGTTACTACCTTCCACCTTGATTTCATTTTCCTCCGATCACATCTTCCTTGTGTATGTATTATGACTTTTTATGTATCAATACTATCTGCTTCATGAATTCTACATTCTTTTCACTCTTCAGGTAAATATACATTTTTTTAAAAATTTGATCTATTAATTGGTATCTTATAACCCCACAAGCAGAAGTGGTTTCTCCACAGGCACCCTTTCATAGTTTCAGTTCTGTCAGGTCTCCTCTTGATCTCTTCTCCAGTAAAATGATTCCCAACTTATTTTCTAATGATAGTTGCACCCTCTGAATTCTGATGGCAATTTTCAATTTTTTGTATTTTCTCCAGTACTTTAACATCCACTTTCTAGTATAGAGATCAGACCTGTACTTGGTACTGCTTTGTGTGATCTATCCAAAATCATTTTAAAAATTAAGAATCTTTCTTCCCTGCAACCTGTCTTGATTTTCTATTCATCTAGAGCTGAATCTGAAAACTTTACAGCTTGTCACCATGAAACAACACAATTTGGTACTTCTATACTGTGGTGTCGGTGGTTTACTGCCAAATTTACTAATGTTTTTATGAATCTAATCATATGCAGCCGTAATGAGTTCAATCTACAGACTATACATATTATATTTATGATAAGCAGTTCTTTTCATGCATGTTCAAGTTTTGCTGGTTGTCTTGCTTTTAAAGCATAACCTTAAAGAATAAGACCCAAGGATGAGGCAACATTTGCAATTGAAACTCATTTCTCTTGTTTTGTAGAAATATAGAAACCCAAATGAAGACAGCAACATGTCTGGATTGTCTGAACCAAACAGTCCTCAGAGCAGCACTAGAAGCCGCTCTCCTTCTCCTGATGATATTTTTGAGCGAGCTGCAGCTGATGTCAAGGAGTACGAAAGGGAGAATGTTGATACCTTTGAGGCTTCTGTGAATGCTAAACGCAACCTCATGGCACTAGAGCAAAAAGAAGGTAGGATTCAGAAATGAGACTAGGATTGGATTTGCAGTAGTATTTAATGTTTTGCAGCCTGAATGTTATTCCCCATTTAACCTCTTCCTGGCTTCACTTCAAGTTTGTAATCTCAACTCAATTTTCGACAATGAGACAAATAAAGCTGCCATGCACAACTTATTTATTTTCCCCCTCTTGCTTAACTCAGTTGTTCCCTTTTGCACTCTAACAGTATTGGCTTCATGCCAAGCTCTCGTTCCATGATGGCCAAGTCCCTTTTCGTACCTTCCCCAAATTTATAGTACTTCAAGTTTTAGCTTTATTTGGTTTTTGCACTGTGGGATTATTCAACGAAGTCCAATACTGTCATCGGATGACGTTTGTTATACTGGTTCAGCATGGATTGGTAGTTTGCTTGTGACTGGGACCCAATTTTCTGGCATCCAATCTAAGGGCACTGAAACCAGCATTCCTAAGTTCCTGCCCTGGCTGAGAGCAGCAGTTCAGTCCAGACAAAGAACAGAATTTGGCACCAAAAATTATTTCAGCTACTACTGTGAACCCTTCTATATCTTCTGTTGTCTTCCTGGGTTTAGAGAAAAGCCTGGATTATTTGTTTTTAATTCGTAGCTCTGTTGGGTTCTTTGATAATTTTGCATGATATATTACTTTGTAGTCTGCCAAGGGATAAGAAGTTAATTGAGTTGACCTCCTGTGTAGAGCTGGTTGATTCTGGTTTCCAGATTTAAAATATCCACCATGTGCAGCGTACCTTTTTAAAGTTATTGATTCCCATTGCATCTTCCTTCTTTAATTATGATTTTACAGTGAAATTAAGTTCTCATCTGTGCAGACATAGATAACAACCTATTTTCTCTGAAAGGTCGTCTTGGCTGCTAAACTGTCATCCATGTTTGGATGATCTTAGTGCAGAAACTGGAAACTACTGCTTGGCTTGAAATCCTTCTTAGTCCATTAGGGAATCATATAGACAGGGTTAGTTACATGATCACTTCATTATAGCTATGTCAGTAAATGAAACTTTGAAGGGTACCTCATAGAGGCTTTAATCAATTCCGCAGCAATTAGAGGCTCAGTTTGCATTCAGGGTTTTACCTCCGGTCTGGCAGTCTAGTAGCTAGTGGCTCTGAAACAGATTTGTAAGCTTTGTTTCCTGTATCACTTGGTTCATTCTCGACCCGAGAGTTCTTAGTCATTTAAGACCATGTCATCACCGAGTAGATGAAGTATCCATCAAAGAGACAGCTCCCATTTAATCTGAGAAAGCACCTGCTGCACGTGGCTTCAAATAAAACCCAGCATAATTAACATGATTTATTCATCAAGGTGACTTTGAGTAAAATTAGCCATGACTAAGAATTTTACCAGGTGCAGACAAATGGTGAGCATCACCAGCCAGTGAAGTTGGTTCAGTAATCAGTCATGAATGCCCTCAAGGCCATTATAGCTATCTAAGGATCTGCCCATTTTAGTTGGTAATGTACAGTTTTCTGTCTGATGTACTACAGAGAATAATGGAGTTGGTTGTTGTCGACCCAAATCATTTTGCTGGCTGAAATCTGTGCTGGATATTTTTAGGAAGCAGCATAGGAAAGGTCCACCCTCAAAATTAGTAACAAACTCATCCCTCTCTATTCAAACCACAGTTGTAACTTTTGACCAAATATTCGTTGCAAGAAAAATCATTCCTACCAGTATTCCAGGAAACACATTAAAAAGGTTTCGAATAGAAGTCATAGTGCACAACTTTTCATTTGTGCATGACTTAAAGCAGTGACAATGGAAGTGCGCCCAACTGCAATCGGTGCAATGTGGTATGTTTTCTGTACCCAGCGGTAAGAAATGAGATGTGAATCCTGTGTTGAAGAATTTAAGTCCTTTGCATCTGTATATTACCTCCAACACCCTTTTCAAGTCTGTATGTTTTCCAGAAATTTGAGTTTTTAAAGTATGACGCGTACATTTTTTTGAGAGTTGGTACTTTTCCGGACGGTTTAAATATACAGATTGTGTGTTTTTTCTCTCTCTCTGCTCTGTGCAAGTGAATTTGTACTATTTGGAGGTGTTAGATTTGTATTTGAAGATCCTGTCTGAACTTAATTTTATTTGCAGGAGCTACTTTGAAAAAGCCAACGGTTCCAGATATGTTTACAGAATCTGATGACATGTTTGCTGCTTACTTTGATGTATGTATGTTCTACCTTTTTTTAAAGTGTTCATGAGTTGCCAAAGTTTGTGGTCAAGCCAGTTCCCGTTCACCTGAGTGTACATGATGAATGTTAACTGTTAATAGTTTATAGTGCTTCAAATATCGATTCTTAGATTATGTTCAGCAGAATCTTTTGAATTTCCAACCTGACCATTTTACTTCAAATGTAAGCACCGCATTTAAAGCCTAAGTCTTTGTTGCTATCAAATCTAAAGTTGTGAGCCCTGCAAAAGCCTTGTTGTTTTATTGGTTGGTAAGCTGGAGTGTGTGTCATGCCTGATCTTTGAAATTTCAAGAGAATGCCACTTCCAAGTTGCAGGGCAGAAATGTACAAAATCAAAACTTTGCTTGTAACTGGGTTAGTTTTTGTGTTTCCAAAATGATTTCTTCCATAGTTGTTTTGACCTTTTGGCTTTCCTCTTTAAATCTCATGCGCATGGTTTCTGTGTTTACATTTTTCTGGTGTGAAAGATGTTCACACCTAATTTATTTTGAAGCAAAATCTGTGAAGTGTTGGTCCAGAATAATGTTTTAGTTATATTTTAATCTCTCCCAATTTTCTCAGTAAATACAACCCAAATGTTTTAATTTTAATTAACTGCCAAAGTAACACACAACAGAGAAACAAATTCATGTTTTATGCATCATTATGAGTAAAGTAACTTTCTTCAGACGTATCTAGGGGCATCTCTTTATTTTTTATGATATTGAACTAAAATTTCATTTAGAAACTTGCTAACTTACTATGCAGTATCAGGTACCCACTGTTTCTGACAAGTTTCAGAGATACTTTAATTCCAGCCATGTACCTGCCACTGAGTAATGCTTGTAGTTCTTCGATTATATCTGTTTCCTCTGAAAGAGCCTAAATATTTTATCCTAAATTATCCTCCACAAAATGCAATGTCCAAGCGGCTTCTCAAAATCACCGTAGAAAATTTTGGTAACTCTTCCATAGACCATGGCGAATGTAGAAAGGCTAGCATGGGAAAGCATATGCGGTTCAATATATTAAAAAAAAAGCAATGCATTTTGGAAATAATACCAAATCCTTAAATCGTGGAATTTTAAGTGGAATAATGTTACAGATAGCCCTTAATGTGCAAATACGCAGTGTAAACAAAGGTAGCAAAAGAAATAGGTACAGCCGTTTGATAACACTGTTAGTTTTCATGTGGAGACGTAAAACCAAAAAAAGGTGGTAATGAACTTGTCCAAAACTGTGTAGATAACTTCTCTCAACCTTCAGTAGTATTGTGCACCCTATCACGAGAGCTATGAAGACAATTAAAAATTTGCATTTTGGATTCCTTAAGATGTTACCAGAGATGTGGGGTCACATGAAGAGAATTAAGAATGTGGGTTTTTTTCTACTCGGGTTGAAATTGTCCACTAACAACCTTCAAGAATATGAACAGTTGTGATAATGTTTTGATTGTCTGGAGTGACTGCTACAATGGTAAAAGGAACAGATTTGAGTATGAAATAGAGAAAAGTGGTTAGGATACACAGTTCTCTGCCACAAATGTTTTGAGAACAATGATCATGATTCTTTTGAACAGCAATTAGATTTATCTTAATTTTGCTTAATCGTTATATGCCATAGATATCACTTGACATTGTGTTTTAGCCAATCGGGTTTTGAAAATGAAGCATTTCCTCTCTTCCTGGAAAAAAAGGTTCTATACACTTGATCAAGATAACACCTTTCAGAAATCTACACTGGTTTTCAACATTGTTTTTCAAAGTATTTATTAACGTAATCTTGTATTGGGAATGCATATTATTGGGGGAAGATTGGATGAGTCTCAACTGTATCCACTTGGAAGCATAGATGATCAATAAAACCTTGAAATCTAAAGCATATATGTTCATCTTCAGAGTGCTCATCTGAGAGCTGCTGGATTTGGAAAGGATTTCAAAGAAAATCCCAATCTCAGGGATAACTGGACTGATGCAGAAGGCTACTATCGTGAGTATTTAGAAGTAATTTCCCTATAAGTATTGGAAAGTGGCAAGAAAACTTAATGAAGTGATGTGCACTCTGTCTAAACCACCAATTTTTGGCTGTCACTTCATTGCTGTACTGGGTGAAATGCTGCCATGTTAATCAGAGGCCCCACCTGTCCTGTCAGGTGGAGGTGAAAGCTGTATAAGACGAAGACTGTTCTGGTATTCTGACCAATATTTATCCCTCAAAACACCATTGCTAGAGAAGATTTCTGTTAATTTATCTTGTTTAATTTCCTTCTGTTACATTAGTGACTGATCAAGAATACATAATTTCACAGGAAAGAGCTTTGGGAAATCCTGAGGTCATAAAGGCAATAAATTGCAAGTTCTCGATTTCTTGTTGCTGGACCTGAGTACTTCCTGCATTTCCTGCTTTTCTTTTTTTTTGATTTCTTTGCTTTGGAAGTAAACTTTGGGTGAAAGTGACTGTTTTATTTGAGGAATATTATACAAAGAACTGGGTATGCTGGAAATCTGAAACACTCAAACAGAAATTGCTGCAGAAATGTGTCTGTGGAGAGAACGTGCAGCCACTATTTCAAGTCCTGCACTGAAGAAGGGTCACTGAACTCAGAACATTAACTCTGTTTTCTGTCCACAGATGCTGTCTGACCTGCTTCGTTTCTACAGCAATTTTTGAATTAGTGTGTATAATATTCTTATTTTTCCAAATCAAGTAAAATAGTCCTGATAAATATATTCAGAGATTCTTAATCTCCAGTATAATTTCTTTTGTAGTTGTAAAGATTATCAAATGCTTGACCTTTTTCCACATCTGCATTTCACTGGTCAGGATCAAGCAGACACAAGTTGGTTATTGTGTTGGTTACATAGAGTTGAGTTTTCACTATTCATATATTCAGAGGAACGTGGTTGCATTTTATCAACTTTGTTTTGTTTGCTATGTAAACTTAGATTGTACAGTTAATTCAGTGTTACTATGCTGGTAGTCATCCTCTCAGACTATCTTTTGGAGCGTAGAGACAGTGAACTTCTTCGAAGTGTGACTGTCTTAGAATGTAGGATTGTTGATTTATCCTTAGTGGTTCTATCTGCCATTTTTGTGTTGAGAATATGCTGCTTCCTAATTTCTTAATCTGCACCTGCTGTCATTCTTCCCCAGTGAAAACTGAGGCCATTAATGTTGTCTGTGGGAGAACACTATGTGCTACTTCTGCCAGTGTGACAGTGTCACTTCTCTCCCATTCTAGGACCACCCATTAGCTCCTGATCAGCTCTGGGGCAGTTATGGTGCAGGGTAGTAGATGTACCTCTAGACGTGAGGCTCAGGTTGAAGTCTCCTCTGCTCCACAAGGGTGTAATAACATCTCTGAACAGGTTGACTAGAAAGTATTTACCACAAGCTTGCAGCAGTCTAGGTGCCCTGAATAATAGAATGTCAGTCTCTTCTGCATATTTATTCAAGTAGCCTCGGAAAATTTGTGTCAGTGATATTGGTGAACCTCAGCTACTACTTCAGGTGTCAGCAATCTATATTTAAATAAAAGCAAAATACTGTGGATAGTTGAAATATGAAATAAAAACAAAGTGCTGGAGAAACTCAGGTCTAGCAACATCTAACAAAGGGGGAGAAAGACTGGTTTAAACATTGACTCTTTCTCTACAAATGTTGCCAAATCTTATGAGTTTTGTCAGAACTTTCTATCGTTATTGCCTATACTTAATGCTTGCCACCATCTGACTATCACACCCTGAATTATAATCTTTGAAAGATTATAAACTAATGCATGCTTGTTCATTGCCTGTTTTAATGATTTTGTGCAAGCTCTCTAGATCTAGATAACTGTTTTGAGTTTAGTTTATTCCCATTAAGTTGCCATGACTGCTTTTCTGTCTGATCCCTGAGTTTCTCCATTGCATTATTGTCTAGTTTTCCTTGAACCTCTTGTATTATGTTCATCTTAATTGAAGACTGAAACAAAAATATTCCCCCAGTTTGAAATCTGTTCTTTAGGTTCAGTGTTTTTCTTTTCACAAATTCAAACTTGTTTCCTTCTGTACATGACCAAAACATTAAGTTCTGTTGTTGAGTGCCTTGTTAGTATCCAACAGACAATAATTTCAATGATGAGTCAAAAAGATTTTGTTTTCTTGATGCTATGCTGATGGACATAGAAGTGCTTAAGTTTCTGAAGAAGGGTCCCAACCTAAAATGTCAACTTTCCTGCTCCTCTGATACTCCCTGGCCTGCTTGTTCCTCCAGCTCCGTACTCTCTCTCTGACCAGAGCACTTGCAGTTCTTGCTATCTATGAGTTCTTAAAAATTGAACAGCTTTGCTCAAAATACATTCTCATCTACTGCCAGTGAAATTTTGGATTTGTTTCAATACTTCAGAATTATCACTGTAAATCAGAATTAATTTGTGATAAGAGTTGAGGCAGGCCAAATATGCCAGGCTATGTTGTCTGGCAATCCTACATCGTATAGATCTTTTACAGGTTCACTACTTCTGCTTCTGCAGTTATAGATATTGAGTCAGCTTCCATGACTTGCGCCACCAAACAATCTGTTTTCGAAGATTTTCAGGGCAAGGGCAAACCCTTGCTAAACTACTGATAGTCAAGAGTTGTCTGCTAACAAATTTACATTTGCCTGTCTTTAGCTGTCTTAATCAGTGCTGTAGCAGTGAGGGAGCAAATAGTTTTCTTTTGGGATGGGATGTGGGTAGTTGCTGCAAGCTGCTGTTGATTTTAAATTATTTTCTCTTCCCATATTCAGCTCTCCAAGTCTCTCTCAAGTTCCAGCTGAGAGGGCAAGTAAGAGACCTTCCAGGCATCTGCCAGGACTGCTATTAAGCTGGCCTCCAGGAGGTACATAAGAGTCCCATGGTGACTTCTCTCTGGCACAACCCCACATTTGACCATACTTTGGTAATGAGCATTCAGGCTCTAAAGTAGTATAAAACCGTGCTGCGAATGATATTAAGGAATTAGAACAGATGTATAGGTCTTGGGTTAAACTGAACTAAGACCATGCCAATCATTTCAATTGATCATTATTATGAAAAGCTACAGTATCTGCTCTAAATATCAAACCACAATCCTTTAGTCAAGCCATTAAAATTGGCATTTGTAGATGGTGAAATGTTTTGGTTACGTTTATTGACAGTGGAAGACTGTCTATGTTCTCCATGATATTCTGTGTAATTCAAACTAGATCTTAACCATGTTGACATTAGGTAATGAGTTTCTTCTTGAAAGGGAGGAAAGGTTCAACGGGCAATTGATCCACTTGTGAAACGTAGGAGCTGTTTCAAGTGCTTTCTATGGTGAGTAATGACATAAGGATCTAACTGGGGAGAGAAGCTGCTGAAGAAAGAACACCAAATAAATCAGTTAGAGGAAGTATTAACAAATAGCCGTGACACATTCAAAAATAAATTAGTCTGTTCAGAGGAAAGCTGTTGATCTCATCAACCTGACCAGGCATTTGTTAGTCACTTTGAAGAAAAGTTCTCACCTTCACCAATATCACTACTTAATTTATGACCAATTGTAAATATTCATCTTGTTTTGCAGGTGTAAATATTGGGGAAGTTCTCGATAAACGTTACAGTGTATATGGCTACACTGGTCAAGGAGTTTTCAGTAATGTCGTACGTGCCAGAGACATGGCAAGAGCTAGCCAGGAGGTGGCAGTCAAAATCATCAGGAACAATGAACTCATGTAAGTCTGTTCTGATGGGAAGTTTGGACCTTGTCAAACTCTTGACTTGCGGTGATAGATATAGTGCCATACTACATTCTCAAGTGTGATCTGTGTTAATTGCTGCAATATGCAGCCAACATTAGTGTTTTTGATGCCTTTACTACAAGAATGATGCAAAAACATGTGAAAACAGTTTAAGTGTGGCGGGAGCGATCTGTTGGTTAATTCTCCTTTCATATCGAGGGGTTATTTTAACTAAAAGACAAATGTAACACACTGGCAGTCAACCATGCAGAGCAGGATGATCCAAATATTTGTAGAGTAGATTGCTTTATTTAACCCCTGAAAGTCAGTATAGACTAATAAACTAGAATTCATTGTTGACGGAGAAGGAAGAATTGGGTCTAGGTGTAATAGTAAATGAATTATTTTGAAAATATTGGGTAACTAACCTTAAATGAAAAGTTTTGTTTACTTTGCGTGCAGGTTATAGGATCTTCTACATGGGGACTCTTTGGTCTGTCCTGGCTCTTCAAAAGAGCTTTTTTTCATTTGGTCTCACACTGAAACGTACCCCATAACCCTCCAAAATGAGTCTGCTTCCTGTACGTGCCAGATTACTTTCTGCAAATTCCAATGAAATTTGTTTTCACCATCCTTTCCACAGTGTGACCCAGCCCTCTGAAGAAGTTTGTCTCGTTTTCACCATGAGTTCTTTTGCCAGCTATTTTTACCTTTAACTTGATTTCTGAATCACCTGCTGGAGAAAATAGTTTTCATTTCACCTTGACAATTGTGAATATTTTCCCCCAGGCCCTTTTGGTTTTGCAGTCCATCATAGAATTTAGGTTATACTACCTGTCCATATTGATTCTTTCAGAATGCTTCATTACATACTTGCCAATAATAATTATATCTGTACTAGCTGTCCATTTCCCCAGTCTGTCTTCCTGAATTCTGCAAATATCCTTCTCACTATTTTATATATTGATAAGTATACTTTAAAAAAAAAAAAGACCCCTGGCATCCTCACTGCACACTGCTATCCAGTTAGATAAGCATCCCATCCTCTCTATTCTCTACCTCCTGCCCCTTAGCCAGAAATGTTCTCAAATGCATTAGGAATAACAAGATAATCAGAAGCCATGTGCCCCTTGAAAACTGTTTTTCAGTGCTAAGGAAATTGTAGACATGCTGAATAATTTGCCTCAATATATGCTGTAGAGAAGAGGTCAGCAAGGTAGATAACCTTAGAAAGCTATTTTTGGGATAGGTACCCATCGAAATTAACATAAGCAAAGTTAGCAGCAGTTGTAAAATTAATGACACCAAAGAATAGATGATCCTCAGGACCAGGTGGATTCCATTCCAGGGTTTAAAAAGCACTGTAGGATAGAACTTTGTAAATGCCTTAACTAACAATCTCCAAATAAAAACAGAAATTACTGGAGAAACTCAGCAAATCTGGCAGCATCTAGGAAGAAAGCAGGAAGCAGTTTTTGAGTCCAGTGACTCTTCGGAACATCCTCCAAGGTTCTCATGCCTTGAGCACTTTTTCTTTTGGATTAGAAAGTTGTGCATGCCGATTACTATTTAACAAAGCTGATTGGAGGGGGGGGGGAAGGATTGCTGGTGTCTTAGTTAACCATAGGGTTACTGAACACCCTGAAAATTCTCAGGTGATTGCAGAGAGCAATCAAAAACTTTTTTCGCTTATTTACTCATGGGATGTTGATGCCGCTGACAGGGTTAGCATTTACTGCCCATTCCATGGTGCCCTTTAGAAGGTGGTGGTGAGCTGCTACCTTGAACAACTGCAGTCCATGTGCTATTGGGAGATCCACAGTGCTGTTGGGCAGGGAGTTCTAGGAATTTGATGCAGTGACAGTGAAAGAACAGTGATGTGTTTCCAAGTCAGGATGGCAAGTGGTAGTTTTCCCCATGTATCTGCTGTGCACGTGATGGGTTTGTAAGGTGCTATGGATTGTTGGTAAATTCCTGCATTGCATCTTGCTAATAGTACACTTAGCTACTGAGCATTGGTGGTGGAGTGTGTGTGTGTTTGTTTATGGTCTTGGTGCCAATTGAACAGGCTACTTTGTCCTGGATGGTGTCAAGCTTCTTGAGCATTGTTGAAGTTGCAGTCATCCAGGCAAGCAGGCAATATTTCATTACACTCCTGACTTGTACCTTGTAGATGCTGGACAGGATTTGAGGAGTCGGGGGTGAGTTACTTAGTGCCGTGTTCCTAACTTCTCACCTGCCCTTGTAGCCACTTTATAAGGAAGTTTTGCATTTGTAAAACCTAAAACAAAATGCTTACTGTTAAATGTGATTCTATGGTTAGGTAGGCTTCATCAAACAATCCAGCACTAATAGCTGCACTAACTGCCAGTTTAACACAATCATTTGTTCTCATAGCAAGCATAAAATGAGCCATGCTAAAAGCAATAGGCAATGATGCACAGGACTTGTTCTGTATGAACAAAGGTAATATGTTTGTGCTTTATGTCTTATTTGAATCGTTGGGAGGCTATTTGCCTTCTCATTGGCGCAGCCAGCCCTGGCTATAGTAGTTCACTAGTGTAAATTGTGATTGTTTGAATTTGGTAATCTCATGTTCATCCTGATGAGTGCAGGTCAAATACCTCTGATGATCTGTTTCCCTTTTCTATTTCAGCAATACTTAGATTTTCCAAATAAGATTGTTACATGGTTCTGGTCTTGAAATGTGAGCTCTGATGGTGTGTGCTAACTAATATTGATTGTAAGATATATCACAGTTCAGTGCCATTCAATCCTAATTCAACGCTTTTGTGCATTCCCAGCAGAGCCTTTTGACTGCTTTTTGTCTCCTTTCCAACCTAGGGAAACTGTAGACAGTTGTAACACTAGCATCTCCAACTGTATTGTATTTTTCTGTCTTCCTTGTAAAATATAATTCATGTCATTGCAGTTCATTTTTTTTTTGTTGAATAAAATGGAGATTGATTGATCCTTATGTTGACAGGCAAAAGACTGGTTTGAAGGAGCTAGAGTTCCTGAAGAAGTTGAATGATGCAGATCCTGATGATAAGTTCCATTGTCTGAGACTTTTTAGACACTTCTACCACAAGCAACATCTCTGCTTGGTCTTTGAGCCTTTGAGGTAACTGGTTGTTGTATAACCCTGTGCCATAAATATCTTTTTCACCCACCACTGACTGCTATAACAAATACTTTATTAAGAAATATCAGATATTGGAATGGAGGCAGGCAAGCAAACAGCTGCGATCAGTGTTGTTCAAATTTGTGGTCAGCACAAAATATGGCCACAGTTCTTGGATGACTGTTTTGTTTGAACAAGATTTTGCATTCCAATCTAATTATTAACATAATTTGACAGGAGTATTTAAACATGATGTACTATTGAAGCCAAAATGGTTGCAAATTCCTTGGTGAGCTGTAGTCTCCTGGCAAAGTTCAAAGCACTTCAGTATTTACTGACATGGAATTTTTACTTCTCCTTGATTTTGACATTAGAGATTTCCATGCTGCCAGTTGACCTTTTCACAATAGCTTTATGCTATAAATCCCAGTCCTGAGGGGTCAGTCGAAAGGGAACCTCAAATTGCTTGATTTGCACCTTAGTTTTGATTGGTAAACTTTCTTTTTTGTTCATTCGCAGTACAAGCTGGTAACCATAGGAAGAAGAGTAGAGACCACATTGGAGTTGTGACGTTCTGTCTCAATGTCTTTTAGTAGCATTGTTTCATCAATCTTCTTAGTGGTAGCTAGAGGTGGTCCTTGTGGTAAGTGGAGGATGCTTTATATTTAAAGAACTTAGTATGTGGTTTCATCCTCCTGGTCTTGACAAATGAATTCAGAGCTCAGGGAATGAGAGGCAGTGCTCACTGAGGATGCTGACAGGCTATCCGATATAGCGTAGCATATTATTTACAAAATCAATGATCTTAAACATTTTACAATTTCAAAACAAATCTAACTCCATTCTTGTTTAGAAGCTGATATTGGTGCACTTATCCTTTACCTTCCTCCAGCAAAAAGAATCTGAATTTAAAAGCATGATGTTGACCAGTGCTGGGTGCTTGTGTGACAAAGCTATTGTGAAAATGGAAATTGACTGTCTTTACTGTAGGAGAAATTAAAATGGAATTACTTCTGTAATCTCACTGCACAATTTACAATTGAACGTAGTGTTGGTATTATGGAAACACAAAGGGCTTTCTCTTCTCTAACAAAGTTTATGCTCTTGTGGATTCTCTGAATTGGAACAGAAAGACCAAATGGGTATGTCGTAGTATTTTGGCTTCAGTTGAGCATCACTTGGTATATTTTTAGGAAAAAAAAGTTCTGTCCTTTTATTCACTAAATTAGAAAAGTTAAAAAAAAATTGAGTCCTCAAATTTGATTTTGTTTAAAATGAGTTGTGTACTTAGAAAACTGAATTATTGAGTGACACCAGTACTTTTCTCATTTACATTTATTCATTTTGAGTACTAAAATATTTTGTTTCCCTTTCACACAGTATGAACTTACGTGAAGTGTTGAAAAAATATGGAAAGGATGTTGGCCTTCATATAAAGGCTGTAAGATCATACAGTCAGCAGCTTTTCCTAGCTCTGAAACTATTGAAGAGATGTAACATCCTTCATGCTGATATCAAACCTGACAACATTTTGGTAAATTGAAAATTTTTTTTTGCTAATGCAAGCTTAAAATAGTGTATTGCATGAAAAGACAACACAGTATGGAGCTGGAGGAACACAGCAGGCCAGGCAGCATCAGTCGAGCAGGAAAGTTGGTATTTTGGGTCGGGACCCTCCTTCGGGATTGGGAAGGGAGCTGGGAAATAGAGGGGAGGGGTGGGGCTGGGGAGGGTGGGTGGGATGGTTGTAATGAGTGCATGTAGGCAGTGATGGGGATTGGTCAGTGGGATGGGTGGTGTGGATAGGTGGGAGAGATGATGGACAGGTCGTGTCAGGTCAAAGAGGCAGGGATGGGGCTGAGGCTGGGGGTGGGGAGATTTTAAAACTGGTGAATTCCACGTTTAGGCCATCAGGCCGTAGGCTTCCGTGGCGGAGTAGGAGGTGTTGCTGCTCCAGTTTGCGGGTGGTGTCATTGTGAAAAGGTTCTGATATCTTAATAATGAGAGAGATGGTAGGAACTGCAGATGCTGGAGAATCTGAGATAACAAGGTGTAGAGCTGGATGAACACAGCAGGCCAAGCAGCATCAGAGGAGCAGGAAGGCTGACGTTTCGGGCCTAGACCCTTCTTCACGAAAAAAAAAATTTTTTTCTGAAGAAGAGTCCAGGC
>JAHRHZ010000030.1:30231904-30265292 GCA_024137785.1 Ginglymostoma cirratum
CTGAAGAAGGGTCTAGGCCCGAAACGTCAGCCTTCCTGCTCCTCTGATGCTGCTTGGCCTGCTGTGTTCATCCAGCTCTACACCTTGTTATCTCAGATATCTTGATAATGTTGGGTAATGGATGTGGAGGGAGAGAAAATCTTTTAAATTTCTTCTTTAAATCATACATATAAATCAGTTATTGGATGAGCACTCCTTGTTAGTTGAGTTTGTAAATTCTTGGATTCCTCTGTAGATACTTGTGTGGTGGAAATCAAAATGCATGGATGGAAAAGGAGAAACGGGATAACAATGGCTAAATTAATTTGGGGCAAAACCATGAGGATTTAAGGTTTATGGGATGTGTGCATTTTAGTTACAAACATGCGTTTCTTTTCCAGATTAGCTGTATTTTGTGTTTTAGTTTGTTTGTATTGTGGCCTTGTTGTCTTTGGTGAGTGAACATTAGGATATGTACCTCTTCTATGGAGAGTGTGTTCTGGAGATTTTTTTTCATCATTCTGTTTGGATAAAAGAAACACATTGGATAAATAATCCTTCACTGAGGCAATGTAACTAAAATATAATGGAAAACCCAGAAAGATAATCTCGGGCAGTATGGACATTGATTTTCAAAGATGCAGATTCTTGATACTACTGTGAAACTGTTCATGTACCAATGAGACTTTTGTAAAAATTTGCCAAGACGTAAACATTATGTAACTTTGTGATTTAACAGCAGTCCTTGTCAGATTTTACTGAATCCCTGTACTCAGTAAATTTTGTCTTCATTTTACACCTGAAGTACATTGCCATGGAGCTGTCAACTACCAGTTTATGTTGATTTGATGTCCTTAAGATCACGAGCAGATCAAGGTGACGATTGATTTTCACAGAACTGAAGTAAATTTCTGAAATCAGTAGGCATTTCAAAAGTAATTTATTGAAATGCACTGAAAAGTTTGTGGTATACAGGTATATTATAAATGTCGAGGTGTAAGATTGCAAGCTGTTTCTTCTGAAAATAGTGTCACTAGAATAGTTCCAACATCTGTAGTCGTGTTATTAAATACTGAAATTATTTATTTTAAAAGTTATTGCAATTTGTGCTGTCAAAAATGGATCTGAAATTTTTGTAGGCCCTTACAAATTAATTGCTAAGTAGATACAGTAACTGTTGTTTCTTCACAGGTAAATGAATCCAAAACTATCCTGAAGCTGTGTGACTTTGGCTCAGCTTCACATGTAGCTGATAACGATATAACGCCATACCTCGTCAGCAGATTTTACCGAGCCCCTGAAATTAGTAAGTTCTAAATGTTTATTTAACATCTGAAGCAGATGAGAATTTGCACATTTAGCTATGCTACTTAGATTTCTTCCCTTTGGTTTCTTGTTGATCTAAATTTACTGTGGCCAAGAAATTAAATTGTTGAGAGCACTACCCCTCCTCCTCAAACGCAAACACACTCACATGTATCTAAAATAAAGTCTATAGCTGTGATAATACAACCTATTGGTAGTTGGGCAGTTCAAGCAGGCTGTAACACCACAGAGCAAGAAATTAGAGTTCAGCAACATAACTCGGGTAAATTATAGATGCAAGCTTGCATGCTATGGTTACATGCTGGAATTCATTGTGCATCTTTACAATTGACCTCTCCACTAAACTTTTAACAGAACTGTACTTCCTTTGATCTGTTGAATCTTTTTTTCCTCACCACAAAGTATTTTCCAATACTTTGGGAAGTTTTACTGATGAAAGGACTTTTAATCTAAGTTGCTGCTGGTCCGTTATCACTTTAAGGGAACAGTCTGAGCCGATTTCTTTTTTTTTCTACCTTGAGTTTTGCTCCGGTAATTTAACTAAAATCACTAGTTTGCTTTAAGCATTATACAAATAATCCACAATTCTCTTATTATTTTGAAGTTACCTGGTGCTGTGTCATTTGTGTTCAGTGACAATGTACACTTGAGAGCAATTATGAAATTGTTTTATCTTTTAACACTTTGATCAAAATGCACTGAACATAAGCAGGAGTACATACAAGTGTCCAAGCTTAAGCACTCTGTTTATCTCTTACAGTTATTGGGAAGGTTTATGATTATGCCATAGACTTGTGGTCCGTTGGTTGCACGCTTTATGAACTTTACACAGGAAAAATTCTATTTCCTGGCAAAACTAATAATCATATGCTGAAACTTATGATGGACCTAAAGGGCAAAATGCCAAATAAGGTAGGTGAATGAATCTTGGACCTATATTTATGTTTATTTGGTAATGAGAATTTTAACTTGCTAGTGTTTTATACTTTATTGATCATTTGAATTTAACATTTGATATTTTGGTACTGAATTCTTTTAATTTCTTTATCATGTCAAATGGATAAGGAAAGCCATATTTTAAAATAGAAACTTTATAAGTGGGATAAAGTGTTTAATTTTCATATTGTTAAATCATAATGACGAGGAGCTGATGCAGGCTCTGTATGGACACTACCATACGGGTAAATGCATGTGCCTTAATGAATCAGCTGTATTTCAGTTTGTCAGATTGATACTGAACGTGTAGAAGGATTTGGGATTAAACTGATACTCTTGCTTTTAAAACTGAAAATTCTTTCACTGCACCTGTATATTTTTAATTCATTCATGGAATGTGGATGTTGCTGCAAGACCAGCTTTATTGCCCTGAAGCTTTACTTTGTATGTATCCTTGTGCTGCCCCTGTCCTGGGATTGTTTGATAAGGATGGTGTCAAGGCAACTTTACTTTGAGTTTGAGAGTAGTGGAGCCTTCGTGCTATTTCTAACCCTATGATGTATCTGTTCTGGGAGGCTTTGATGGGGGAAGTTTCAGTTTAGAAGAGTGGTGTTCTGCCATCTTGAACTGCTGCAGTCTGTGTGGCGTAGATACAACCACAATGTTGTTAGGAAGTTCGAGGAGTTTGACCCAGCAATTAACGTGCTTTAAACCGTTGGATTGGCTAAAAGCCATCTTTATTTTTATTGTCAAAAAGCCAAAAGTCTTACTGGCTCATTGCTAACTGTAAAAGCTTTATTGGTACTTGGATACTGGAGCGCAGGATTCTGCATGCTTGGAATTTTGAATTTTCGGTGGACACTGAACAACATCCACTGAGTTTGGAAGGCTGGCCCCAAGGTCGGTATGTTAGTGATTTTCCTGTTGAATTCTTTACTAGTTTGTGATGTTCACTGGAACTGACTAAGTCTTTTCAGATTTTGTTTTGCTTTTAAAGTTCCATTCTGGGGCTGTATCTTTATCAAAATTGTAAAATCAGTATCAGAGAAACTTTCAGCAACATCTTGTGTATTTATAATTTATATACTTTGCCAGATTTTGAAACTGATGCAATGACAACATTTGAATCAGTTTTTGTTTCCTGTGAGATGGTTTCTGCTTTTTACGTATTATCTTTAGTTATACTTTTTTTTTTAATGTGTTAGTCTTTATTTTCTGTAACTTTCTCCTTTGTCATTCTTAGTGCTGTAGGTTTGCACAATACTGTGGGGAAAGGAAACCTTTGCATAGACCTGTGCAGTGAAGCTACTATGTTTTTATACAGTCTGTAAAGATCAGGTTCTTTGAGTGGTAAAATGTATCTTTGGTTGCTTGCGCATTTGTACAGTTATGTGAAATATACTTCATTATTTTCAGATGATTAGAAAAGGTGTTTTCAAGGACCAACACTTCGATCAGAATCTGAACTTCATGTACATTGAAGTGGATAAAGTGACAGAAAGGGTTTGTATTCTACACCTTCTAATGTATCTCAGCATAATCCTTTGGTATTTTCAAGCAAAAGGATTGATCTTTGAAGGAAAAGACTTGAGGAAACATTGAATTTGTGTTTTTTCAGTTTGTCAGCTTCAGTTGTACCCTCCATAGGAGGAGGTGATGGGCTAGTGGTATTATTGCTGGACTGTTAATCCAGAAACCCAGATAACATTTTGGGAACCTGGGTTCAGATCCTGCCTTGGCAGATGGTGGAATTGGATTTCAATAAAATATCTGGGCTTAAGAATCTAATGATGACCACAAATCCATTGTTGATTGTTGGAAAAACCCATCTGGTTCACTAATTTCCTTTTAGGGAAGGAAATTGCCATCTTTACTGGTCTGGCCGACGTGACTCCAAACCACAGCAATGTGGTTGACTCTGAACTGCCCTCTAGATAGTTAGGGATGGG
Source organism: Ginglymostoma cirratum (assembly GCA_024137785.1). Classification (NCBI taxonomy): domain Eukaryota; kingdom Metazoa; phylum Chordata; class Chondrichthyes; order Orectolobiformes; family Ginglymostomatidae; genus Ginglymostoma; species Ginglymostoma cirratum. Next base: position 30,236,095 of record JAHRHZ010000030.1, read on the forward strand.
CAATAAATGTTGCCTCGTCAGTGATGCCCTCATCCCATTAATGAATAAAGAAAAAAAATTCCTGACCTTAGACTGTAGCACAAAGAAACTTGCTTCTTTTATTACAGCTATACAGCATGTAATTCAGATCAGTGTATTCCTTCTTGTATTGCTAACTGCAGGCAAACCTTTCAGTTGAAATGGTAGGAGACCTTGAGTATTATGTTGCATGTCACACCACCATAAGCACTGAATTCAAAGATGTGATGTAAAAAGATGAACAATTGATACATCAGGTAGGGCAAACACGAGAGAGATGTTCTGAGTCCCATTTGGCCACTTCATTTTGCAATGTGCTCAGAATTGTGGCATCCATGGAAGCTAACAAAGGGAAAATTAGGTTATTTTTGTAATATTTTGTCCACCATTTTGTATCCCTTACATTTTCTGACCATGAGTGTGGATAGGTGACTCATTCCTGTCTTTAGAAACGTCTGTTAGTAATTACCAATTGGAAATATATGAAAACAGTCCACGTTATCTTGTGTGAATAAAGCTTCTCTAGGGCATTCCAGCTGGTACGAAACTTCGGAATAGTGGCAAGATTTTATTTAGCACTGTGTTACATTGGAGTTTCTTTTCTATTCAGTCTCATGCACAGCCACAATATATTGAAAATGGCAGATTACTTTATCAAAAAATTACTAAAAAATGAATATATTTCTTATGTTTAAAAAAAAATTATAAATAGAAACGATTACTTCTGCTTAAGACTAAAATTTTTTAAAGGTGAACGTTAATCTCAGTAGTCAGCTAAAAATGATCCTAAATGGGGAATACCAGTGTGCTTACAACAGTAGCAAAAAGGCCCAAAACAGTCCACGACTCCTTTATGCAAGGAGAAAGTTTTGTTTCCATTTATGTTCATCATAACTTGTTATTTTTGAGCCAAGTGCCACGGAAACTGCAGCTGTTAACATGATTTATTGTCTGATTTCTGAGTAAGAAACCTTTCTACTTTCTTCATCCAAAAATAATAAATTGTGAAATGCATTCTAATATTTTGTGCACGCATAATGTTTCAAATATGTCAATATGCCAAATCTTCACTAACTCATGAGGTTGAATTTGGAGTTTTTTGATGCAACTAATGCTGGCTGGAATCTGTTTGTGGGGTGTGCTGTTTTGGGTAGCAGCTGTGGCTTTCAAAAGGGTACAAGTAACAGCAGAGCCAGTAGCAGTTGTGTAAGGTAACAGTGTCAAGTAGATGTTATTACAAATGGGAATATTTTATAAAATTGGTTTGTGTACTTGTATCGATCACTCACTAGATTGAGTGAGGAAATGCACCACTGTTCCTGCACCCTGTTTAAGGCATAATTATATTGACGTTGAATAACTTTATTGACTAAATGATGACAATTCTCTTGTCATAGCTGGTATACAGGGAGTCTTCGTGAAAAGTTGTGGCTACATTCCTGAAAACAGCCACTTTAAGTAAAAGACTTTAAATGAAGCGTCAGTTTGCATTGGAATGAATGTTGAAACTGCTGTTAGGTTCCATATGGCCTGCCTTAGCAGAAAAATATTATTTCTGTAAAAATACTGCTGTAAACAGTATTTTAAATTGCTAAATTACCACATTGGTAAATGAAGTATCGTGACACAAAATTTAAAATAAAAAACTGACTTTCCACTTCTGAATAGAGCACAAAGTGCCACTTCCCAGAATCTGAACCAGGGATATTTGCTTGCTCATTGGGTTCCCATGAGGCCTTGACTAGTCCTGATCATATCCATTAATGTTCGTACATATGTATGTTGCTTTATTGTGGCAAAAATACAATAGTTATTACACATTTGAGTGTGATTTCTCATGGATATCATTCAGGTTGTGACCTATTGTACATTTTAACATATTGTAACCAGAAGAAACTTGTGGAATGATACACTGCAGGTGGTAGGGTCTGCAAAGAAAATGGATTTTACCTGTTATCAGTAATTAAAAGATGTTTTGGCCCCGTAAGTTGAAAATGTAGAATACATTATAAACCTTTTAATTGGAACACTGGCAGAAAGCAAATACCACTATACCCTATTCAGCATGCTCTGAAGAATGCATGAGTGTGGGTTGGTACCTGCGCTGCTGTATCCTTATAATGAAATGAATGAGACTTTCATTTAGAGGTTCAGCGGAAAAGCATCTACTGGAAGGTAGCAGATTGCCCTAAGTTCAGTATGTTCTGCTTCATTATTATTCAGCTATGTTATCCATAGCACATTATACTTTTCTGTCTATGTACCCCTACGTTTACAAATCAGTGTGTAACTAGTGGTTATTTTAAATTTTAACTCTAAATTTAAATGTTACAATGTTGCAGGCTAACTGTATTCAACTTTTAAGCTTGTTCACTTTTGAGCATAATGCTTTAAAAACTACAAACTAATTATAATCGGTAATGATGAAAACTGATGTAGTGGTGGGCTAGCAAGTCCCTGATGGACTCCATCCTCTGGTCTTAACAGAGGTGGCTAATGAATTAGATGTGTTGATGTTAAGTTTCTAAAATTCTCAATTCTAAGGGAGTAAGGCAGAAAACAGGAAACTAGGCCAGTTAGCTTTTGATGTCTGTTGTAGGAAAAGTGTTACAATAATAATTAAGGAGGATGTAGTTGGGTATTTGGAAAAACCTCAGGTAGTTGGTAAGAGATAGTTGTGTTGTGAAGGGGAAATCATATTTAACTAATATATCGGAGTTTTTTTGAGATGGGGTGATGCGCTATGTATAAAGATGAGGCTGTAGTTGTGCTGTACTTTGATTTCCAGAAGGTATTTGACAAGGAACCACATTAAAAGTAGAAGCATGTTAACTTGCAAGGAGGATTGGCTGGCTGGAAGAAATCAGTAAGGATTAATGGGTCCCCTTCTGATTCATAAGATGTGATAAGTAGAGTCCCATAAGGATATGTGCTGGGGCCTTAACTTTTTACAATTTACTTAAAGGCGCAAAGATTTGACAGCAATATACTGCAAGATGACAGAAAAATAAGTAGGAAAATATGTTGTGAAGGGAATGCAGAGAAATCGTGGTCAAAATGGTTTGAGTGAGCATCAAAAATCTGGCCAATGGTGGATAATGTGAGAAGTTCACATCCTTAACAGGATACGAAAAGTGGCTGTTCGTCCATGCCCCACGAGGTGGCATAGCAATCGATGACTCCAGAGAACTGAAGTGGTGAGCTGTACAGCTAGCTATGCATGCCTGGGGGAATGGGAGGATTTGCAGGATGACGGTCAGAAGGTTTTGTCATGTTGCTATGTCTTCATTACTGCCATTTGTGCATGCATGGGTAACTGTCATTGGCAGAGTTTTACTTAAATGGAATGACCGAGGAATGGAGAGTTTTGAGTCATGAAAAGTTGCTGTGCAGGTATAGCAAGTAAATGAAGGCTAAAAGATTGCTATTGTTTGTTTCGATAGGAATTGAACATGAAGTAAGGATATTGTGCTTCAACTTGTATAGAACGTTACTGGATATCACAGAATCCCTACAGTGCAGAAACAGGCCATTTGACCCATTGAGTCCACACTGACCCTCTGAAGAGCGTCCCCCTATCCTATCCATGTAACCCTGTATTTCCCATGCTTAATCCACCTAACCTGTACATCTTTGGACTGTGGGAGGAAACTGGAGCACGCAGCGGAAACCATACAGACATAGAGAAAGCATGCAGACTCCACACAGACAGTTGCCTGAGGCTGGAATCGAACACAGTTCCCTGGCGCTGTGAGGCAGCTGTGCTAATTGCTGAGCCACCATGCTGCCCCTAGCTTGAATATTGTGCACATTTTTGTATCCTTATTTAAGGAAGGATTAAATGCATTGGACATGGTTCATGGGGGTTGACTGGATTGACACCTGGAATGCAAAAGAATAGACAGACTGGGCTTGTTTCTTTTGAGTTTATGGACAGTTGAGGGGTAATGATCCTAGGTATAGAATGGTTTTCACAAGTTGGATCTTGAAAGGATATTTCTTGTGGGTGTGTCCAGCACTAGGAAGTGTTGTTTAAAAAATGGGTGTTGCATTTTTAAGACGGATGAGGAACAGTTATTCTCCCATGGTCTTGTGGCTTTGGAAGCCTCTACCTCAGAAGGCAATGGAAGTGAAGTCATTGAATGTTTTTACAGCAGCAGTAGACAGATTCTTGTTTGACAAGCCATTTGAAGGTTATTGAGGTAGATACGAACGTGGAATGGAGAACCAGCCATGATCTTTTTGAATGATGGAGGCACGAACTACAGAATATCCTGCTTGACCTGATTTGTGTGCATGTTTGCAAATATTAACACACCATATGCATTTGAATTAAGACTGGTTTTCTTTTGTTTTACTTTAGGAGAAAGTCACTGTTATGAGCACTATTAACTCTACTAAGGACCTGTTGTCTGACATGATTGGTTGTCAGCGTTTGCCAGAAGACCAGCGTAAAAAAGTTCACCAGCTCAAAGACTTGCTGGAGCAGATTCTTATGTTAGACCCAGCTAAACGTGTCAGCATTAACCAGGCACTGCAACACCCATTCATTCAGGAGAAGATTTAATCGGAGGATTTAACGGGTTTGAGCAATTAAACAAAGACTGGAAAAGTCAGAAAAGTATTTTAGTATATGTGAAACACGATGTTTACCATGAAATATGCATGAAGTTAAGTTAAAAGAGAAATGTTATTTCTAGTAGGAATATGAGTCACTGTAAATATAATGATTTGTTTTTTCCAAATGTTTTCTTCATACTTTCACTGTAGTTTTGTTGAATTGTTTTAACAGCTAAGGCTGCACACAAACTGTTTATAAAGAAAAGTTATTTTAAGATCTTGTAAGCACTGGTGTTTTTGGAGAAGAATTTTGGCTGCAGTTCTTCAAAATACACCTTTTTTGTTTTTGTGCAGGCTTAGCCCATCCTTGTCTGTGTAACAATGGCCGAGGTAAAATGATGTTTATATTCACATTTTCCTAGGTGTGTGTACGCAGGCCAGCATGCCCTTGGTGTACTCAGTGCCGAAGGGGTCTGTCCCTACCTGTGCCTGCTCGCAGGGATGGTCACATCATTTAAAGCAGGTTGTGTACCACTTTCAGTACACTGAAGGTAAGCTAAACCATCAACATTACTGGTGTATTAGCATTCATTGTCACAAATAGACACAGCTCATGAATGGGAAGTATTAGCATCATGGCAGAATGCCTTGCATGCTGGCGAATGTGATGATATTAACTAGCTTGTGAATTTGCTAATGTAGTGCTGAAACTATGCCAATTTATAGACTTCAGTGCAGGGAAGCTTGATGATATAGCACCTTCAGTGTACTGTTTTTCACCATTTGACACTGTTATAGAATTGTGGTAGAAATTTGTCAATGCCATAAAATTCTGTTTTAGTAAATCTGTACCTATAGTCCATTAATAAACAGAAACAGTTTCATTTAGTCATTGAAATGGAAAAAAAATTGGGATTTTATATTTCTTTGTAGATGGCTAAAATATGACACTTGCTGAATTTTTAAAAATTAAAGTTAAGAAATTGTTTTACAGTAAGAATTTCCTTTGCTACGTTATGTGCATTGGTTTCATTATTTGTGATCATGTTGTCTCTCAATACAGGCATACATAACCTTCCACTCTTGAGCAAAGAAGCTGCTTTTTAAAGCGGTAATTGCTTCTTTACCTTTTTTCTTTTGTACATTTAATTTGGCATTTAGTTTTTTTAAGATGAGTTGTGATGACTTTGAATTGTAGCTCTGCACTTAGCCCCTTCACTGGCGCAAGTCAACATTGGCTTCAGACTGACGGGATTTGTGAACCCTTGGGTTTCTGATTGCACGGTAGTTTTCTTTTGATTCAGTAAGCCATTGTGCTTCTGGTGGCAATTCATTCCTAAAATGGGCATAAACATTTGCTATCTCTTTTATGAAATCAACCCACAAAGAAATGGATCCTTTTAATGGCTAGTGGATCAGAGCTTAGTGTTGTACGAATGCCTTCTAACACTTAATGACCAGTGAAGGAGCTAAAATAATTGCACAATGCCTTTGCTTATATATAGAAAAGGTAAGTTGGGGCATTTTGTCAGACAGCAGCACACTCCTCCCACACCTAAAGTTGCCCATGCAGAATACTGACTGATTTTGGTTGTGCATTTATAAATACATCGGTAAATAAAGTGTTCGTTTTGAACAAGCATTATAGCCTTTTCGCAGTGGTCCAAACGTGCAGTCAAGTCTCTCTACAACTATCAGACTACAGTGGTGACTTGCTGATCTGATCTGTTTTTTTTAATTTTATTTTATTATCCCAATTGTCTTCGTATGAGATGTTTAACAAGCGTCATTTTCTATGTAAATGTGACATTTTTATCCAACTACCTTTTTGTACAAAGTAAAAAAAGTAAGATTATCAAGTCACAAATCAATGCACTCAACGTAAATTGCCTTTAGTTGCTGTAAGCCTTTCACTTACTATTTCAAAAAAAAATAAAAACTGGTTTTAAAAAAAGGATTTATGCAAAGGAGTAGTTGATCAGTTTTCTAGTGTCTCTTCTTCACATCAGTTCAGTTAATGTTATAACTTACTGTGGAAGTAACAGTTAAAAGTGGATGTTGCATATTGGAAATCAGTGTCTCAGTAATGCCAGTTAAAGGTCACCACAATTCACAAAGCTGTTTGGAAGTCTGATCCAGTTATCCTGTTACTGCAAAATAACTAATGTTTTGTACTGTTTTCTTACTTCCCTTCGATGGTGCTGAGAGAGAAAGGAAAGCAAGTTATGTTGCTATGCTGGGAGGCAACAGGCCACGCCGCCTATTCCATGGGCCTACTTTGAATGAGACACCTCCTTCACCTTCTCCACAAGGTCATTTCTGACGGCATGCCTAGATAAGCATTTCATACCAGATGAAAAGTGCATTTCTTGCAACTATTATCTTTAAAGAAATTTTTGAATAGCTGACACTTCTAAGGATTCTTTGCTTTGCTGCAGTTGAATTGTGATGATTGTTTAAAAAAAAATGTAAAATTTTAAGTTTGTGAGCATCAGACTTGAGGTGTTTATTCAAGAAAATTATTTAAGTTCCTTATTGTTATGCAAAATTTTTTCACAGGCTTTTTAAAAAAAATCACAGCAAAACTTAAGGGATCAAGGTGTTTCTTTACTTGTTCTCTGTCTCTTAGGTGCACCCTGATGGGAGACGATGCATGTTGCAAGAAAATGAAGACTGAATTAAGGTTTCTGTCCCCTAAAGACAACACTTACAGTGACTTTAAGTAACTGGAATATCACTGTTTACTGGTGATTTCGCAATTAAAGTAGTGTCTTTGGAGTCCTTCAGTGCTAAATTTCAGCTGACAAGGACCATTATTTTATCTTTATTGTTACCCTTCAAGTGAAAGATTGACAAATTATTTACAGGTTTAAATGAATCATGCAGACTTTAAATCGAATTTAGCTCTTGGGTAGTTCATTTGACAAAATGCTAGTGCAAGCTTGGTCTACAGTTACCTTTTTAATATCAAGGAACCTGACATTTAGATCTTTATCAATGATTAATGATTTCAGAAACCAAAGTACTCCTTATTAATGTTGCCTTTTATTGGGAAGGAAATGATTTACTTCAAGTTTAGTAAAATTTTTAGAAGTTAAAATTCTGTAAGCCCAACTTTAACATTGCATGCAATCTCTAGTAAATTTTGGCTTAAGACTTCTGTATTCTGACGAATATGGCATCACTAGTGATATTCTTTTTGCAGGATCTTTTTAGGTCTATATAAAAACTTTTTAGTGTACATCAGAATTGATACAGCAGTTAATCCACATTTCAATGAACATTCTGAATGACCTAATTAAAATTATGTCAGAGTATCCAGTTTTGACCCCCATTTCTCATTGACCCAGTTAAATATTTACTATAAGCACTTTTTGGTACAGGGAATTTATTATTACCAAGCTGTGTTGCAAGTTGAGGGGTGATTCATAAGTGAACTTGTTTAATGTTTGAATCATGTAATACTATTTTCTTATTCTGTGTTTTATTTCATAGGTAGGGATCACAAATGTAAAATGCCTATTCCTGCGAACGATGATTCATTATCTTAGCTTCAACACAAGTTACTGACAGCAAAGAATTCTTCAGTATTGAATGAAAGTGAAGACTCTGGTTTCACAGCTTATTTTTCAATACGGTTGTGCATAAGAGTATAACTGTATTGCTGTATGTTGAATATTCACTTTAAATCGCAGAAATGTGTATGTATTGTAAGAATTCACCTGTTTTACTAATCTTGGGAAACTGATCATTTTAAAACACCAACAAGTCCCAAAAACTGAACAAGAAATCTTAAACTTGACATCTTGGTGAACATGAATGCCCATTTCTAGGTGTTGAAACCACAGTAATGTGTGCATTTTGTATTGTCTAACTGGAATATTGTAAATTTAACATTCTGGCAACACAATATTTTGTTAACTGCTTTGAGTCTGTTTCATTAAAAGAATTTGGTATCAAAGTAGTTGTTTCCTTTTACAGTTTACCAATGAGAAATGTGCAATTTTTAATTCCCAGTTGAGGAAGGAAATTTCCTATGGCATTTTTGCAAAGTATGTTCATTATCTTCTGTCAATCATAGAATCCTTAGTGTAGAAGCAGGCCATTTGGCTCATCGAGTCCACATCAACCTTCTGAAGAGCGTCCCACTCGGACCTAACCCCCTACCCTATACCCCTGCATTCCCCACCTAGCCTGCACATCCCTGGACACTGTGGGCAATTTAGTATGGCCAATCCACCTAACCTGCGCACCTTTGAATTGGGGGTGAAAGCCAGAGCATCCAGAAGGGACCCATGCAGACACAGGGAGAATGTACTCGTAAAATTTGCACAATCATGAGGACAGAATCAAACCCAGGTCCCTGGCGCTGTGAGGCAGCATTGCTAACCACTGAGGCACTGTACTGCTCTATTAACGTTAATTACTGGGGAAAGGAGAGTCTGCTTTTTATCCCTTTTGGCCTGTTTCTCAGTACAATCTAATTACTTACACCTCAACTCTACAAAAGAACTCTGAGCAGGAGTAGGCTAGTCAGCCCCTTGAGCCTGCTGTGCTATTTAATACAATTGTGGTTGATCTCCTCTCAATCTCAATGCTTGCTCGCTATAACCAATTACTAATTAAAAAATCTATCTCCCTGTATTTATATACTGTCTCAGCATCCATCACACTTTGGGGTAGTGAATTCTACGGATTTACTCCTTGAAAAGTCTTGTTATTCTTGTTCATGTCTCATTAGCCTAACACTAAGACCTCTTGTTCTAGATTGCCCGACAAGGGGAAACATCTGCTCCATTCTGCTTTGTCAATCCCCGTAACGGCTTGTATCTGTTAGATCTCCTCTCATCCTTCTAAATATAGTGGGTATAGGCTTAAATTACTTGATTTTTTTTTCCCTCAAAGACATGTCTTTTATCTCTAGAACTACTCTAGTGACCCTTCTCTGAACTGCCTCCAATGCAATTGCATCTTTCCTCAAGTAAGGGAATCAAAATTACTCGGTGCTCCAGATGCAGAATCACCAGTACATTGTACAAATTACAATGACGCTTCCCTACCTTAATATTCTATCCCTTTAACAATAGAAGCCATAATTCCTTTTGATTATACTTCAAAAAACATACTTCACAGCTGTAAAGGTTTTGTTGCTGCATCCTGTTTCATGAGGGAAAAACTTCTTACAGTGAGCTTCCTACCAGGATTGTTGTGTTTTATGTTGCACGTGAGGGTGGATGATATCCATAGCAGGCAGATTTCATACGCAGTTAAACTATTCTGCCCCAGCGCATTCAACCTAGAACATGAATGCTTTCACATTTTTGCTTGCACAAATGATTGCAGAGGCTGTGGTGAATTTTCATGCTGATCTCTTATTGCCTAAACTGTAACTGAGGAGGAGGGATGCCTCTGGAAGAATAGCACAGTTACAATAATGGACCAAGTATAAGTAGCAGAAGATTTTAGCTTAAATAAAACAAAGAACTGTAAACGCTGGAGATTGGAAACAAACAAAAACGAGATTCATTTGATCCCATTTCTGAACAGTATAGAGTGAAGGGGCATTCTTAAGAGAGAAATCAGGAAGGCAAAGAGTGGATATGAGAACCTTGGCAGGAAAGGTTAAGGATAAGCTAAAGAGATTCTACAAATACATTAAAAGCAAACGAGCAACTGGATAGTAGGGCCTCTTAAAGATCCACGAGGTCATCTATGTGTTGAATCTTGGGAAATGGGAAATGGGAAAGATATATGAATATTTTGTCAGTTTTTACTGTGGAGAAAGAAAGGGTGGCTGGGGAACTCAAATATTGATGTTTTGGAAACAGTTCACCGCAGAAGAGGAAGTGCTGGAGGTCTTATAAATCATAAGTGGATAAATCTCTGGTACCTGATCAAGTGTATCTCAGGACGTTGTGGCAAGTTAGGCAGGAAATTGCAAGGGCCCTAGCAGAAATATTTGTGTCATCTATAACCACAGGTGAGGTGTGTAACCCTATAAACTCAGATGCTGCCAGGGCCCATGAGTTTCTCCGGATCTTAACTTGGTATTTGTGCAAATGGCCCATTGATAACTACCAATCCCAATTAAAATATAGGTAATTATGCTATAACACGTTTTGTTACTGTGAATTGGCTGTAATGCAATTGATGAATAGTGGACATTGATGAACAGTGGATAATATAAACTTTCTACTGTACAGGCACAGCGATTTCCCTATAAACACAATTTTCTATAGCGTGAGGTCACACAAGAATGCAACTATTGCGTTATAGGACAACTACCTCTAGTGCAACTTTCCAGGCAGTAATTATCTAAAATACTGCAATGCATAATGTTACTTACTGTTAAGAGGCTGTGATCCATAAATGTCACCTGTATGACCTTGCACATCTTTTGCTCTGGTTTTATACTCCAGAATAAATGGTGTGATTTGTGTGTGCTGCTGTGCACAACAGCTGACTATTTAAACCAGTTTATTCATGGATGGAATTATTTACACGAGTGAACGGTATCAACAGAATTTGGACTGTGCCACACAAACTCAGATGTAGAAGCAGTTTTCAATGGATTTATCAAGGAAGTGATAAAAGTCACTTCAAGCTATAAATAGTTTGACCAAATTAATTAGCCCTTGCTCCTATTAAAAGTAAAATGCAGCTGTTGTTTGAATTGTATAAATATGAACTTATGGTGAACAGTGATTAAATTGGCTTCTGTATGCTGAAATACTGGATGAACTGTGAAGGAGTTATCTTTCGTGTTCACTGGAAATTGGCAGGCTTTTGGTGGAGCAACTATCATTTCTGCCTGAGGCAGACTTAGGTCGCATGCCATTGCCAGCTTCGAGCTGCGTTGGAATGTGTCTGGTGAGCTACAGGCAACAAGTAGGCTCCCTACTGTCATTCACTACTCGGGTGCTCTTACACCAAGCTGACCAGCCAGTCAGGGCAGAAATGGAAAGCCAAGTATGATTTCATAAAGAACAAGCTTGGGCAAACGCTTGGCCACTGCATCTTCAAGTAACCAGAAGCAGGACCCTTGCTCCTTTTAGGCCCATAGACAGGTAACAAAATAAGTTAGCGGTCTTTTTGTAGGGTGGTTTCTACGAGGACCATTATGCCAACCTGATATACATTGGACAGAACTAGTTCCAAACATTTGCATTGGTTCTTGGGTACCTACAATGTCCTAAGACCCTGATTTCCATATTTGGAAAGCATCCTGCCTGTGTAATACACAGACAATTGCCAAGAAGTTGTTTACAAGTAAAGCTGATTGGTTCTCAGCTATTTGAACAGGGTTGGAACTGCAAACGAGGGAACTACAGAAAGATATAGAGGAATGTACTATTATTGTCAACAGCTGACTGCTCTCTGCAGTAAAACAAAGCCTGGTTGAAACTTGAAAGAAACCAGTTACCTTTCCCTCAGAAAGCTGCTGTGGCTTTTGAATCGATAAATCGGAGATGTTTTCCAAGTGAATTTGTCACTCTGTACTTTTTACAAATCAGTGGAAGCTTCCAGACAAAAAGACATCTGAACACCAGGGGCCAAAGAAAGACATCTCAACATCAGAACTGGGAAGCTTCCCCACAAGTTTGTGTGTGTGTGTGTAAAAAAAGATGTTTTTATGGAGATTAGAGTTTTAATTAATAGTGTTATATGCCAGTGGCTTATATTTGTTTACTTTTTGTTTAGTACAAAAATATGGTCCATGTTTGCTGTCAACTTTGGTCTGGAAATCATGTAAATGGGATACTGCATGTAACTTGTTTTTAAAAGAAGTTTGCATCTGGTATGATCCTGAGAATAATGGAGTTCAGTTTACATCTCACCACCCCAATGAGTTGTAACAAGCCTGTTCCCCCATTCAATAAAATCATGGCTGATCTGATGGTGGCCTTAACTTCACTTTCCTATATCCTCCCAATAACCTTTGAGTCCCTTGTTAGTCAAGGATCTGTCACCTTTACCATAAAACTATTCAATGACCCCCACTGTCCTCTTGGGAAGAATGTGAATTTGTGGGACAATGTGATCTGCATCCTGACTCAAGAGTTTTTTTAAAAATAAAGTTAATTCGCAGGATGTGGGTATCACTGGCTAGGCCCGGAGTGCATTGCTGTCTGTCTGGGGTGACATGTAGGCCAGACCAGGTGAGGATAGCAATTTCCTTCCCTAAAAGGCATTAGTGAACCAGATGAGTTTGTCCCCACAACTGACCATGGTTTCATGGTCATCATTAGACTTTCAGTTCTAGGTTTTTAATGAATTCAAAGTCCACCATCTGTTATGGCAGGATTTGAAGCCAGGTCCCCTAGATCATTGGCTGAGTTTCTGGATTAATAGTCTGGCAATCATAGTGCTACGCCGTCACCTCCCCTTGGAAAGTTCTCCCCCACAGGACAGTGGAGAAAGGATTTCCCATAATGGGCAGGCAAACAAACTTGTTTTCTATGACAATAAATATAATTTTTTTCTTCTTTCTTTAAATATTTTAGAATAATAAATTAGCAAATATTAAAGAAAATAGAATAGAAACACCTTTAAGACAAAATGCCCAGGGTGCAGGCAGCAGATAAATGCATAATTCCTGAAGGTTCTGGGTTGTACTGCAACGTAGCTTTCCTTTTATAGATTGGTGTTTGAAGCCAATTTTGTTTTAGAAAGGCAGAAGAGAAATGATGTACAAACTTCTGTTTTTTGTCACAGTATTCACTTCTGAAAGTTGAAGAAGGGTGGAGAGTGAAAGTGGGACAAATAGTTGGGCAAGACTCAAAGGGCCAGTTGGCTGCTGGTCAGAGTGTGCTTCAAAATAACATTAACAATGTAGTTTCTATTCCCGTTCCCTGGCCAAGATAATCTTGGGATCTGTCTCCTCGCCCAGCCTCTAAGAATGGAAGGCAATGATTAACTGCTGCTGAAAAAACAGCCCAGGATGAAGCATTAACGGATATTCAGCCAAGGACCCATCTTCCGGCAGGGGTTGACATTGACAGCAAAGCCAATATTTGTTGCCCGTTCCATTGAATTGATTGGCTTCCTTGGACATTTCAGAGTCTAGATACATGTAGGCCTGACTATGTCAGAATGACACATTTCCTTCCTTAAAGGGAATTAGTGGACTAGATGGGTTCTTTTTAAAGCAAAAAAAAGGCTTCAAGGCCACCATGACTGACATTTACTTAATGTTTCAGATTTATGAATTGAAATTCCACCAGCTCCTCGGGTGGGATTCAAACACATGGACCCCAAAATATTAGCCTGGGCCTCTAGATTACTGCATGTCCAGTGACATGACCAGTGCACTACGCTCTCCTCATCTGTATCCATTTACAGCTGGGCTTGGTTTATGGATCAGAGGTTCTTTGTGCTTTTATTTTGAAACAGAAGAGGCAACTTTTTTAAAAAACTCCGCAATGAGTAATTCATTTAGCATCTTGGGACTGTCAGATCAGTGGGAATTTTCAGCTGCTCCCAGCATATATGCAATTTTGCACTTTTCTACACTGGAGCTCTGTTGGTTTTGTGTTAGCAATTATGCATGTGGCATAAGGGGTGATTGTTTGTTTTACTGGAATCAATACAAAATGCTGCCATTACCAGTTTAATTTGGCCCAGACAGTGATTTAAACATCATAATTGATTTTGCATTTTTGTAACTACATTAATCTTCCTCAAAAAAACTTCCAAAATTGATTAAAAGTACAAAAAAATTTGTTCATCAGAATCTGCTGCCTCTGATTTATTAGATATTTAAACAGTTTCATCATAACTTGAGATTGGAGCCTAATTGCAGGGATGTGTCAGACAGACAATTGTCTGCATGCCTTTGTTATTTTAGTATAATTAATCTCTGTCAGGCGCGACTCTGTTTTGGGAGTAGGTGGTGAGTTCAGAGAAACCCAACCCTAATTTCTAATATTCCAATTTAAGTTCTGTACAGTACTGAGTGACCCCTACCCAAATGCTCAACTCCTCCACACGCTTACCATAAAGTCCAAACATTTTGAAAGCTGTAATAAGATTCGGGGACTCCAAGGTATTTGCACAGCCTAATTTACCTGAGAAACTTAAATGGGTTTGAACTGACTTTACATTGTCCTAGGTAACAAGCATGGGGCTGGATGAATACAGCAGGTCAAGCAGCATCATAGGAGCAGGAAAACTTGACGTTTCGGGCCTAAACCCTTCATCAGAAATGGGGGAGGGGAAGAGGGTTCTGAAATAAATAGGGAGAGAGGGGGAGGTGGATAGACGTCAAGATTTCCTGCTCCTATGATGCTGCTTGACCTGCTGTGTTCATCCAGCCCCATGCTTGTTATCTCGGACTCTCCAGCATCTGCAGTACCTTTTATCTCTGATACAATTTTACCCCTTTACATTGTCCTGCATAGTGTTCTGAGTTGCATACAAACTACTTAAGAAAGGAACTCATTTGCAACCCAGGACGACCTGTACAGATCTTAAAACATGTTAAAGTCAAAAGCATTCATTAAACAATGTGACTGTACAAAAATGAAGACATTAGATTATTTGGGTATTTAAGATATTATGCCATAATGTTCAATTTGGCTATATGCCCTAGTTTATTACAGTCCAAATGTTCAGGTTGTCAGGTAGAATGGCGTAGAAAACAGGAGTGGGAAGAAGAAACTTCAATGCAGTATATCAAATGTAATTTATGCCACTGGTTGTAATTTGTTTAGACTTTTGAACTCCAATTCAAAGGAAGAATGAAAGAACTTGCATTTATACAGCACCATTTCCAACATTAGGATATTCCAAAATCCTTCACAGCCAAATCATTACTCTGGAGTCAGCACATTATGTAGGAAATTGCAACAGCCAATTTGTACAGACCCAGCTCTCACAAACAAATGAGATGAGCTGTCAGATAATTTGGCTTAGTAGTTGTTAACTAAGGAACAAGAAGAGAAATCTCCTACACTTCATCAACTAGTATCAAAGGATCCATTACATTGAGGCATCAAGCAAAATCTCACTGCAACACCATAGCTTGTCAGCAAACCTGTGACAGTACAGCACTCTCCCAGCAACAAATTAATGCATCAGCCTGCGCTATGTGCTTAAGTCTATGGTCCATAGTTTGAATGAATAATTTTCTGACCCAAGAGTGCTGTCACTGTCCAAGCCTTTGTGTTTGTACTTTTGCTGTTAGAAAAATTACCCAGTCTATTGCATGTCTTTTTTTGAAGAATTTGAAAGATTTGCACCATACTGTGGAATGCTTCAAAGATTTTAAAGTATTAAAATTCATCTTTATTTCCAGTTTCAAAAGTACATTATATAAGTTTTCTTTAAAAAGTATACAATTTTGTTCTAAAAGTTTGTTAAAAACAAAGTTTGGTTTGCTTGGCCTAGATGCCACAGAAAATGAGCAGGTAAGTTTGATAACATGACTAGTGGTGTTTCTCAGGACAGAAGAATCAATTAATGACTTTCTCTGCTGAGAAAACAGTGTTTTGCTCTGCCTTCTGCAGACCTCCCTAATGCTGCTTGGATATATTTCTGTTTCTTTTTGTACTTACAGGGACTGTTGCCCGAAGACTTTTGCCCCGGCAGTGGCTTCACAGATTTCACAGCAGCAAAGGCTTGAGTGTTGGCATAGTTTGAGGTGGTCCTACTCAATATTATCTGGTTTGAACTGTACATGGACCTTTTGAAATGTTTATACACATTGCAGTTGGCTCTAAGTCTCCTCTTGAATTTCACATCGTCGTTAGTTAATTGGAAATCCGGGGATTCATCGCAAGAGTGGCTGGAGCCTATTCGGTACAAGTACTTGCGTTTTTCAAGTTTGCCAGGAGTGGCTTTCTTAAAGCAAACCTCAACATGAGGTGGCTGCACGCAAAGAAGATCACATTGTCGAGATTTTCTGCTTCTCTTTGAACTTTTCCTCGAGCTGGAAGTGTTCGCAGCCGTGCTTGGCAACATCCCAGCAATTTTGCCTTTCTCCTTCTGAATTGTCATAAACTGAATCTTTTCCATCTGCACAATGCGATCTATTAGCTGTTCCAGAGGTCTGTTTGGCCTTGCCGGTAGAGCTTCTTTCCATTTATAGTCCTCTAGCATCGACAGCTCACTGAAGTCTATTCTATTGAATGGTGGCGGGAGAAAGTCAGGGTAGGGGTACAGATTGGCTTCTTGTTCATGGTTTGAGCTAGGAGATAGAATCTCAGGGTCGATAACCTCTGGTCTAAAGTCTAAACATGGTCGCTGGTAGCAACTTCGAGGAAAGGTTTCTGTCTGATCAATCTCCAAATAATTTGTTTTATTTTCAGCAGGTTTCAATATCCAAAGAGGGAAAAAAAAATTCTGGTTATTTCTCCTTATGTTAATAGGCGCCGTGCTGTAACGAAAGTTGTCAATAGGCTTACTTTCAACTTTGTGGCAGTCACTTTCCAGCATTATTTCTCTTTGATCTCTGTTCAGAGTAGATATGTTGGAGCAGAATCCCGAAAGTTCATTCACCCTTCTAAGTGGATCTAAGGTTGTCAGGCTGTTGGACAAGTGTTTGAATTTCTCCTGATCAGAAATTATTAAAATTTCTCTCTCATTTTTTCCAGGTCCCTCTCTTGAATATCCTCTGAAAGTGGAATTATGGTATGACACCTCAGTTAGACAAGGATATACTGTAAAAGGTGTGTACCACACCTTACAAACTTTGAATTGATCATACAAAATCTATCCCCACATCAGTAGCAGATGCATTCTATATGTCTTTACACAGAATAAAAGCCATTGATTTAGTGGGCTCATGTAGAAATGGCAGCAACCGTGAGATTCAATCCAAAGAATTCAATGAAAATAAAATCAGATTTATTCAGTTACTAATTCAACTAAATTGTGCAGATACATGGGAACACCACTACCTGTATGTCCCTCTCCAAGCCACACACTATCCTGTCTTGGAAATATATCACCATTCCATTACTATTGTTAGGTCAAAATCCTAGAACTTCCTAATAGCACTGTGGGTGCCTCAACAGCACAAGGTTTTCAGCAGTTCAAGAAAAAACCCCAGCTACCCTTCTCCTGGGCAATTAAGATCAGCATTAAATGTTGACCCACCCAGCAATGCCCACATCTTATAACACAGAGACTACGGAACAAGAATACACCATTCATGTGCCTGCCCCACCATTCAGTACAATCATGGCTGATCAAAACTTCAATGCCTTTTACTCGGCCCTGTATGCCACTGGTAATCAGAAATCTATCAGTCTCTATCTTAAACATACTCAAAGACTGAACTTCCACAGACCTCTGGGACAGTGAATTCCAAAGGTTCACAACTCTCTCAGTAAAAACATTTCTCATCTCAGACCTAAGTAGCACTCTCATTTTTAAATTGTGCTCCAAAATTCAAAACTTTCCAACCGGGGGAAACATCCTACCAGTGTCTACTCTGTCAATCCCTTTAAGTATTTTGTAAGCTTCAACGAGATCATTCCTCATTCATGAAAACTCTGCAGGATAAAGGTCTGGTCCAATCTCCCTTCATAGAACAGTCTGCCTTCCTGGGAACAATGACAAAAATACTTTTGTTGAGATAAGAAGATCGAAACAGCACACAGTGCTCCATGCGTGGCATAAAGAAGCTTCTACACATCTGAAGCAACACTTCACAACTCCTGTAGTCAAATCACTTTTCAGTAAAGGCCAACTTTCCATTAGCCTTCCTAACAGCTTGCTGCACCTGCGTGTTTATTCATCAGTAACTTGTTGAGAAGGATACTTAAGTCCCTTTGTGCATCTATACTTTCCAACCTCTTATCATTTGAGAAATACTCTGCACATCTGTTTCTCCTGTCAAAGTGGCTCACCTCACATTAGTTTCTATCTTCCATCTGCCATGTTCTTGTCCATTCACTAAGTTTCCTGAAACTGCTTTACATATTCCCCACAACACACATTCCCATTTATAAATAAAGAGAGTTAATCAACTTCATTGTAAAAATGCAATCATAGAATAAATCTTTACACTGTTAAAAATCCCCATATTCCACATAAAGAAAAAGAAACTGATGTTTTTAGTCCCTATTAAGAAGGTAAATGCTGATATTACACTGCAACTTCTTTCAGATACATCGGATGTGATGGTGGCTCAGTATTAATATTTTCACCATCATGTTAGAAGATCATGGATTCAGGTCCTGAATGTATTTAATCCTCCTGCAAAAAGTGCAGCACTGTCTACTACTGCACTGAGCTGATTGCCTTGAGTATGTGCTGAAACCTTGGAACAGGGCATTGGAAGACAGAGCGCTACCACCAAGACACATTTCACAAGAACAACAGCAATAGAACAAAAACAAAAGTGAAAGGAGAGATTATGAAATTTATCTGTAACTTGGTTCAGTCAGTCTTGTGGTTGAGGAAAATTGGGATTCAAAGCTTCGAGAACCAGGGCCACATAAGATTGTAGGTAGTAAATGTTAAACTTACAGGAAATGCATGTTGACTTATACTATAAAGTTAGTCAAATTTGTTTGTTCCAGAATCATGATTTTAAAGCAGACAGCAGTGACTGCAAGGCCTCCTGGTGTGTTAATGGAAATTTGTTTATGTTGTGGGAGATTTAAGACAGGAGAGACAAAACAATGAAAGACTTTGTGTTTAGAATAATCAAAGATTAATCTTAACGTACAGAAACTGAGAGATTGGAAAGCTGTTGGGCAGTTCGATGGAGACCTGACTGAAGTAAATGTGGTTTCACCTAGGAAAGGAGATTATTCAGAGCAGTTAAGGGACGATGTTACCTCAGTTTAAATGTTTTAGTTTGTGAAAACTTCCAACGTTACAATACAATGTTTAAGATGCATTTAAACATTTCAAAAGGCATTATGGTGGGCCTGTTCCTGTGATATACTGTTCTGCTCCAGACAAGCAATGTTTGATTAGAACTCAGTGGAATATTAAAATATTAAGAAGAACCAAGTTCTGAATATTCAAGGAAAAGTCTTCACAACTCATAGGACAGAAACTATGAGGAAACAATTAAGTCAAACCTACAGATTTGATAGGGAAAGAAAACTTCTTTTGATTTTGACTATCTGTAAAGCAATAGTGTTGGGGTATAGTTGGCATTTTGTTTTGCTATGTGTTTTAAAATCTTTCAAACTGTGTTTTATTTAGATAACTTGGTTTGGTTCATTTTATTTTGTATTTCTTTTGTGTAATAATCTTCTTTGTTTAATTGTCAAAACCAAATCTGCAGCTTTGTGTGCTTATGTCAGAGGGCAGGGGAAACAGTAAAGATTGAGATATGAGGAGCCAGGGAAGAGGAAAGGAGAGGGGAGAGTAGCGTAGGCAAAAGGAAGGATGAAAACTTGGGAGGGGGTAAAGATGGGATGTAAGGAGGATTAGACGCCAGGCAAAAAGGAGAGAAAGGTGAAAAGGATAGAAGATGAGAATGGGCAAAATGATTCTCAGTAAAGTTGGGGGGGGGGGGTGCTACTTGGGTCATTGTAGGTGGGGCAGCATCTGATTTCCCACAGAGTAATAGTGGCACTTGGCAGGAGTTGGGGTGTCGGTGTTGGGAAATCCAGCTGCTGACTTGCTAATCTTGCGGGTGACTGGAGCAAATTACCACTATGAAACAACTAGTTTTTGCCGAGTTGTCAGATGTCACATAACATTTAAAAGTCTCACGACAGCATCATAAACAGTGCTACCAGCTGCTGCAGCTCAACACTGGCACCTTCACAGGAAATATTCGAGAGTTGGACCCTGATATTACAGTCTTAGACCGTGTTTTAAAATGAACTGAAGACTATTTCGATACTGCTAATTAATTTGTTGTCAGTTCCTTCATTAGAAAGGAATGATGGATGCAGTCCTCATTGTTGAAGGTTGTGCTTATCAGTGGGATTGTCCCACAGTTTTTAAGTGTTTTAGCTGATGACTTAACACCACGAAAATCACCCCTCAAAGCCCGCTTGGTCTGACTAGTGAGTCTCTTGGCCAATCACAACCTCAAAACTGGTGTTCAGGTCACCAGAAGCTAGTGGCCAATCAGATGCTGGAAGGTTCTGTGCTCTAAAGCCTGTTGTCTGGGGCCTACACCTTGGAGAATCCAGTGGCAAGAAGCTAATTAACTTTTAATACTCTTCTCACAGGGTGGGATTCATGGGGGAGGGAAGGTCAAGGGAGTCAGAGGCAAGGGCAGAACTGTAGTTATCAACAACCAACCCCATGTATGCCTCCAGATTGGGGCAACTGGTGGCATCCCACCCCCAATCCAGCAAAAATAACACCCTGAATTCCCAGTTGGGAAATGAACCACCTTTCACGCCAACCATGGAGGCAGACAATTGGGGAGGTGACAAGTCAAGGATCTTAAATGGCCATTAATTGATCACTTAGGGAGCTTAATTGATGCTAGATTGGGGAAGTCACCTGCAGAACTTCTTGCCAGCACCTAGTGATATGGGGAGAGGGAGAAAGAATGCAGCAAGTTGGTCTAGGAGGCAAGCTCACCCTCTTGGATCTCAACTTGTCACGGAGGCTCAGTGGTTAGCATTGCTGCCTCACAGCACCAAGCATCCATGTTCGATTCCACCTGCGGGCGACTGTCAATGTGGAATTTGCACATTTTCCCTATTTCTGTGTGAGGTTCCTATGGGTGCTCTGGTTTCCGCCCACAGTCCAAAGATGTACAGGTTAGGTGGACTGGCCATGTTAAATTATCCCGTAGTGACCAGGGATATGCAGACTAGGTGGGTTAGCCATGGTAAACATAGGGTTACAGGGATAGGATGGGGGATGGTTCTGGATGGGATGTTCTTCGGAGGGTTAGTGCAGATTTGATGGACTGAATGGCCTCTTTCCACACTATACAGACTCTATGATTCTTCTTGCTTCCTCCAAAGATGGAAAATATCACACCTTGTATATTGTAGTTGATTTATGTGTTTTAGAAACTTTACTGAAAATATAATTTCTAGCTGCAAGACATTATACAGAAGGCAATATTCACCTGCTCCTGCTGATAGAGACTTGTTTGGTGTGGTGGTTTGTTGAGTTCCTTTTTGTCACTTCTTCAGAATCTGGTTCAGGACTGTAAAGCTGTAAGAACAACAGCAGCATTTCTGTAAAAACTCTGGGGCCAAACCTGTAATTACGCCAAGTTATAAAATGGTTCACAAATTTCCATAACTGTAAACAGGGTGCATGTTTCATCCTGTGGGAGAATCAAGTGCTAGGTAGGTCTCACTGTTCAAAGATACTGGGATGCCCCACCTAAAACAGAGGTGGGGAGGACTTTCTCACAGAGGGTAGTGAGACTTTGAAAACTCCTCATCCAAAAGGTGGTGGAAATAGAGGCCTTTGAAGCATTTTGTTTCAAGACAGAGGTAGATGGATTCTTGATAAACAAGGGGGTGACAGATTATTGGAGGTGGGTGGGAATGTGGAATACTCACAATCTTATTGCACAGTGGAACAGGCTATAGGGGCTAAGTGGCCAACTCCTACTCCTAATTCATATGTTTATGAGCTTAGCAATGTAACAACTTTTCCTGGACTCCTCAGGGACAGTGAGTTTTAGGTAATTTGCAAAAATTCCCTGTGTTTTTCACATAAGAGCCACTGTCTCAGTTGTGTTGAGGGTGGCAGGGAGGTACAAACGAAAAGGCCAGCTCACTGCAGCTGTTCAGAGTGACCTCACAAAAATGTACAGGCTTTTGGGGTCGCCAAAATTCAGCACACTGCACCACCTGCTGGCCAGTCTGTCCACCCGCTTTTCTGATACAGGCATGGAGCCCCTTCCTGAGGGCTACATCGGGATTGCGATCTTTAGTCTCTTTCCTTGCCAACTTCCTTGCAGGGCTTCAGGATGGGATTTTCTGAAGTCTGGTGTCACCCATTGGAATATGCTATCTCAAACTTTCCTGTGTGGCGCTCTTGAATTTCTGACCTTTGGCACTACGAGACAGCAAATAACTTATGACTTTTCAAGAACAAGCAGCAGACAAACTACCTGCTGCAAGCAGGGGTCCACTGTGGCCAGGGAGATATGAAACCTTCAACTCCAGGACCTACAGTTAATCATCCATAAATCTCCAGGTGGACATTAAACTTCCATTTAGGTGTTTTCAGGTCATAATTTAAGTCCCTAATTTGTAATACATCTTTGTCTATTTACTTAAATATTTTATTGAAGCAAGACAGTTTTACAATGCCAGCAGGGTGACAGTATTTTAAATAACCACCATGAGATTCATGATCTACTTTGCCACAGATGAAAGACATCTAAATGCTGCAAAACATGAGACTCATACCTTCCTAAATTTACTGTCATGTCTCATCATGCTCAATTCTTCCAGCTGCTGGATTAGCATTTTATACGATGCCTAGCAAGAACCAGACAAGAAAGCTTTACTGACATGATACAATTAAGTCAGTGAATTGAAATTGGCTCAGCAACTGGTTGCTATAAAGGTAAAATCAAGTCAAGTGTAATGTCCTGTCTTTAGGAGGCCGATATTCTCATAATATCACTATCATAGATTGGGACCTGAGGATGGAAAGGTCTCAGACACCATCTTACTGCGAATCACTCAAAGCATGACACGCTGATAGAGGAATGCTCTTCTGCTGTAACCAAGTAGCCTGATACCAGCACAGACACTGATGTGCCTGTCAAATGTCATACATGTACACATTAGTGAGCATAACAAATATCTGATGGATCTTTCAAAACCATGTTAGCCATACCTAGTTTCTTATATTATGAGGGTCAACACAAGTCTTGTCACATCAGTCGAAAATACCATCCTGGAGGTAAAGCCAAACCAAAACAGCAATTTTCTGAAGAAGGGTCCCGACCCGAAACGTCAACGTTCCAGCTCCTCTGATGCTACCTGGCCTGCTGTGTTCCTCCAGCTCCACACTGTGTTATCTCCGACTCCAGCATCAGCAATTCTTGCTATCCATGAGTTTTATATTGTCCTGTTCTGGATATGGAAAGCATGATAACATTTATGCCTGACACTAACACCAGGAGTTTCCCAGGGGTTCTCCTGCTCTAAGTTGCTGCCATGTATTTTGCTTAAAGATGCTGATGGATTGCTAACAAAGTAGGGTCAGAGGAAAGGAAGCAGAACTTTCTCAAGGTCAGCAACATTTAAAGATGATGTGGGAGCTCACAGGTCATACTTGAAAGTGTCAAATGGATAGGAGAAGGAGAGACTGAAGAACATTAAAGGTATTGAGCATAGTCCTTTTCATAAGCTTTTATGATATATAATAAGTGATGATTTGATCAGAGTATCCATCACGTAGGAGAGTTTTGATATTCTTTGTAGCCTGTGATACTTTAGGAATCCCAGTGCAAATATCGATCAATGTGTTGGGAATCATACACGATTGCCCAATCAATCAGCACACTCTTCTCACGCAGTATAAAATGATCTCCCTTTTTTCAAAGTCTGATTCTTGTGTCCTTGTTCTGGTGAGTGAAATATTGAAAGCTTCAACTTTTTGTCTTCTTTAAGAAGAAGTGACTTTAAACCAAAAATGGTGGAATTGCTGACCTCATATAGTGATCGCACTGACAGACATGTAATCATTTCTGCAATCGTTCCATTTTGGTGACTATAGACAAGTCATTAAGGTCTGTATTATCAGTGCTAGCGGGGTGTCTGCTGTCCATTTTGACATTTTCATCACTGTATTAATATGCATATTTTTCATTATGCGGTAGTATCGTAGACAGAGGATGATAGAGTTAAATCAGGTTGATGCAGTTTGGGCCAAATTGAGTGGTTTGGATGGGTCAATGATCATCAAGCAGAATGTGGGAACCAGAATGACAAATGAGGTGGAAAAACCAGGTGCTATCGAGAACCAGCACCTAGCAAAAGCCATCCCGGCAAGTCAGAATTAACTTTAAAGCAATTCTTGGGAAATTGAACTGGCTCTGGATAAGATGGAAATTGTATGGTTTGATCCTGAACAGAGCTAAGAATGAGCTCCTTGTGGGATGTTTTGCCAGTCCTGTTGGGGAGCAGGACTGATGAAGGGTCCTGACCTGAAACGTCAACTCTCTTGCTCCTTTGGTGCTGCCTGACCTGCTATGTTCCTCCAGCTCCATACTGTATTGACTCTGACTCCAGCATCTGCAGTTCTTGCTATCCCTGGGTTGAATGGCCTTCTTCTCCACCATGATAATTCTATGACTTTTGTGTGAGCGGGATTAAGCTGACAGCACAGGCATCCATTAGTCTGTTAAAACAGCTGATCCCTTGCTTGAAAGCTCTGGCATTCTGATCTTTGCGATACATTGTAAAATTATGAAAAGGAGTACTTGAA
Source organism: Ginglymostoma cirratum (assembly GCA_024137785.1). Lineage (NCBI taxonomy): Eukaryota > Metazoa > Chordata > Chondrichthyes > Orectolobiformes > Ginglymostomatidae > Ginglymostoma > Ginglymostoma cirratum. Next base: position 30,261,016 of record JAHRHZ010000030.1, read on the forward strand.
CTTAAAATAATGACTCTGTTTCTCTTTCCACAGATACTGCTAGACCTGCTGAGTTTTTTCCAGTGCTTTTAGTTGTATTTTAAATTTTGCAATATTTATTTGCACGAGGTTAAGAGATGTCAAGTACCTGCAATTTCAGCTCTTGAAATTTTAAAGAGTTTGAATGATTGACTCTGCTCGTGCCCTGTATTAGAAAGGAGGTTTCCTTTATATACACGAGCAAAATTGTCAATGAATAACTGTGTTCTGTTAAAAACTTTGTTTTAAACATGTACAAATGTCATTACAAGATTCACTGCATCTATAGAGTTTAATAGGTGAATGAATATGGAAGTGCCATTGGGAAATGAGAAGTCATGGGGATTGCTTGAGGGACAGGGGGAGAAAACACTGACATGACAGGTGTGAGGAGTCACATCAGGGGCAGGGGAATGAGGTGACATGGATGGGGTGTATGGATTGTGTAGGGGTGAGGGCACTTCTGTTTGTATTGTAACTGGGATGAAGTCCCACAGTACTATAGCGGGCCTTTTAAACAACCTCCCTCCAAGCTCAGCAGCTCCTGTGACCCCACCCCCCCACCCGGCCTATTCCTATAGTCAGCTGAGGAAAGAAGTTCTGAGGAAGGGTCACTGGACCCGAAACGTTAACTCTGATTTTTTTTCTTCACAGATGCTGCCAGATCTGCTGAGTTTTTCCACCAACTTCTGTTTTTGTTCCCATAGTCAGCTGGCCTGACTGCATCCTGAAACCACACACCCCCTCTGCCCTGGAAATGAATATCCTATCTTGGTGGATAGCTCCACCTGGGGCAGACGGGCTGAGCCAGGAGTGTTCAGGACTCCCGGTACTCGCATTCAGGACGCAAGTCTAACCCGCTATGCTGGGCCACCTCTGTCAGGATAAGCCTGAAAGTCAGCAGGGCAAGGTGGACTGAAAGCCACAGATGTGCAGAGACAATGACAGAACCAGCTTATAAGCAGCGGAAAGAGTTATAGTGTCTCCTCAACCTCATTGCACCCAGCTAAACTCTCTACCCAGTTAGAAGAGTCACTTAGAAGAAGTCAACAAGAATTAGGAGATAGAAGTGACAGATGGTGAGCTCATGGTAAAAAGCACGCACATGATAAAATTACAAGTCACTAAAATTACTGACTTGCAACAGGAAACAGTAAGTTTATCGGTCAACACCATTTGCTGCCACCAATAATTCAGCAAAATGAGCCACAGTCAGTCGAACCCACACCTCCCAGTCCTGCTCTTCCTGGGTCCAGAGGGTAATGCAACAAACAGGTCCCTTGTCCCCTCTCAGCATCCTTCCAGGGCTGAATGGTTTGAATTATCGCTACAATTTCAGGCTTGTCAATCAGCCACATTAACCTCTTCAATGCACATTGCTTATCCCAGTCCCCACAACTGGCAAGATTATTCCGTTGTCAACATGTGAAGTTTCTCTGAAACCATGCACCTCCCTTCCTAGCAGTAGGTGCTGGTGACTGTGATAATTTCCCTCCCTGTAGTTCCTGTATATGTATCCAGAGAGATAACTGGCAACTCTTCTGGCCTTCCTTCTAATTCACTATCACTTTTGGAATAAAGTTTTTATCACACTTTGTTGGTGAACTTTTGAAGTGACTTGTGTTAATTTCAGCATGTCTTGCCCACCAACCCTATGCCACCATGCTAAAGATGATCTCAGCACACAAGCTGAGGATAAAAGAAATTGTTGAGTTACAACTTTAATCTGTTAGAATAAAGTAACATTCTAATGATGCAGCATTATTAGCAAGACTCAGCTGAAACTGACCATCAAAATTACTTCCCTTTACAAAAATAATCAAGTCTGCAGGGAGCACTCGAAAGTTACCTTTTGCTTCCTTTCGGCTTAGATGAAGACGCAGATTCAGTAATGAACCAGTCACACCATGTGGTAAATGAGAACTTGGGTCAGATAGCAAGCAGACAGGGATCAAAGGCTATCACTTGTACATGCTATCCATATCAAACAGGACAACCTTGGCAACATAACAGGTGTGTTACGCTGTTTATAATGCTGTTTTAAATAGAGAGATACCAAGAGTAATGCTACAGCTTGCATCACAATCTGTGGAGTCGCCTTTGAAGTGCCGGCCGCAATATTTATGCAGGACACTGATTACGACAAAGTTAGCTTATTACATGCAGTTCTGGACAAGATTTGGGAAAGGATTAACATTAACTAGAATAACACCATAGATGAAAGGTTACAATTACCACAATGGACTTGGGAAGAGAATAAAAGTAATGTGCACTTAACTGAGGTCTTCAAAATAATGAAAGGTTTTAAGTCGGAAAATTGATAATTATGGGCATGTACTCAGAATTAACACTGGAGGATTAAGAATGACAGAATTGATTTTTCTCTACAGAGAGTTATTAGAAGGCAGAATATTTTACAATAGCTGGCCATCAAGGTAGAGACTAGAGCTTTATTTAAAATGGGAACTGGATGTTTTTGAAGGAAGAACATTAGCTGATTTGGAGAAAGAATAAAGGATTGAGGTTTGGAAAGTTCAAATTAAACAGTCGGCACAATGGTTTCAAAGGACTCTTCCTCCATTCTAATTTTTATGATTCTGGTGAACCTGACTAATCATTCGAATCAACCATAATTGACTTGTCCTTTATTTAGTTGACTGTAGAAGGTCCTGCTATAGAAAGAACACATTATATAATTTCAGTATAAAATAAGCTTCATATTCTGTTTTTGGACTGAAATTCATTGTGCATTAAATTGTGGATTAAATTTTTTGGAATGAATGAGGAATAGTAGGAGTGTGTACATTATTCATCTATAAAGACCTGTGAAAACATGCCTCTGAGTCATTTTACAAAGCAAATTATGAAGTTCACAATATTCGTTCAACTGTTTCATATAAAACTCTGGAATTCACAAAAGGATGAACTTTGGGACATTAACACTAATTAAGTGACTCATTAATTGCTGATGAGTTGTTAAATAATTCCTATTAATCATACTGGACTTTTAAAAAAGTACATTGAGAAGTTATGTTTCATATACCAGTGGATAGGACATTATAATCTGTTAACATTACTATGATTTGTGTGCAGCATGTTATTTTGTTAAAGCAACCTTTATTTCCAACAACGATATAATTTCTAGTTTACAGTATAGGCAGTTCCCAGGTTGCAAACGGATTCTGTTTGCAAGTAGATTTGTACGCAATTCGAAACACAATGTGGGACAATATAAAGGAGCTGTTCCTAACTACAGGAAACATTTGTAATTACACCCATGTTTGGGATTGCATTCATAAGTACAAGCTTTCATAAATCAAATGTTTGTAAATCAGGAACTCCCTGTATTGTCCCAAAAAAAAGACAGGACTTGCATAAATAGATGAATCTTACGAAGATATGACAATATACTGTGGTGTGAGATAATGGTTCTGAAAGGGTTAATGTTGGAAACTGCACGCGGCTCCAACCAATAAGATAATGTTAGAATAGCTGGGCGGAAAATTGAGGAGTCCAGCTGGAGATCCCAGTGGGGTCAAATGTATCACCCTGGCTCCTGACAGTCTTACTATTTGTCAATGTAACTAGTACACATTGCAATCATGTAAAAAAAAACACTATATCCTGTTCTGAAAACATCTGTTTCTTTTTGTTGAATGGTTCATTCCCTACTACTGTTAACCAAACAGGCCCTAGGACCTATACAGAAAGGAGGATTGTGGCAGCACTATTAGCTACCATTAGCTACAGCTGGATGATTCCACAATACATACAACAGGTGCATGATGCCATCTTCCAAAAATAATTGCTCATCAATCTCAAACATATTAGTCTAGAAGAGAATGCAAGATGACTTTTAGATGCATTCTGTTTGCAAACAGTACAATCATGGTAAGACATGAGTTGACATTTGCAGTTCCTTCACATGCTAATGTGAGAAGTTGGGAATCAAGGAGCAATGATTTGATGCTTCTGCGGAGACAGAATGAGGTAATTGTAAACAGCCATTCCTAAATCCACACTTGTACTCTTCCTAGAATCTGCCTCCATAATCTCAACAATTACTCTCAATGCATTTTCTTTTGATTGTTTGGGTGTTAAATTGGGCTGTGCTGAGTTTGTGCCCTTACTAACACAAGGGATAACTGTGTGCGAGAGATAATAGGTACTGCAGATGCTGGAGGATCCGAGATAACAAGGTGTGGAGCTGGATGAACACAGCAGGCCAAGCAGCAGCATAGGAGCAGGAAAGCTTGATG
>JAHRHZ010000030.1:30265692-30310002 GCA_024137785.1 Ginglymostoma cirratum
TGCTGCTTGGCCTGCTGTGTTCATCCAGCTCCACACCTTGTTATCTCGGATAACTGTGTGCCCCTGTCACCCAGCAACACTAAACATTAAGAGAGACATTTTGAAATTGAATGACACAGGCAATCAATTGCAACGGAGATATCATCCATTGTGTGAGTTCTCCTTTGAATCTCCTCTACCCAGTACTGGAATCATATATTCCAGTTGCACTGCTGATGGTGAGCATTTCCAATTGATCACTGCAGAAATCCATCCAGATCATGTAACTCTGTATTTTTAAAACAACGTCTTTATTCTTTTTGCATATTTCCATCTTGGGATATGGATGTTGCTGGTATTTTTCACCTACCATGAGTTGCCCTGAGAAGCAGCTAGTGGCTTTGAGCTGCTGTGTTGTGTATGGTCGGGATGTTTCCACCGCGTTGTTGGGTAGAGAGTTCCTGGGTCACAGCAGAGTAGTTTGTTCTGTTTTATTCTTGTTATTTTTGGTCACAGTATTGATACAACTGAGTGGCTTGATCAGTCTAGTTCAATAAAATGATACCACTAAGCAAGTTAAGTAACAAAAGTACATTAAAAAAAAGAGCTACCATATAGCCAAGCTGGTTAAGGTAGCGGCAGCATAAAAAGTGACGAAATTTGTTCTCTGTTCTGTGCTGAATTTTTTCATTCATTCATGAGCTGTGGATGTTTCCATCTGGGCCAATATTTGTTGCCCATACCTAACTTCCCTTGAAAAGGTAGTGGTGAACTGGCTTCTTGAACCACTGCACTGTCATATGATGTAAGTTCATCTACAGTGCTGTTTGAGAGGGAGCTCTAAATAAATTTTATAAATTGAGACTTTAGAAAGCTCCAGTTAGGCCCCATTTAGAATACTGTGTCCAATTTTAGGCCCCACACCTCAGGAAGGACATACTGGCACTGGAGCGTGTCCAGCGGAGATTCACACGGATGATCCCTGGAATGGTAGGCCTAACATACGATGAACAGCTGAGGATCCTGGGATTGTATTCATTAGAGTTTAGAAGGTTATGGGGGGATCTAATAGAAACTTACAAGATAATGCATGGCTTAGAAAGGGTGGACGCTGGGAAGTTGTTTCCGTTAGGTGGGGATACCAGGACCCATGGGCACAGCCTTAGAATTAGAGGGGGTCAATTTAGAACGGAAATGAGGAGACATTTCTTCAGCCAGAGAGTGGTGGGCCTGTGGAATTCATTGCCACGGAGCGCAGTGGAGGCCGGGACGTTGAATGTCTTCAAGGCAGAGATTGATAAATTCTTGATCTCACAAGGAATCAAGGGCTACGGGGAGAGTGCGGGTAAGTGGAGTTGAAATGCCCATCAGCCATGATTAAATGGCGGAGTGGACTCGATGGGCCGAATGGCCTTACTTCCACTCCTATGTATTATGGTCTTATGGTCTTATGATTTTGACCCAGTGGTTGTGAAGGAACAGCAGTACAGTTCCAGTTCAAAACGGTGTGGGTTGAAGGGGAACTTACCGTAAGCAGTGCTCCCATGCATCTGCTGCCCTTGTCCTTCTAGGTCGTAGAAGTTGCAGGCTTGAACGTTGTTGAAGGAACCTTGGTGAGTGCAGCAACTTATCATGGGGATAGCACATACTGCTGCCACTGTCCATCAATGGTGGACAGAGTGAATGGTGAAGGTGATGGATAGGGTGCCAATCAAGTGGACTGCTTTGACCTGTTTTCTTTGAGCTTCCTGGATCCTGCTGGAGCTGCACTCTTTCAGGCAAGACGAGATATTCCATTACTCTCTCCCTTATAAATAACAATCTGGCTTTGGAAAGGAGGTGAGTTACACACCACAGATTTCAGAGCCTCTGATCTGCTCTTATAACCTTGCATTTATATCACTGATCCATTTACATTGCTGGTTAATCCTCATAATCCCCTGGATGCTGATGGTGAGGAATGCAGCAATAGTAATAGTGCTGCGAGTCAACAAGACATGATTAGACTTGCTCTTGCTAGAATTAGTCATTGCAAAATGGGGCACATTATTACTTCCTGCTGTCCCGCCCAGGATGTTGGTTTTGGACCCTAGCAGCTTTCTCCTCACTATGGATGTTGAATCCTTCTATAACTCTATCCCTTACCAGTCGAAGGGCTCTCTGCTTCTTTCTTGAATGGAGGCCCAAATAGTCCCCAGCCACCACCATCCTCCTCCACCCAGCCGAGCTTCCTCTCTCATTAAACAATTTCCCCTTTGTTTCACTTCCTCCAAATTAAAGGCATGGTTATGGGCACCCACATCGGCCCTAGTTATGCCGGTCTTTCTGTGGGACTTTTGGAATATTCCTTGTTCCAGTGCTCCTTCGGGTCCCTCCCACAACTCTTTTCCCAGTGTATCACTGATAATATTGGTGACACTTCCGGCTCTCATCCAGAACTGGAAAATTAATCAATTTCTACCTTCTTTCATTGTGATCCGATCCACCTCTGACTTTTCATTTCCCTTCCTCAACTTCTCTCTGTCCACTTCCAGAGTTAGGCTATCTACTAATCATTACTGACTCCAATAGTTACCTCAACTACACTCTATTTCCTGTAAGGACTACATTTCATTTTCCCAATTTCTCTAACTCTGTCTAATCTGTTCTGCTTTTGCCACCTTCTACAATGGTAATTCCAAAATGTCTTCCTTTTTTTCTTGACTGAGGATTCTCCCCACTATGGTGGACAGTGCTCTCAATCGAAGTCTGCATTTTTGTTGCATTTCTGCCCTAATCCCAGAACCGCTATATGGTTTCCCTTGTTCTCACGTTCCACCATCCCACCAGCCTCTGTATTCAAAGGATCATCTTCTGCCCATTTCCCCCAACTCCAGCATGATGCTGTCACCAAACACATCTTTCCCTTCCCCCTCAACTGTCAGCATTCCTAAGGGGCCATTCCTCTGTGACACTGGCATTCACTGATCTACCATCTCCAACATCTAATCACACCTCCTATTGCATTTTCCTATGCAATAGCACGAAGTGTAACACCTGCCCTTTTACCTCTGCCTTCTTCACTGTCAAAGCCCAAACAGCTCTTTCAAATGAAGCAGTGTTTTGCTTGTACTTATTTCAATCTTGTCTACTGTATTCACTGCTCACAGTGCTGTCTCTTCAACAATGGGTGACTGCTTTAAGGAACTCCTCCACTCAATCTGCAAGTGTGGCCCAGATCTTCTGATTGTTTGCCATTTTAATACACCACCTTGCTGTTATATTCATTATTTTTGTCATAGTGATTCCAATGCAAGCTAAAGCAATAGCAGCTCATTTTCCATTTAAGTATGTCACGGCTTTCGGACTCAACATTGTGTTCAATAACTTCAAACCATGAACTCTGTCCTCCAGCAATATTAGGAGTTCTGTCCTCCATTTTGTTTCCTCCATTTTGTTTGGCTCCTGCCCTTAAAAGCCATCACCCAAGTTTCTGGTTTTGCTTTCAGCAAAACTGACCTATGTTCTGCTATTAACATCTAAAATTAACATTTTCCTTGGATCTGAGAGACATGAGTGGTACTGAACCAAATGCAATCATCGGCAAATGTCTCTGCTTCAGGGATTATAATAGAGGCAAAATCATTAAAGAAGCATTGAAGATGATTGGTCCTAGGATGCCACGATAATTTTCAACGGTGCCTCTATGTCAAGGGAGGAAAAAGTTGACTGGGTTTCAAATCACAATTATAATTCGAGCCCAGTGTATCACTAGAGATTAGGTGCGAAAGGATCTAGCTGTGAAGCTCCCATGCTCAAACAAGACTCGTGTTGATTAGCTAGACTCATGCATGAATAATAAAGCTACTTGGCCAAGATACCTGAGAAGTGCACTACAGCAACGATTCAATATCTGCAGGAGAACAGGTGTGAAAATGATCAGAAACAATCTGAGGATGTGGGCATATTTTTCTCTTCTCTTTCGAAGAGAGGATTTCCCAGAAAAGGTTCTTAGAGGAAAGCTGAGAGGGGAGGATCACAGTCTTATGAATTAACAATGAAAGATGTAGTGTACTGCCTTAATGAGTGATCAATAACACACCCCATGCTGCGTTTAGCCTGATCTTCCTCTGTGCTGGATGTTTCCTGGACAAATTCTTTATATTTAATAAGTGAAAGAACTGTCCCGTAAGTACCAACACTTCAAAACAACACTTCTGGGAAATAAGATGGGTAGAATGTAAGCTAAAAGCAGTCACAATTCACCGCCACAGCAAAAGCCTCTGCCCCCAATTTATTTAATAGTATTCATCAGATATAGCATAAATCAAAGAAAATAATTACCTTGTTTCTGGCCAGTGTTGACTCTTCTGTAGGAACAACATTACGTTTATTGTAGATTTTCTTGCGTTGTAAGATTTAAAAACTGTACTTTTAAAGTACATTCTAGCATATCTTGGCAAAACTGAAATACTCACCAATTTTTGTCAAATCAGTTTCTGACTTACTACCATTTCTGTACACAGAAGATAGGTCCAATTCTAAACTGCCATCAGATGTAATCTGAAGTAAACAAAGGCTCATAAGTAATTTTATGCCAAGCAATAATACTGACATACGCTCGAAAACATTACAATTTTATACCTGGATATTTCAAAGCTCACAAGCTCTCTGTGTACTGTACCTGTTGCAGGCATGAGGCGTATATCTACGCATGTTAAATTGAGGATGAGCAAGATTTTACTGTTATAACTCGTCTAATAGCATTTGCTATGAGTTCAACATTCTCCTGCACCCATCATCGCAAAAATATTTACCCACTGAATTATTAAAATGCATGAGCTGAAAGTGAGGGAAACAGGGCATTTGGGATCTTTGTGAACAGAGCAACTAACTATAGACCAACTTAACCATTCAGACTAAAAGGGTTGTGAAATAAACAGTGTGTGTTGACAGTGAAAACTCAAAGAGGAGTGAATTCAATATTAAGTCAGGCAAAGAAAGAGGAAAAAAAAAAGAAGAAAAGCAAGATTGGACCAAGAGAGTAAGGAAGAAACAGAATGAACAAGCATCATTTAAAAAAGAATAAGTTTGGTATTTTTAAAATCTCAAATAAAAATGAGTATTTAATGAAACAATATTCCACGCTGTCATTAATTAGTCATCCTTGCCAGAGAGGTTGAGTAGGAGTAATTAACAATTAAGTTGTTAAAAATGAAATTACACTTTAAATGATAAGATGTAACTTCCTTTGGGACATTTAGTTAATACCTATCACAGAAAATATAGTAACTCCATGAAGGTAAAACAATGTGAAGCAAACAATGGGGCAATGCAACTCCAATAATTACTTTTGGACATTAACATTTAACTGTACGTCTGCTCTTTACCTGAAGCTGCTTTACCATTTATGCCTAAAAAGTATGTAGGTCTGATGATAGACAGTAATCGTTTTAGAGGGTCTACAATCTCATGGAGCCTGAAGGGAACTCGAGGTTTCTAACCATCATTCAAAATGTGACTACTGCTTTGTAATCAACCCAGTTTTTAAACAATTTATTGCAAATTTGTATGTTCATTAGCTGGTACGTTTTGCTTCAGTGCAATAAATTTGCAGGCATAATCTTACACACAATATGTATCATTGAAAGTTGGCAGGTAAAACATGTGCTTGACATACCCACCCATGTCTGTTTGTTACACAACTGCTAATCAACATTACATAAGTTAAAAAGTGGTAATGTTACTGGTTAAAATGCAGACAAAAACTTAAGTAAAGAAAGAAGTTATGTCGATGAAGAAAATGAGAATAGACACACTGCATGCCCAGCTTACTTTATGATTTACTTTTAGAAATGAAGAGGTTGAATTTTGTTTCATAGAATCCCTACAGTGTGGAAACAGTTGGCCCTTCGGCCCAACAAGTCCACAACGACAGTTGGAGCATCCCACCCAGACCCATCCCCCTAATCTACACATCCCTGAACACTACAGGCAATTTAGCATGGCCAAACCACCTAGCCTGCACATCTTTGGACTGTGGGAGGAAACCAGAGCCCCCAGAGGAAATCCACACAGACACAGGGAGAATGTGCAAACTCCACACAGTCACCTGAGGGTGGAATTGAACCCGGGTCCCTGGTGCTGTGAGGCAGCAGTGCTAACCACTGAGCCACCATGAATCTTGAAATAGGTTAGAAACACAGTCAACAGTAACAGGAGTACGCCATTCAGCCCTGCGAGCCTGCTCCACTATTCAACATGATCATGGCTGAACCTCCAACCCCTGTCCCTGCCTTCTCCCCATAACCTTTGATCCCTTTAGCTTTAAACAAGCTCTAAACAATTCTCTTCATACGTCAGTCCTGCCATCCCAGGAATCAGTCTATAATCTGATTCAAAATCAATGATGGCTTCCATAGTTGAATAGTTGGAGGCTGTTCTTAGAGGTGAACTCCGTACCTAGAACAGGTTCTGGGAATGAATGAACGCTGCTTTGTTTTGCTTCAATGGCACTATGGGTCACGGCTCCTGGTGGTCTGGTTCACTACAGCAGTCCCTTTAACTGGCTTTTTGTTCTGGATGCGTTCTGAAATAACTCCACAGAGGCCAGAATCCTGTCACCAAGTCCCTCTTTATTTATACGAGCATGCTACATGACACTGGTCCGGCTTCCTCAGAGCCAGCTCTCAGAATGAGCAGAACCTCTGACATTCCTGTTCTTATCTGGCAGCCAGGGCTCTCTGATGTTAACAGCCCCAATCGGAGAACTCATTTTCTATGAGGTCCACCTGGCTAACCTTGTTACAATCATTACAACTTCTCTGTGTCTCTGTCGAGAAGCAGTTGTTTGAAGTTCTCTCTCTTGCGGTGTTTAGGTGATCCTCCTTTAGGTGGCTGTTCCCAGCAGCTTTTTATCATAATGAAGCAAATGTACATGTTAACTCTGAGGAATCGTTGCTCCACAAGTCAAAGTCAGTTACATTAGAATTTCTGGTCATGTACTTTGTGTCACCTGCTCACCTATATAGAAGCTTCGAGTCTTCACACATTTTGAGGGTTCAACGGTCAGTCTTGGACGCCATAAATTATTTAATAGCCTCTTGTCACTGACTTTTGAGATAACACAGTCTGCTATAGTTTGCTTCTGGATGCAGTTGCATCCACTAAGAGAAGTCATATCACTTTGGGGGGCCATTTTGTGAAAACTCCTCGTGTCTATTTTAAAGACAATTTAGCTTTCTTTACAAAATATATAATATTATAACTGTATGATTGTAACAAGACTCAAGAATCACATGTTACACTTCCAGGGATACCTGATCTGAGAGCCTGCAATGAATTGCAGTGTTTCTTGGACAACTATATTTTCAGACAAGAACTCATGGGTCTCAATCCATAGGCACCCTCTTCCTCAGACTGAGCTTCAAATGTGGCATATTTTCACCCATTCCTCTAGCTCCTTTGTAGTTACAAATCTCCCCGTGCATGTCCTCAGTTGCACTAGCCTATCCTGGGTGAAATTACATAGAATACATTGGCACCACTAATCTGAGATAATGTTTATGCTCCACATGATTCTCCTTCCATCCTTCTTCATCTAACCATGTCAGCATATTCTTCCACTCCTTTCTCTCTCATGGGTTTATCATGTTTTCCCCTTAAATGCATCAAGGATATTTGCCTTAAATATTCCTTACAGCAGAAACTTTCACATTTTCAGCGCTATTTGTGTAAAGATGTTTCTCCTGGATTCCCTACTGGACTTAGTGGTAACTATCTTATACTTATGGCCCCTAGCTCTGGTCTCCCCACAAATGGAAACATCTGCTCTACATCTATCCATTGAGTTCCATTATAACTTTATTCAGTTTCCCCTCAGTCTTCTCTTTGTAAAGAAAAGAACCCCATGGTATGAAGGATCTCTTCTGCACTGTATGATTCTGTGTTCAACATCTCCTGATAAATATATCCTCCAGGTCTCTTATCATAATGCTCGAGTTACATTTGTAGGTAGGATGCTTTTGAAAACATTTTTTATGGAAGGCCAGCAAGGAATGTATGGGGGGGGCGGTGGACATAGTATTTGGGGTGTCTTTTGATCATGGGGGGCACTCCCAAAAATGTTACCCCACCTTTGCTCCTGATCACCTGGCTTCCAAAACCCTCCCCACGCATACCCACAGGCTGCTCTTCCTACGTTGTCCAATCCTGTCCCACTCCACTCTAAAGGTCTTGGGACTCTGGACTTCAGCAAAGTTCTCCATGGGCCTGCCTGCAGTCCCAGTAGTTTCCACTACTGAGTTCTGGCACTGCTGAGACTCCTAGAGTTGCCTATCAATCCAACTGGCTGACAGCTCTCGATGATGGGACTTCCTTTTCCTACAGTTCAGGATTCCCACTTTCAGCTTATTTGCATAGCACAACCTTCCCACCCACCTGCTGTGGGGCAAACTTTCTTTTAGGTCAGGTAGCTGATTATTGCAATGGCAAGGGGAACTAATATACATTCCCCACCCGCGCATTAAACCGCCAACATCTCAAAGTCTTGGAGCCAGAGATTCTGGAAATCAGACAGTTGCTTAGCAATTCTGGCAACCTGTTCACTCCCATGTCCTAGAACGTGCACAAAACCCTTTCTGCATTAACTATTAAACCCCTTCTTCACTCCCTTAACCCTACATTAAAAGATTTTGCAATTATTCTTTCAACTTGTTTATCAATAACAAACCAACACTGTTGATACTGCTGTAAAATCACATTTCAGCCTAAAGTGTCAAATCTAATAAAGATGATTAATTGAATTCCAACCACAATAATTGAATTGAATTCTTTTTTAAACTAAGTTTCAAGCCATTGTGCTTTTCTTAAAACAAAGTTTATTAACTCCACTACTCTTCAGAGCTGCTACATTACTGGTTCCAGCAAAGCTAGAGATCCTCATGTTGAAAACCTGGGACAGGCCCGTGGCTACTGACTTCTGAATGCTCACATTTTGATAGATTGGAGGCCAGTGCAAATTACTATCACTGTATCACAGCTCACCTTTGTTTTGCATGCTCCCTCCTCACTTCTGCTAGCTTTAAAACTCTTTCTTTACTATTCAGTTCTGATGTTGAAAGGTTAACTCTGCTTCTTTCCCAGGATGCTGCTTTATGTTCAGATAAGGCTTAGAGCTTATGTCATGTCCAGGCCTCAGACTGATTTTAGGCATGATCCGAGTCAGGGTCCCAGTTAAAATTACCCCTTTGATCTCACTCATAGAAATTGCTTCCTTTGATGCAAACTCAGGACCGCAGCACTCTTTCCTTTATTTGAGAAAACAGGGAAGGGCTCAAACAGTAATGAACCAGCAATGGAGCAGTTAAATCCTTTGACTAGTAGGCAGATGAGGGATATTTCCTCTGGAGAGCAATGTGTCATTATTGGAGCAGGTTCACTGAAGCCAGAGAATTGATGGAAAACCCACTGTCACTGAGAGAATGGGGAAAGTCTGTGCCGACTATGTAAAGGTAGGGGGGGATCTTTGCCGGTTGTCATTGTTGTAGGATTATAATGTCTACACCACAGAATAAGGTCCTTTGGCCCATCAAGTCTGTGCCGGTCAAAAGCAATCACCTACTATTCAAATTCCGTTTTCCAGCACTTGGCCCATAGCTTCATATGCTGTGGTATTGTAAGTGCTCTTCTAAGTACTTCTTATATGTTTTGAGAGTTTTTGACTCTATTATCCTTACACGCAGTGTGTTACAGGTTCCCACAACCCTCTGCATGAAAAAGTTTTTCCTCACATCTTACCTAAACCTTCTGGCCCTTACCTTAAACCTATGCCCCCAATAATTGATCCCGCCACCAAAAGGAAAGTTCCTTCCTGTCTACCTTACCTATGGTAAGTGATAAAAACTGTGTTTAAATCCTTCTTAAAGTAGCATCAATAAAATCACTGTACGGGTGAGAGAGTTCAGGGTGGGCTAAAACTGTGCTCCCATCTCTGAAGTCTGCCAAATCAAACCCAACACACATTCCAGAATAAGACTTTGATGCAGGATAGAGACGGTTCCACCTATCCTGTGAAAAGGCAAGCAATCCTGGAGCTTGTGGACTTCAATGCAACATTTTTGATGTATATGCAGGAAGGAGGCTCTATTTCTGTGTCAACTTTCACAAACTTCAGGCAAGGTGTTTTTGAAGCGTGGTCACTGCTGTACCATACAGAAAAGACTTCTTGAGTCTGAGGGTCAATTCAGTTAAGCAAATGAAGGTAACAATAACAGGATGGAGCTGGAGAAACACAGCAGGCCAGACAGCATCAGGAATGAAGAAGGGTCGTGACGCAAAACGTCAACTTTCCTGATGCTCTGATGCTGCCTGGCCTGCTGTGTTCCTCCAGCTCCACACTGTGTTATCTCTGACTCCAGCATGTGCAGTTCTTACTATCTCTAACAGTAACAGGAGATTGGCTGGACCATTGATTGAGATTTAAAAAAAAGAGGGCCCACAAATGATACTGGTGTAGGATGGAGGCTTAGATTAAATGGAGGAAAAGAGACACTGGTAAAGTGGTCATGTGACTGCACTCGGCGTGGGGGCATGGCTCCAAGAACTTAGGTTCAAATGCTGCCAAGGAAACAAAATTCAATTAATCGATCTGGAATTGAAAGTTAACCTCAGCAATGGTGACCATGAAACTATCATTGACAGTTGTTAAAAAAAATGCAGCCAATTCACTGATGCCCTTCAGGGAGTGAAATTTGTCATCCTTACCCGGTTGGGACCACATGTGACTCCTAACCCACAGCAATGTAACAGACTGTTAATTGCCCTCAGTTCAAGAGTAATTAGTGATAGGCAACAAATGCTGGACTCGACAGTGATGCCCATATCCCATGAAAGGTTAAAGAAAATAATTTGTGGCTGTCAATTTTTCTTTACTGTGCCTTGGTTAAGCAACTGCACTCCCACCTCTGAAGTCTGTCAATTTAAACCCTGCACATATTCTAGGATAAGACTTTGGTGCAGGACAGAGATGGTGCTGCACTGGCAGAGGTGCCATCTTTGGATAAGACAGAAATACTGATGCCTCCACCACCCCCTTAGTTAATTTCAATGAATATAAAACATCGCTGAACTATATCTGAAAACCATAAATGAAGCTCCCTGTGATATAAATCACCACCCACTGATTTCTAGCTCCAATTTGTGTTTATTTTCTATTGTGCAATCCACTCATTTGGAAATAATTCTATAACATGTAAACTAATTTCTGTTATTGCCACTTTCAAGCCTTTCATACCTCAGGCACAAGAACACGGACAGCTGTACATTTTTATAAAAGCTTCATATTTAATAATCTTTGAGGACTTGAGTTTGAAGGATTTTGGTTGCACGGATTGGCTTTTTTAAAGAGGTCAGTCAAAGGACATTAGAACTTTTTTATGAAGGTGTTTCTCAGTAATCACATGTCTTATTGATTTGCAGGCTTGGAGATTGTTTGGAGTCGGTGACTAGCTGGCTGCAGGATGCGATGGCTTAGTGGTATTAACACTGGACTGTTAATCCAGAGACCTAGATAACATTCTGAGGACATGGGGTTCAAATCCTGCCACAGCAGATGGTGGAATTTGAACTCAATAAAATATCTGGAATTAAGAATCCAACGATGACCATGAATCCCTTGTTTGATTGTCAGGAAAAAAGAAACCCATCCGGTTCATTAACGTCCTTTAGGGAAGGAAACTGCCATCCTTACCTGTGCTGGCCTACATGTGACTCCAGACCCACAGCAGTGTGGTTGACTCTCAACTGCCCTCTGGGCAATTAGGGATGGGCAATAAATGCTGCCTAGCAGGTGACGCCCTCATCCTGACAATGAATTTTAAAAAAAACTTCCCAGCTAAGGTCTGGGGATAGTAGGAACTGCAGATGCTGGAGAATCTGAGATTACAAGGTGTAGAGCTGGATGAACACAGCAGGCCAAGCAGCATCAGAGGAGCAGGAAGGCTGACGTTTCGGGCCTAGACCCTTCTTCAGAATTTCTGAAGAAAGGTGTAGGCCCGAAACGTCAGCCTTCCTGCTCCTCTGATGCTGCTTGGCCTGCTGTGTTCATCCATCTCTACACCTTGTTATCCCAGCTAAGGTCTCCTGTTTTTGGAAATGAATTGTGGTTGTGCGTCCAGTGACAGTCCTGGAACACTGTTGCAGTTGCTCTCACATTAGAAGCCTCAGAAAGAGATTCTCAACATTTCCTGAATGACTATATCTGCAAAGGACCTCTGCAATAATTGCACATGTTCAGCAAGATTTGAACTTCAGACCAAAAACCATCTGAGCACCTAAAATATTACTGTCTTTACTTTCAAGAACCAAGACTTGATGGCCAAAGATGTTTTTTAAAAACAAAGAGAAATCCGATTTTTTTTCTCCCTCCACCCAAATGTTTGTGCATGCAACTTAGTTTAAGTGGAAGGGAACATTTTATGGAATTTTATGGAATTAGTTTTGTTTTATTACAAAATCAACAATTTTGTGTTTATTAAAGATCTTTTCATTCTAAGTCTAATATAGCGAAATCACCTGATTGGCCACATTAAGAATTGGGTAAAATATTTAAATTTATGTTGAGCATCAGGACTAGAGAGAGACAGCAAACATCTCCATCCTTGTTCATACCAACAGCTGTAGCTATTCCGATAGCACTAACATGACGTTAAAATTGATTGCATTCTTGTGACTTGCAACAATTACAATAGTGACTTTGCCAGTGTAAGGTTCACATGGATGCTGACTGCACAATGATAGCTTGCAGGAGCAGGCTGATATACGGACGAAAGTGGTATATAGGAGCTATGTGACAGCAGCATAATTGCTTATAATTTCCAGCAACAGGACTCTGAAATAGTACACTGGACAAAATGCCTTCTCAAAGTAATTATTGATGCTTACAGCAATATGGCCATCATTTTGTTTACTTTCAGGAACTGGCTTCTACACAGATAAGGCTGAAGCAAATGGGGCTATTGGTTTTGTATACTCTTCATTTTCCAACATTTATAAAAAAAAGTGCACACTGAATTTTTCTTTAAATTTACTGTAGATTATATCTGAAAGATTTCTAGTATGTTTCTGTTAATTGATGCCAAAGCTCTGAGTGTATTCCTGTTGACAGGAGCAGAATTAAAAATTATCAATGCCTGCATTTCTTCACTCTGCCTTGTAAATACTCTCAGTCTCCCTTTCCCAAGCATCCTCTATGATTACCCACTGTTTCCATCAGCCAACCATGTCTTGGCAATGAATTCATCCCCACATTACAACTGCTATGATTCATGGATCATTCAGGAGCCTTCTGCAGTAGTAATTCAATAACTCATGCAAATAGTTCTGCTTTAATGCGTATTTCGTTAACGCAAATTGGCTGTATCGCGATTTATGAATAGTGGACGCTGTTTGGATAACGCAAACTTTCTGCTGTACAGATATAGCAATTTTCTACAGTGATTTCCATATAACGTGAGTCTTGGTGACAAGTTTCTATAGCGCGATTTTCTATCACGCCTCGGTCACACAAGAATGCAACTATCGCATTATAGGAGCCTGGGAGTCCTTATGCACCAGTCACTGAAGGTAAGCATGCAGGTGCAGCAGGTGGTAAAGAAGACAAATGGTACGTTGGCCTTCATTGCGAAAGGTTTCAAGTACAGGAGCAGGGAAATGTTGTTGCAGTTATACAGGACCTTGGTGAGGCCACACCTGGAATATTGTGTGCAGTTTTGGTCTCCTTTTCTGAGGAAGGACGCTATTGGTCTCAAGGGAGTGCAATGAATGTTAACCAGGCTGATTCCATGGATTGCTGGACTGACGTATGAGGATAGACTGACAAGGTTAGGATTGTTTTTGCTGGAGTTCAGACGAATGAGGGGGGATCTCAGAGAGACTTATAAAATTCTAACAGGACTGGACAGGGTAGACGCAGGGACGATGTTCCCGACGGTGGGTGTGTCCAGAACCAGGAGTCACAGTATGAGGATTCAGGGTGGACCATTTAGGACAGAGGTCAGGAGACATTTCTTCACCCAAAGGGTGGTGACCCTGTGGAATTCATTACCACAGGAAGTAGTTGATGGCAAAACATTGAACGTATTCAAGAGATAACTAGATATATCACTCGGGGTGAACGGGATCAAAAGTTATGGGGAGAAAGCAAGACTTGAGTTGGACTATGAGCCATGATCAAGATGAACAACGGTGCAGGGTCAAAGGCAGAAAGGGCTCCTCCTACTCCTATTTTCTATGTTTCTATGTTTCTGTGAATCTACCTATATTCATTAAGGTAGTTTCTTTCTACATTTTTGGTACATTACATGCCCTTGCATTGTGAATGTACCTATGAAATCATAATATCTTTACGGCACAGTAAGATGTCAATCAGTCCATCAAAGGAACAGCTTGTCTTTGTTGTCTATCTTATTCACTAAACCTGTTATAGTTTTGTACAGCTTTACTAAATCTCCTCTCAACCTCCTTTGCTCCAAGTAGACCCATCCCAGAAATTCCAACCTAACCTTGTTACTAAAATCCCTCATCCTCGGAAGGATTCTGGCGATTCTTCTGTGCACATTCTCAAGGACCTCCAGGAAATCTAGTGACCAGACTGGAATGCAATACTCTGCTTGTGGTATAATCAGAGCTTCTTGAAGATTTAGTGTAACTTCCCTGCTTTTGTATTCGGCACTTCTATTTAGAAAACCCAAGATCCCATATATTCAATGACTCTCTCAAGCAACCCTGCCAGCTTCAAAAATCAATGCACACGAAATGCTTTCCATGTAAACTCTTAGAATGGCGCAGTTAGATTTCCTTTGCTTCTCCCTTTCCCCTCAGCTAAAATGCAGCACTCACACATCTCTGTGCCACATTCCCTCTGCTCACTCTGCAAGGCTATCTATCCTGTGTTGCGGTTAATTAGTAGCATCCTCTCTGCCAAACCTCCAACTTTGGTAACATCAGCAAATTTTGAAATGCTACCCTTTATTCCAATGTCAAAGTTATTCACAGTTATCAAAAAATCAGTAGGCCTGGCACTGTGACCATGCCCAGTGAAATGATTAATATCTTTCAACAACATTTTTCCAACTAACTTAAAAAGACCACAAACCATATCTTGA
This sequence comes from Ginglymostoma cirratum, assembly GCA_024137785.1. Taxonomy (NCBI): domain Eukaryota; kingdom Metazoa; phylum Chordata; class Chondrichthyes; order Orectolobiformes; family Ginglymostomatidae; genus Ginglymostoma; species Ginglymostoma cirratum. The sequence goes on from JAHRHZ010000030.1 coordinate 30,280,815, forward strand.
ATGCATTTGAATGGAACACTGCAAGGTCATGACCAGAGGAATTTTTTTGCCTACATTTACTGAAAAGAAACTCTTCTGAAAAGCACTCAGGTCCATCAAACATCCTTTCCTTGAGATCACAAATGGCAACATCTCCATCAAACACTTCTTGAAATTGTGTACAGGTAATTTCACAAATAAGAACAGTTTTGTAAAGATTTTTTGCAATCTTAATTGCATCTTGTCAAAGATGCTAATCCAGAATACAGCATGACAAGCAGCTCAGTATAAATATTCCTCTCAAGCCTATAGAGTTGGTGAACTAGCAAGTTAACTCATGAATAGATTATTATGTCCAAAGCTTCTCATCATTTTTCTCCCAATATCAATTTTATACTCAGACAAGGTAGCCCGACTAGACAATGTTTATTACCGTTACATTTTATATCTACACTAAAAGAAATCAGTGTATTTGTGTAAAGCATTATTTAGTGTTAAAACAACAGCTGTCAAAAATACTGCCGGCATTTGGCATCACTGATTTGAGGAACAGAAATCAAAAACAGAACGGTTTCACTCATCTTGCATAGAACCTTAGTTAGGCCCTATTTACTGCATGTAGTCTGTATGTCATATTACAAAAGCAATGTGGAAGCATTGGAAAAATTTCAGAAAAGGTTTACAAGGATGACACCACTATAGAGTGGGTACAAACGACCATATGAGATTAGTAGGAACTGCAGATGCTGGAGAATCTGAGATAACAAGGTGTAGAGCTGGATGAACACAGCAGGCCAAACAGCATCAGAGGAGCAGGAAGGCTGACGTTTCGGGCCTAGACCCTTCTCCAGAAATGGGGGAGGGTGAGGGGGTTCTGAAATAAGTAGGGAGAGAGGGGGAGGTGGATAGAAGATGAATAATAATAAAACCAACAAAGAATTCAGAAAAAATATTTAGTCAGAGTCATGAGAATGAGGAACTAGTTAAAGTGAAGTGGTTGAGGCATAGATATATTTAACAGAAAACTATACAAAAGGGAAAGGAAGAAATGGATGTTTGATAGGAGGGGAGGAGACCAATGTGGAGCAGAAAAACTAGTATGGAGCTGTTGGACTGAATGGCCTGTTTCTGTGCTGTGAAAATTTGATGTGGTATCCACGCAGCCAATAATCCTGCCTATAATAGTTTTAAAAATGTGTCCAAAGCATGTATCCACTTTCACTCCCAGTCTTTATAACACACTGGTTAGGCCACAACTATGGTCTTGAATCCAGTTCTAGACACCACACATTTCCTAGCATTGTAAGGATCCTTCGAGAGATTTACTAGAATGTTTCCACATTTGATGGCTTTTAGTTAAAAGGTTAGGTTGGATAAACTCGGCCTGCTTTTCTTCGACCAAATCAGATTAAGGGAAAGATCTCATAGGGGTGCACAAGATTATGACAGGTTTAGATAAGAGAAGCTGTTCCCATTAGATGATGTTACCAAGACTAGAGGGATGCAGGAAAATGTGAGGAAGAACGTTTTTAAACAGTGAGTGGTAACGACCTGGGAACTGGAGTGGTAGAAGAAGGGAAGGTGAATATTATCAGAGGGAAATTGGATGGGAACTTGAGGGACTTAAACTAATAGAGCTTGGTGTAGGTATAGAAATAGAATTGACTGGAAGGCTCTGACATGCCCTGGCTGGGGAAGGGAGAGGGTAGTTCAGATTGTGTCAAACTGTATCTCTGTGGAGAAATATCAATCGATCACTGCTGACCTCGGCGGGGGGGGGGGGGGGGGGCGAGCTTTGAAAACCTGGAGTTTTAGGTGGAATTCAACACAAACATATAAAAGAACGCTGGCTATACATATCCAGAAATGATACAAATCATGGGACCAAGCCCACTCCACACTGCAAACCCCTACCTGCTGAAACTGGTTTGAATAAAGCTGGTTCACTCCAAAGTTACTGCGGATGGTCGGATTTCTCCACACCTCGCCAATGGCTGAGAAGTAACCTTTCTTTTTAAGTCTGCAAAGCAGGAACAAGTGTGAAGGGGTCAAACCTTCAGATCGTTAGGGCTCACCTTCCCTCGCAGGCACCAACCCCCGACCCCCACCACATGATGAGACACCTACATTGAGTGGCGGTGCTCCTGCTGCTTCTCGTCGCTGGGGGAGATGGGCCAGTATTTGTTGTAGTTGATGGTCACATTGTCACACTCTCGCCTCCAGTCGCTGCCCATCGTGCTGCTGCCGGTGAGGAGCTGCCTGTCCGGTTCCGGCAGCTCATCGGCGGGGGGCGAAGGGAGAGGCGCCTCCCATTCCGTCCTCATCGACTGGGTCCACTTGGCCGGCACCGAGCAACCCCACAGCGGCAAACACCGCCCCCCCCCCCCCCCCCACCGCCCCTGTGCGCCCACCCCCCCCCAACACCGTCACCTGTGTCCACCACCCCCACCATCACCTCTGTCCATCCAACTCCCCCACACCGTCACCTCTGTGTGTCCACCCCCACCACCATCACCTCTGTGTGTCCAACCTCCCACACCATCACCTCTGTGTCCAACCCCCTACCATCACCTCTGTATCCCTGCCCACCATCACCTCTGTGTGTCCAAGCCCCAGCCATCACCTCTGTGTGTCCATTCCCCCCACCATCACCTCTGTGTGTCCACCCCTCCCACCATCACCTCTGTGTGTCCATATTTCCCACCATCACCTCTGTGTGTCCACCCCCCCCCCCTCACCGCCATCACCTCTGTGTGTACACCTCCCCCACAATCACCTCTATGTGCCATATATCAAATAAGCCCAGCGACCACAACACCACACAAACCTACCACGGGAACCTCTGCAAGACATGTCAGATCATCAAGACGGATACTACCATCACACATGGGAACTCCACCCACCACGTACACAGTAGGTACTCATCTGACTCAGCCAATGTTGTCTATCTCATACACTGCAGGAAAGGATGTCCCAAGGCATGATTTATCAGTGAGACCACACAGATGCTACGACAATGGATGAATGGACACTGTGCAACAATCGCCAGGCAGGAATGTTCCCTCCCAGTCAAGGACACTTCAGTGGTCAAGGACATTCAGCCTTTGATCCTCCAAGGTGCACTTCAAGATACACAACAAAGCAGAATCGCCGAGCAGAAACTGATAGCCAAGTTCCATACCCATGAAGACAGCCTCAACCGTGAATTTGGGTTCATTTCGCACTACATGTAACCCCACCACACTGTTTTGTGTTTGTAAAATCTTCCTTATTGTTCTGTTTTGACACCATCACATTGATAACTTGTTATGATCACTCTACCTTAATTAGTTTGTACAGTTTTAGATTATTTGTTACTTTGGTTAGAGTCTTGATGTGAGACTCTTATACCTATCATGTTATTCCAGCCATTTGATTTCTCTCTAGCACCATCTTATTTTTTGATTTTTTTGTCATTATCTCTCTGCCTTAATTAATCAGATTATAGGTCATCTCTTCACTTGCTATTCAGCTGCTGACACTTTACTCACACCATCTGACACTTTTGATCACCTGCAAAGACTTGTTGTTCAGTCTGTTGTCACTCCACTCATTCTATTTGTACTGTCTTTTGACACTCTTAATTACTTAGAATTATCTTGCAGTGACCTTTCTGTTTATACATTCTGTGCCTGTGCACTTCCCTCCACTTCACCTGATGCAGGAGTGGTGGTGCTCCAAAAACTTGTGATTTCAAATAAACCCGTTGGACTATAATCTGGTGTCGTGTGACTTCTGACTTTATTTCCTATTGAAATGCTGGCCACCCATTGGGGGTGAGCACTGCAGATTGTGAGGTCCTTACCAGTTACGGAAAGCTCAAGCATACTGGCAGACCCCATCCCCCAAGGCTAGGTACAGCCTCAGAAAAGAGGGTGGTGTTTTACATTTATATGGTGCCTTTTGTGACAACAGGAGATCCAAAGCACTGTACAGCCAGTGAAGTATTTTTCTTGGAGCACAGTCACTGTTGTGAAGGCATTGTCCGTCTAGGAGGATAGAGAGCTGCTGACTATTCAGCACAGAACTTCCTGATCCCATCAAGAGAGATCGGACATGGACAATCAGTGATTCATCCAGGAGGTGAAACAGTGGTGCCAGAGGAAGGTGAAGAAAGCTGACCTGGGGGAGACCAATTCCATTTCCCCACACAATAACGTGTGTTTTTTTCTAGCTTTATTGTCACATGTACTCAAATGAGTACAGTGGAAAATTTATCTCATCACTTACAGCACAATCTTATGTACAGAGTACCTAGGTACAATCCTCAGTTACAGAATACAGAAATGAGGGAAAAGAAAGTTACAGCTGTACACAGTATAATGTAGGTCAGGAAAAACAAGAAGCAAAGTTAAAAAGACAAACGTCATTGTCTGACTCCAAGGACTCTCTGCAGTAGACCATCACAGGGTGCCTCCACATTGTCTGACTCCAAGGACTCTCTGCAGTAGACCATCACAGGGTGCCTCCACATTGTCTGACTACTGGCTGCTGCCATGTTCTGCACTGGGCCACTGCCACCATGCTCCGCACTAGGCTACTGGCATTCCTGCTTCATGCCACTGGTCGCTGGTGTTCCTACTTAGAGGCTGAGAGAAGGGAGGAAAACTGAATAAAAAAGAAAATGAACTGGTAGAGCAGATGAGCTCCAGTGGGAAAGTCTTACTCCACTGCTATCAGAATTGTGTTCCTCAGTCATCTGAGGACTCTTCTCGCCTGACAGACATTATACTCAATTCTGCTACCAACTGGGTCATAATGTAGGAAACACAGCAAACAATTTACACAAATGACAAGGTGATAATGACAAAATCCTCAATTTTTGCAGTGTTACTTTAAGTTTGAATCATGGCCTGGTCACCAGGAATAACATCCCTTTCCTTCTTTGCAATGAAGCCATGGGTTCTTTTATGTCCACTTGATACAGGCAAGGCCTTGGTTTAACATTCTTTGTGATGTGAATCACTCAATGTCAGCCCCAAGATCTGGCTGGTGAATACCAAAGATAGTGTTAATGATAGAAAGGACCAATCTGTTCTGGTGTCGTTAGATCTAAAACTTTCTGGCGTTGGCTCCTTACCTGTCCCTCCAGAATCCTTTTTCTGATTTCTGCAGAGTTAAGAATGCAAATGTGATGAGAGGCTTGGGGACCGCTTTGCAGAACACCTATGCTCGGTTCGCACTAAACAACTGCACCTCCCAGTCGCGAACAATTTCAACTCCCCCTCTCATTCCTCAGCCGACATGTCCATCCTGGGGCCCCTGCAGTGGCACAATGATGCCACCCGAAGGTTGCAGGAACAGCAACTCATATTCCGCTTGGGAACCCTGCAGCCCAATGGTATCAATGTGGATTTCACAAGCTTCAAAATCTCTCCTCCTGCTACCGCATCCCAAAACCAGCCCAGCTTGTCCCCGCCTCCCTAACCTGTCCTTCCTCCCACCTATCCCCTCCTCCCACCTCAAGCCCTACCCCCATCTCCTATCTACTAACCTCATCCTGCCCCCTTGACCTGTCCATCCTCCCTGGACTGACCTATCTCCTCCCTAACTCCCCACCTACACTCACCTTTACTGGCTGCATCCCCGCCTCTTTGACCTGTCTGTCTCCCCTCCACCTATCTTCTCCTCTATCCATCTTCTATCTGCCTCTCCCTCTCTCCCTATTTATTTCAGAACCCCCTTACCCTACCCATTTCTGAAGAAGGGTCTAGGCCCGAAACGTCAGCCTTCCTGCTCCTCTGATGCTGCTTGGCCTGCTGTGTTCATCCAGCTCTACACCTTGTTATCTCAGATTCTCCAGCATCTGCAGTTCCTACTATCTCTGAGTTTCATGCTGTTTCCTTTTCCTTCCTGTTCTGTACATGTAGGGACTTCCTCAGAATATGAGCGCAGAGATCATTGCTGATCTTAATACTTAGTCAGCACTTATTATCTGTGAGCAATGCACTCTCACACGTCTCTAGCTTTAGTAATGAGTTCCCAGGATTTGCTGTGCCAAACTTTCTTACTGTTCCTTTGTCGGAACCTTTCTCCTCAGGAACTGTGCACAATCTTGATCTGCTTGGCAGGAATTCTCACTGCTATCAGTCTGATAACGTTGAATTTGACGATTATTTGAAATTTTGCATCAGCTTTCTTATGAATTCTGACACAAACAGTCAGGCTTCAACATACATGTATGCTTTGCAAGACTCTACATCCTTCCAGTTAAAACACAGATGCCACTGATGCCAATTAGTGCACAGGGTAGTGCCCTTAAATGTGTGGATGTAGTCTGATGGTAAGTATAGATCTGCTGTTTGAAATACATATACCAGCAGAAGTTCACAGCCACAACAGATAACTTTTTCGACTTTTGCAGATCCTGTCCTGTATTGCTATTCTGTTTTCTTTCATATGGTCATAGCTGCTGTATGGCCATTATTCTTGTCACAATCTTGTTTTCCCTGCTTGTGTGCCTGATTGAGAGATATTTAAGAAAGAAGGAACAAACGTGCATTTATGTAATATCTTTCACCATGTTACAGACTGCTTCACATCCAATGAGATAATTGGCGAGTACAGCCATTGGTGCGATATAAGCAGGCATGGCAACTGAAAAGTGAGTGTTGTAGTATATAAATATAGACAGGTGTTGACAATAACTGGAGATTCATTTGTGCTGCTAAAAAAAGGGTCAGACTGAAACTTTGGGGCTGTTGAGCAATGTGGTACCTGTTTGTAATGTGAATCTTTCTAATTGGATGTTTACAGGAGTGTTCAAAGATTGGCTCTAGTTGTATCCTTCGTTCCCTGGAATATAATACACAACAATGTCCAACAACCGCAGATGTGATGAATGACCACCCAGTTAGAGATGTTCACACCTGCTGAGCTCTTCTTCAAATATTAACTCAAGATCTTTCACGTGTTTCCTGAAAGGACGGCTGGGACCTTGATTTAAAGTATATTTTGAAATATGTCACTTTGGTCTCCCTGACTTAAATAACTTTGTGCCAATGTTAAAGTTTATCTCTTAAAGTTAAATGGAGATGAGAATTAGGACAAATGAAATGGCAGAATTCCTACTCCCCCGCGTTTACACCAGCAGATCATATGACCTGGAATGTTTATGCTGTGTAGTTTAAATTAATACATTGGATTACAGAGAGATAAGGTAATTCAGCAAAGATGAGAATGATAAGTGAACAGGACATGATAATTGTATTTTGGACAAGTTATGGAGGATAGAATTTGAGACGTTTGAAGCAAGGCCGTTGGAGTCATTGAGTCTAAAAGTAGAAAAAGCATGGATAGTTATTTCAGCACGGAAGCAGCTGACATAGGGCTGAAATGAAGAATATCATCATCTGATTTTTCATGATACTGTACAGGATATAGCCTTTGAAGTTCAGCTGTAGGTTGAAAAGACACCACGTTTGTTATTAATTCAGCCTTGTAAACAAGTTGCTACACAGGGGTTAAAAAGGGAGCAGAGTTTACAGTGGAAGTTAAAAATGATTAAATCCACCTCCCTAATGCTTTGTTTGAAGAAATTATGACTCAACCAGACAAAGATGAATTTAGTCATGGTGGGGGAGAGGAAGAATGATTAAGTTGAGTATTAATATGAGACAAGGTATGCAGTTTATTATTAAAGGAAAGAAACTGAAAGGGCTAAAGCTGGCAACAGCGAAATGAACGTTTTCCAGGGATAAGCAGAGAAAATGAAACTATAACCTGAGCTCTGCAATAGCTGACCAGTGCAGTAGCCTGCAAAGAAGTGAAAGCCCTATTTAAGAGGTAGAAGTTGATCAAGGTGTGACTGGAGGAGTGAGAGATAATTTGATTGGCATTGAAGGAACACAGAATTGGCTACAGGTCAGTGGACCTTGATCCCAGAGGCTTGTGATGAAGCAGGGGAGCAGTTGAGGAATGCAGACTGATTTAGGACGGCAGCAGTGAAGCAAAAATAATCTCGGACTGATCGATTAATACTTTACCATGTGACTGTCCTAATCACTAATTTTTGCCACGTTGGATGTTTTTATTTCAATGTGATACTGTCTTAACTTCCCTGGCTAATCATGGCTGACTTAGACCTACCTATAATCCTTTTTCCTCCCTGGGATATACCTTTGCTGTGAGCCATGAACTATTTTCTTTACTTGTTCTTTAACTGTCCTTGGTGCTAAACTCCTTTCCCAGTTCACTCCAGCAACTCTGCCTCATTCATTTGTAATTACCCTCTTAGAGCTTAGTTCTGTATTTATTCTGATCCAAGTTCTTTCCCTTAAATAAGTAATCCATTATTTAAATAGATTAGCAAATCCAATAAGATGAAACTATAGGAATTTACACACATGCATTAAGCATTCATGCTAGTATTTTTACTGCAAATTTTCAATCATTTGTCTGTAATTTCCAGTGCATAACCAAAAGGTGCTGCTTATATTATTTCTTCAGGGTACCTGCCAATCATCTATTACAGTTATGGGAGACACCAGACAAACCCTACATATAATCAGAGTCAATCATCTGTTGGAAAAAGTCTTGTGGTGCAGTGGATAGTCTTCCTTCCTCTGACCCAGAAGATCAGGCTCATTTGAGAGTGTCACAACAAAGAATCAATAGGAATCAAGGGAAAAACTCCCTTCTGGTTGGAGTCATAGCATCATAGATGTCTTTAACACAGAAATGGGCCCTATGGCCTACTGAGGCCGTGCCAGTCAAAAACAACCACCTAATTATTTTAATCCTATTTTCCAGCACCTGGCGCATAGCCTTATATGACTTGGCATTGCAAGCGTATATCTAAATACTTCTTAGATGTAACGAGGGTTTCTGCCTCTACCACCCTTACAGGCAGTGAGTTCCAGACTCCCACCACCCTCTGGGTGAAAACGCTTTACCTCACACTGCCTCTAAACTTTTTCCTCAACCTTAAATCTATGCCCCCTGTTCGTTCATCCACCCACCAAGTGGAAAAGGTCCTTCCTATCTACCCTATCTATGCCCCTCATATTTTATACATCTCAGTTAAGTACCCCTCAGTCTCCTCTGTTCCATGGAAAACAGCTCCAGTCTGTCCAATGTCTTTTCACAACTAAAAATCTCTAGCCCACACAATATGTGCACCTTTTCTAGTGCAATTACATCCCTCCTACAATGTGGATCCTAGTGCCGAACACAATACTCTAGCTGTGGTTTAACTGACTTTTTAAAACATTTTCAGCATAACTTCATTGCTGTTAATGTCTATGCCTTTTGTAATAAATGCAAGTATCTCATATGCATTCTTAACTACTTTATCTACTTGCTATGCTCCCTCAAGGAACCGGTTGAGATTCAAAACAAGGTCTCTCTGATCCTCGGTGCTTTCCAGGGTCCTACTATTCATCAGGAATACTCTTGCCTTGTTCGTCCTGCCCGAGTGCCTCACCTCACACTTATATGGATTGAATTCCCATTGCTCAGTTCATCTGACCAGCCCATCTATGTCCTTCTGTAATCTAAGGCTATCCTCCTATTTACCATCCTACCAATTTCCCTATCATTCACAAATTTCACAAAGGATTATACCTAGGTTCACCGTGCCTAAGATGGCACCCCGTGTTAGTGACGTTGTTACACTGTAACTAAAGAAGCTGTACCTAGGTACCTTTGTACCTAAGATGGCGCTGTAAGTGGTGACTTATCAACTTTTTACTGCACTCATTTGAGCACATGTGACAATAAAGTTACTTCAACTCAATTCAAACTTACTGACCAACTTTCCTCCATTTAAGTCTTTCCTACATTGAAGTCTAAATTGTTTATGCATACCACAAACAACAAGGAGCCCAACACTAATCCCTGTGGGACCCTACTGGAAACAGTTTTCCAATTACAAAAGCACCTCTCAACCATCACTCTCTGCTTCTTGTCACTTGGCCAATTCTGCAACCAAGTGCGAAATTTCATTGGATCCCATGGGCTCTTGCCTTCTCTATCAGTCTGCCATGCTGGACCTTATCAAAAATCTTGCTGAAGTTTGAGCTGACTACATTGGATGCATTGCCTCCACTAACACACCTGGTCACCTCTTCAAAAAACTCAATCAAGTTAGTCAGACAAGACCACCCCTTAACAAACCTTGCTGACTGTTCTTGATTAATTCCTGCTTCTCCAAGTGCAGATTAATTCTGCCCTTCAGAACTGCTTCATACCTGTCACAAAGGAAGATGGTTGTTGTTGGAGATCAGTCACCTCAGCTTCGGGACATCTGTGCAGGAGTTCTTGAGTCTTGTGTCCAGGGCCCAGACACATAAAGATATTTTATCAATGTCCTTCCCTCCACCATGAAATCAGAATTGAGGATGTTTGTTGATGATTATATAATGTTGAATATTCATAGTTTTCACTCACGACTCCTCAGATAGGGTTAGGGTTAGGGTTAGGCAATGTCCAAATGCAGTGAGACCTGGACAATATCCAGGCTTGGGCTGAAAAAGTGGCAAGTAACAATCATATCACACAAGTGCCAGACAAATGACCTTCTCCAACAATTGAGAATTTAACCATCTTCAATGACCAGAAACTGAACTGCACTGCTATATCAATACTGTACAGCAAGTGTCAGAGGTTAGGAATAGACAGCAAGTAACTCGACTCCTCAAAGCCTCCTCAAAGCCTGTCCACCTTCTACAAGGGACAAGTCAGGGGTGCGATTGAATAATCTGGATGAGCATAGCTCCAACAATATTCAAGAAGCTTGACACCATCCCAGATAAAGCTGCCAGTTTGATTGGCACCACATCCACAAATGTTAATTCTGTCCACTGATGTTCAGTAGCAGCAGTATATACCGTCTGCAACATACACTGAAGAAATTCACCAAGAGTCCTCAAACAGCACCTTTCAAACCCTTGAATACTACCATATAGAAGGACAAGGGAACACCACCACCTCCAAATTTGCCTCCATGTTACTCAACAGCCCGATCTGAAAATATGGAATAGAAGAACAGAATAGAATAGAATATCCTTTATTGTCATGTGTACTCCATTGTGGAAGTACAGTGAAAAGCTTTTACAATGTTTGCCTTTTACGGCGCCATCTTAGGTACAAGTACCTAGGGACAAATCTTGGATACAAAAAAGGATTAAAAAGTATTTGCATTACATTACAGAGTCTAAAAAATAAGTTAGAAATAAGACATTGTTAAAGGATTCACTTTACAGCCCGGTAAAAAAAATTCAAATAAACATAACAGGGTAACAGCTCAGCACAGGGCCTCCACACATGGTCTGGCTGCCTACGCCAGACCCCAGTCTAACAGCCGTCCCCACTCCAGTTTAAGCCTCCAGCCTGCTCCATAACGGCTGCTCCAAGGTAAGGTAAGGTTTCAAACCCCAACGGCAGGCCAAAAGAGTGGGAGAGATTCCCGATCAGTCATGTGATGGAAATGAATTCAAGCCTCTGTGATTAATCTCCATTGTAAGGTAATATATCAGCATTCACGCAGCATCACTGGGTCAAAATGCTGGAGCTCCCTCCATAAGGACATTGTGGGTCTACCTACACCAAACAGACTGCTGCAGTTGAAGAAGGAAACTCACCATCACCATGTCAATGGTATTTAGGGCTGGGCAATAATTGCTGCCCCCAGCTAGTGGAGCCCACATCCCATGAATAAACAAGAAAGTCCCAGGATTGGTTGGCCAAGGTAGATGCATTTATAATGCAGTTAAGTATCAACTTGTAAATTGTTCCAACAAACCCCAATGACAGACTGAAAGAGCAGGAGACATTCCTGATCTGTCATCTGATGTAAATAAATTTAAGCCTCTATGATTAGTCTCCATAGTGCCAGGCTACAAAGTCGTGTGTAAACGTGTGTGATGTCACAGCAACTCAAACACCTGAGGTGCTGTTGTTGCAGACGACTGGGTGGCTGGTGTGGATCAGATTGGTCTAATAGCCTGGGTTTAGATCCTCATTCAGTCTGGGGTGAAATCGGGGCCTACGTCCTTGCTCTAAACATGTTTTTTTTTTGTGGGATAACAAGCATGGGGCTGGATGAACACAGAAGGTCAAGCAGCATCATAGGAGCAGGAAAACTTGACGTTTCGGGCCTAAACCCTTCATCAGAAGGGTTTCATTTCTGATCATTCCTGATGAAGGGTTTAGGCCCGAAACGTCAAGTTTTCCTGCTCCTATGATGCTGCTTGACCTGCTGTGTTCATCCAGCCCCATGCTTGTTATCTCGGATTCTCCAGCATCTGCAGTACCTTTTATCTCTGATACAATTTTTTTTTTGTGGGACCTGGGCGTCGCTGGCTGGCCACCATTTATTGCACATTCCTAATTGCCCTTGAGAAGGTGATGGCCAGCTGCCTTATTGAAGCTGTTAGTTAGAGTATGTGCTGCTGAGGGTCAGACCTGCCTCCTGGCAGACTAAAGAAAATGCTTCTCAGCTTGTGAAGGTGCAACGTGCGCATTCGGGTAATACTATTGCCTAGAGAAATTCATGATTTTAGCTCCTCACTTAGACCAAAGAGTGGCTACCTTTGAAGTCAGTACACTCGCAGCAATAACAATTTATAGGTCAGTGAGATAGATTACCAGCTGGTTGAAATGTTTATTTCCACTGTCAGACAACTTATCTTCCTCAGCAGCTAAAAATTCATTGTTGATTAAAAGTGAAATGTGCAAAAGGCACCACAATTTCAATCTATTTTACATACAATAATTTGTTGTATATTCCATAGGATGCCCTGAGCAAATGTATCCCCATTGGTATGACCATCTTGACATTCAGAAACGGAAGATAAAATGCTGGCAGCAAGGCCTAAAAATATAAATTCATGTTCGTAAAAGAAAAAAATCCCTGATGTATTCTTGAATCTTGCAAGCGCACTGCAATTACCCACTGACTCAGAAGGGCAGATATTATTTCAACTAACAGATTTCCCACATCGTTGATCGTTAAAAGGGCGAAATGGTTGACAAATATAACCAGTGTTTTGAAGAGATGACAAGTTTGACAAATTGAAGGAATGCAAGAGATGGGGTTAATATGGAGCTACGTTGATTTTGAATTGAGAATTAAATCAAACTATTAAATCAAAACATGAAATTAAATATGTATCTCCCAATTCGGTTGGATGGAATATGAGAAAGTGCAAGAGTTTGTATAAAAGGTGGCTAGTGTTGCATTAAACAGGTGTTGCTGACACCAGAGATGGGTCGCAGCATTCAGAGGTCAGTGTCGGGTTCTGTTTTGGAGCATTTATAATTGATTTGTACTTAAATATAGGAAAACATATCTCAACATTTGCTGACAAGATAATGGTTTGCAAAACAATGAAGCGGACTATCAAAGATAACCAAGATCAACATAAAAGTGATTAATACAAAGTTAATGTCGTTCACTGTGGGGTAATATATTCTGGGAAGAAAATAAGACATGGGAAAAGTACAGACTGCAAATGCGCTGAAAGAACTTGATCAATTCCGAGGGGCATAATGCACAAACCTCTAGATGAAGGGGAAGAAAATAAATCCAACAACACTGTCATTTTGATGGAGACCTTTCTGAGTGGCTGCATCAAAGTATGTGCACTACTATCTGTCCTGGGTGTTATGAAGGTTGGCCGGGAATACTCCAAGTTGTTGGATCAAGCTGTACCACCCGTCCTTCGTGGAGAAGTTTATTCGGAAAAATTTCTGACCACAAGTCCACCAGTCAGTGGATTGCCATGTAACATCTGAGATCCTGTGAGAAAGGGGAATGGTATATCTTGTCAGACGGCTGACTGTCACCTGGCAGAATGTCTCATCTTCTACAACTTTCAAACAAACACAAACAAATTTGATTGGTGTTGAGAAAGGCTCTTCCTTTTAAATGCCACTTGCAAGCACAGCGCCTCATCGACTCACTACATTGAAGGGATATGCAGGTATATGCGTTGATGGGGATGCTCCGTTTGGAATGTGTCTTTGCAGAGAAGGTCTACAGAAGGATTGTGTGTTTTCTGCTGAAGTACATCCCAGTCAGTTTTGTGACACAGCACTCTCAGTTCTTTGCCTGTTCCCAAGTGTCATGTATTGCAGTACTAACCTCTGATGGCCAATGATAGGGGTTCAGTGCTTTGACCAATGCTCTTTTCCTTGCCAATGAATAAGCCTATCAAATTAATGAGTGATAGAGGATAAACCACTGAGTCTCTCCGAAAAGAGACACTCATATTAAAAACAAGATTTAGTTTATTGCATGATAGTAATAGATGTAGGTTACAATAACTAGTTAGGCATAATTACAAAGACTGTCAGGAGCCAGAGATGACACATTTGTGTCCATTGGGATCTCATACTAGGCTGCTTCTTCCAGATTAGGCAGAGCTTAATGCAGCTACAACATGAACTCTTTTAGAGCCAGTAGCTTAAAGAACACCAGGATGCTCATTAAGACAAGCATCAACTACCGTTGGAGGAACTGCAATTTGGTGAGAGATGCTTTTTGGTCCTCTTGAAACTTCTTGATTTCTTGGGTGTGAAGTGTTGCCCTTGACTGAGTCTTGCAAACTTGTACATTTCAAGGTCTAGGACTACGTGTCGAAGGAGGCACTAGGTTTGGGGCAGCTGTCCCAAAGTCTCAATTGGGAAAGGCCACTGTCATAGGTCTGACTATCATAATACACTGATAGGCTGGAACCTGGTAAAACTCCTCAGCCTGCATACTTGATAAGAAATGAATATTGCAAATCTTGTAATTGTAAATGTAGTGAGCAACGTATAGTATCGAGGTAACTAATTGATTGAAACCGAAATAACTGCAGATGCTGTAAATCAGGAACAAAAACAGAAGTTGCTGGAAAAGCTTAGCAGGTTTGGCAGCATCTGTGAAGAAAAATCAGTTAATGTTTCGGGTCTAGTTCTGAGCAAGGGTCACTAGACCTGAAATGTTATCTCTGATTTCTCTTCACAGATGCTGCCAGACCTGCTGAGCTTTTCCAGCAACTTCTGTTTTTGTAACTAACTGATTGGTGTTGCACTTTGTATAACATCAGCACTCATGTAATGTACTTTTAGAAATGCTATGTGTAAGGTTTAGTTTTGAAAAGAAAAAAAAATTTGATCATACAGTCAAAAGTGTTTATCCGTCTTGTACTGATCATTGGCAAGTCCATATTTTGAATGCAGTGCAGTTTGCTGTCGTATCATCTAACATTTAAGAGCTCATTGATCTGATGGAGAAAGCCTAATAAAAAGTAGCAAGAAGGCTATCCCCTTTACCTTTGCTTGCCATTCTTTATTTTGCTTTGAACACGACTTTATCAAACACTTACATCTTCATCTGCCTCTTTCAATTCAAGACACAATGGAATAGTTGGAGCTGGGGATGTGATCTGCTACAAAGTTTGCCTGGGAACAAATCTATGCAATCTGCTCATTTGGAGGCAGTAGCTCAACTCAAACTTATTCAAAGTAAGGTGCAAATTTTAATACCTGGAATAAAAGATGATTCTTCTTGCTGTGCCTAGATTCTTAGCTTGAGTCAGACACAAGAGTTCTGGAGAAGACTGGAAACAGCTTCCACATCAGGCAGAAGGATTGTTTTTTTGAGCTAATCACCAGTGTGCTTATACAAACATATGAACATACGAATAAGGAGTAGATGTAGAACATTTAGCCCCTTGACCCTGCTCTGCCATCAATATGATCATAGCTAATCTGTTTGTGTTTCAAGTTCTACATTTCCATTTTCCCCAATAACCAACAAAATTTTCTCCTCATCTCTGTCTGAAAAGGACGACCCGAAACTTTTCAGCAGATTAAGAAAAAAGAGAATGAATGGCAAATAAGAATGAAAATGAAGTTGAATGATGAGGTGCAAATTGGTGGCAATAACAGAAAAGGGGAAAATAAAGAAGACAGGAAGGGAAAGTGAGAGCAAATCCTGGGAGAGATGGACTGAGAAGTGCCATGTTTCTGGATATTTTGAACATCTGTCAACAGTGAGGGTTGTGATGTAAATTTTTTTTACAAATTAATTTCTAAATTAAAGCTTGCTTTGAAGAAATTACTTTCACTAGACAGCAGAACCGTATTCAATTCTGACGGGATGCCTGAACCAGCATTCTGTAAACATAATGAAACATACTTTTACATTACCATGGCCATTCATGCTCACTGCAGTGCAACATTCTGAATCATGATTGCCAGGTTAGGTTGGTAGATGTTTCTCTTGGTGGGTGGGTGGCAGGGATGAAGTAAAGAGGGAAATAGGAAGATTTGACTAAAGTCGACACTTAGTCATCTAAATGACTAGAAGACAGTTTTGTAAACAGGACACGGTGCAAGCAGACTGTAATAAACTGTGAGACATATGGGCTCCAGAGATAATAATTATGTCTTGGGCAAAGGACAGAGCACCGTGAATTTTGTTTACTTAAGTAGGTTGACCACTGAGGTGGATTAGTAATGCAGATTCTTTATTATAGAGATCCATGAATATAATTTGTACCAATTGAACTAAGTAATTTTGGTCGCACCAACTCTGTGCATTTCAATTTATTCTGGAATTAAGTACCTTTCAAAGCAAACTAATTTGATTTCCTCTCATACGTCCCTCAAAAAGAACATACAAAGGTATCCAGTTTTGATCACAGGAGGATGTCATTGTTACATAACTGTGTTATGCTGTCATTAAAAAGCAGAAGGCTTCCAATTATATTGCATGCTTCGTGACCTCTGTATGTATGTTTATCAGGTGATGAGGGACTATTGAAGTTTAGGCACTGTTGTAATGTAGGAAACATAGCAGCCAAGATGATACACAGCAAGGTCCTGCAAACAGCAACATGACCATAACCACACAATTGTTTTTCAAGTTGTTGGTTGAAAGATGAATATTGGCAGGATACCTGGGAAAGCTACCCTGCTTGTCTCCAAAATAGTAGCATGGGATTTTTAATATCCAGTCCAGAGGGCAAAGGTGACTTTAGTTTAGTTTCTCACCCAAAAGACAGCACCCCTAACTGTACAGTCTTCCCTTACTACCACACTGGAGTACATCAGGCTAGAGTATGTTATGTTTCTGGAGTGGAACTTATCCCAAACAAACTTCTAGATCTAGTTTGAAGCAGAGACAGATGAATGTTTGCTGGAAGTTATTTAGTGTGACAGGGGACAGAGACAAGATGACCAGAAATTCTACAGGAGATGGCCTCCAGTCTCTCCACTCACATTGCCACCAAAGTGACCCAACTCCAAGTTCCCAATTACTTTCTCATTGATTGAAAAGACTACCCGAATGGCTGCTGAGCTTCCTCACCACTCCTCTACTATTGTTTTTCCTGCAGAAAGGAAAAGAGAATATTATTAGTAGCTTATTTATATAATTTAAGAACGCGCATATCAAAGTATTGGTTGCACGATGGAACAAAGTATGGAGGAGCCCAGCTCTAGATGTGTGATATGCAGTGGAGATCTGAGGAGGCAGAGGCAGCTATGTGAGGATAGTAGCAGGTGTAGAGTGTGGCATTAGGAGGTGGTGTTAAAGGGTGCTACAACAATGATGGAAATTGTTGGTAATTGAAGGAGAGACAGTTGGTGAGTGCTAGAAGTTAAGCTAGTTCAGGGTGATGCAAAGACTGATGCAATACTGGAGTTAAGATTTTTTCTTTAATAACCCCAGTCAGGTCATTAATCTTTCTCCTGCACTGCAGTCAGGTCAACAAGGTAATATTCTTGTCACTGACAAACTTTACTATATGTGTGCGTTGCTTTTCAGGATACCTTGCTGTCAATCACCTCAAGAGGTGCTTCTAAGAGGTGCGGCATCATTTGAAGCTTCTGCCCGGCTTGCCATTCTGGTTTATATACAAAGCTTACTCCCTTAAAGAGGGGCAGGGCTTCAAATATCATCAGGACCATTCAACATTGGAGCCTCTGATTCACCAAATTGTCATGCACTCACTGCAGCTGCCCTCCTTCCTCATGATAATGACTGCTCCTAATCAATTTTGAAACCTAATTATGCCCATGTTGCAGACTGCCAATGCAATACCAATTCTTGGTACATCAAACAGTATAATATCAATGGTACAACTCTTTGATTCACTTCCCCATTGCATTTAACAAGCACATTGTGAGATACAGTTTTGAATATTTGTTACATTTACTGCATAACCCGCTAACAATTGCTCTTCAAATGACTCTACCATGTTTGCCAAATATATCATAACTTTTAATGAAGTTAAGCTGGCTGTCCCAACTTTACCTATGCATTTATAAATGATCACTAATTTTATTTTGAATTATTGTATCTAAACATTGGTTAACTGGCCTAATGTTTCCAGCTGTAATTCTTTTCCTTAAAGTAAGCATTAATTACCTGACAGTCCAGTAGCACAATTTACATATTTAAGGTGGGATACATTAACCACCTCTTCTCTGACTTTGTTAAACAGCCAAGGAGCTGATGAATTGTGCATATTAAGTTTTGCTTTTGTCCTTTTGGAACCAATTCCTTTTCTACTTTGAGCTTTATCAATTGTTCAATAGCCTCTTAAATTATACTGAGCAAGGGGAGGGATCTGCAAGAAATGGAACAAGCTTCAATACAAATGAAAGGAGGTGCAGTAGATGTACTTAGTACAGATAACAGTTGTTGCAAAGTTGGGTAGAGTATCTATGGATTGGAAGGCAGGATGTTAAGAGTATTTGATGTTTGTAAAATGAAGGGGGAAGAGTGTGTAATCCCTTTAAAAGATGATGTTTTTTTCTAGGTTTGGAGATTTAAAAAAAGGGCAGGTGCACAGAAGGCTCCTGAATTGAAACGTTGTATCAAAAAGTTGTATGGTTAACAACCCAGGCATTGGTTTGCTTTGTTGTTAAGACAACTGGTTTGAAAATCAGCCAATTAATTTAAACGATGCACTTAGAAACTAAAAACCAATTAAATTTAAATCTGATGGTTTTGACAACCTAGGTCCAATCCTATTGTAAGAAATCAACAGGTCATCAAGGGTATAGAAGAAGAGGGTATTTGAAAATCAGTGTGAGAACAATTGCCATCCATTAGAGTTAACAACCAGCAGCCCTAAAGAGAAAATCACTGGCTCTCACAGAATTCTCTAAACTGTCAGAGTAACCATCATTTAAATAAAGGTATAGTGGCATTCTTAGCTAATATCCCTGACATGAAAATTTGACAGGGAAAGGTGCTCCTGATTGAAGAACAGCAGAGAAGGCACTGAACATTCCAGAAGATGTACCCTGGCTGTAATTTTAAGAGATTAATTTTGAATTTATTTTATTATTATTTTGGTTTATCTAAGTGGTACCTGTATTTACTGGAACAGCATACCATTTGAATTTTGTTTTATTTGGGATTAGTTAGTAGTTAAGGGGGAATTGTTCGGTCTGTTAGTTGTTCTGGTAATTTGTACACTGTTAGAGTTAGATGAATAAATTATTACTTGTTGATTATAGAGTGACTGTCAGGAGTTCATTTCACTTAACCTCTCCTTTATAACAGATTGGGGGAGGCAGTGAGAGGCAGGTTATACTACTTTTCACACTTCCTTGAACAGATTATGAGGCAAGGCGAGCTTCTCTGGGTATTTTGGCTTTAGTTATCAGAGGCGGGTCAACTTCCACTTCATAACACAATGTTAATAAAATAATGAGAAAGATGGAAGTACAATCCATGTGGATAGAGATAAAAGATTAAAAAAGAATCAATCACACATTAAATGTACAAATCATCTGCCTAAGGAGGGGGGTTCAAGGAAAACTATGAACTCAAATTAGAGAAATTAATACAAAACAGAATAATAATCAAAGAAGATGCAACTACTCCAAAATTAATGACTTGAACAAGTGGGTAAAGGATATGTTGGAATGGGAATCACTGCAGCAAAGGAGGTGGAGAAAAAAAAAGACTGATCATGTCTAAGAAAATATGGAATGGCTTGATGAGAATTGACTGAAACGATACCTGGTGTGCTCCAGCACTGACAAAGTAAAAAGTTGCCATCCACACAAACTACAAAGGCCACTGGTTTCCAAAACAGTGTGTCAACAATATTTCTCTTTTGTTATATAATAGAATTTCGGGTTATTTAGTCTCCCACAAGTATGGTCCTTGAGTACGTGGCCTTTTTTTGCGAGGACTCTTTATCTACAGCAAGAAGTATCCATACATTATATTTTCACAACAGCTTTTGCACCCTTGTGGCTTGTTCTATCTAGTCATGTGACTCATACACCATTATTACATCAGGTATATTTCTGATGTTAACCGCATTACTTCATACTTTCTTCTGAAGGACAATCCCACAGTGAAACAAGATGCCAAAGGAATTAGTTACAGCCCACCACTTCAAATCTTCAAAACCTATCTTTAGATTATTTCAGATTTAGTAGGAACTGCCGATGCTGGAGAATCTGAGATAACAAGGCGTAGAGCTGGATGAACACAGCAGGCCAAGCAGCATCAGAGGAGCAGGAAAGTTGACGTTTCGGGTCTGAACCCTTCTTCAGAAATTATTTCAATTTCTTTTGTTATCAAGATCATCATATCTGTAGGTCATGTCTGGTTTAACAAACACTAGCCATACACAACATTGGTGGAATACAGATGTCAGCTTGTGATGCTGACACAGCCAAGGCAGAAGCAGAAGGGAATGACTTCCAGTGATACTTACAGAACACTTTTGAAACACAATATCAAAAATTCCAACAAAGGATTATTCAGTACTGGGTCTGCTAATTAAGAGCATGTGGGAACAATGCAAGTAGAGGAGAATATAGGCAATGATGATTGTAATATTAAGATAATAATTAGGAAATGAAAAAGGTAATTTATTGGAGAAAATATATTTTCTGTAGCACTCTGTATTGAATTTAGGAAAGTAAAATGGACATCATTATAGGCAAACAATGATATTGAACAGTAATGGAAAAGTACAGGAAGAAGTAGGATTCACGAAAAATAAGAACTAATGAGACTATATGATTGAATCAAGACATGAGATACTTTGAAGATAAGGAAACGTATGCCTGAAATTCAAGGACAGCAGACAACATAAGAATATAAGACTAGGAGTAACAGAAGGCAGTTCAGCTTCTCAAACCCGCTCTGCCATTTCATACAATCATGCTGATCTCATCTTGGCCTCAACTCCAATTTCCTTCCCACTCTCCATTATCCTTCCACCTGTTACTAATTAACAATCTGTTTATCTCCTACTTAAGTTTTCTCAACATCCAGCTTCCACCACACTCTGGAGTAGTGAATTCCAGAAATTCATGTCCTTCTGAGAGAAGTAATTTGTCCTCATCTCTGTTTTAAATCTGCTAATCCTTATCCTAAAACTATGACCTCTCGTTCGAGATTGCCCCACATGAGTAAGCATGCTCTCTACATCTACTTTGTCAATCCCCTTTAGCATCTGATAAACGTTGATTAGATCTCCCCTCATTCTTGTAAACCCGAGAGAGTTTAGGCTTAAACTGCTCAATCCTTAGTCATTAGATAAACCATTCATCTCTGGAACCAGCCAAGAGCAGCCAAGAGGGAATGTGAAGAGATTAGGAGAGACATCAATTCACAATTAGGAAATCAAAAAGATCTATGAAATGAAATTATCAAGAATTATACAACAAAATAGTAAAATATTCTATAAACATAACTTTTAGAAACAAGAATTTGAGATGGTATCTTCCAATATAAAATCCCAGGTATTGATAATGCAGTGGCAGAAACATTAAATCATTATTTTGCTCCAGTGTTTACCGAGGAGATGGATCAAATAGACATGATATTAGAAATAAGAGTGTATTTAAAGTAAAAAAGGAGTAGCAATATTAAGCTTATTAAATTCAAAGACGCTAAGACACAGTCCAGTGTGCTTGTCTTTGTGCCTTCTGAAAGAATCTAGGAAAGAGACATCAGAGGCACAATTACACACACTCAATAATTCATTAAAGGTGTAGTGCTAGTCGACTGGCTAATAGCCAGCATTATATTAATATTTAAGCAGGAACATAGAACATGCCCAGGGAATCACCGATCAACCTAACATTGATGGTAGATATAACGATATAAAGGAAAAAAAAATGGAAATAACTAAAAATAATAAATTTTTAACATAGGGTGGATGAATGAAGTTGTAATGAGTACAGGTAGCCTCAGACATCAGGAATCCTTGAGCCGGACATTGAAGACTGCAACCAAGTCATTGCACATTAATGTGGACGACATTGAGGCTAAAGGCAATGTGCAGGGATTGTGTTGGGGTTTGATCTGCCAAATCATCATTCTGCACTTATACCCACTTTGTGAGTGACAGCACAGCATCAGTGATGATTCCACGGATCCGTCTAGTGAAGGGTTCATTCTATCCAGCAGCTGTTCAAAGATGAGCCACTGACATTCAAGGTCAGGAGGTGTACAATGGGAAGCTCACGTGTCCACTTACTTCACATTTCAATAGTCTACCTAGAAAAGCTGCACAAAGCACTGACTCTCACAAGTTCAACACTGTCCTAAAGAACGGAGTTAGGTCACAGATCATCCATGATCTTGTTGAACGGTGGAACAGGCTCGAGGGGCTGAATGGCCTACTCCTGTTCCTATGTTTAAGCATTTCAGGGCAACACAGCAGTTTATACAAATTGTGAAACATTGATAGATAACTGATGATGATGGGGTCGAAAGAAGATTCCTCTAGATTCCTCTCAACCTGCTCAATATCATGGGACCTCACTGCAATTGCCTGGCTATGAAATCCTGAGAGGTACCTTCGGAGATAGCTAACCTTAGCTCCATAAGATGCTGAAGTATTGTCTCACTGCCTTTTTCCTCTAATGGTCAGTATGACATATAATGTGGGAACACGTGAAGATATCAGGCATATATTCACTTGGATAATGAAATATTTGTTTAGCAACAAAAAGGTTCAAGCACTGCAAAAATATCAAGGTCTACATGATCTTTGTACTTGCCAGGTGTTGCTTGCCATATTACCAAAAGCATGATAAACAATTAAACATAGTCCAAATCCAGCTCATTCATTCTAGAAGTGTGTTTCTGTGAGGTTAGCTCTGGTCTCTCAAATCTGATGAAGCATTGTTCTGTTATGCTTTCTTAGTCAGTCCTGCTGAACAACATCCTGATCCTCATCCTCAGAGGACTGCTCTCAATTCCCCATTTCATCTGCATCCAGGATATTCTCCTTTTGTTTGCTCCAAATGTGAAGTGCACTGCATGCCGCAATGGCTATACTGCAAGGATCTACTGGAACAGTACAGACAGTGAAACCTCATCTTAAGGAGCCAATGGTCGGTTTACTATAGCCCTGGTTGAAGTGTGAGCAATGGTGTGTCTTCATTCTACATCAGTCTGAGGGTTTCACAAATATATCCTGAGCCATTTTTGGAAGGGGTAACCTTGCCTTCCAGCAGCCATCCCTGTCTGGCCCGACGATCTTGGAAAGATGCAGGAACCTGTGGGTCCTCTAGCATAGAATAATCAAGGAAGCTTCCAGAATCTCTGGGGCAGACCTCCAGAATTTTGCAATTCAGTGGTTACATATCACTCGAGCATTCTTGAAGTGGATGCCCTTTCTGTTAATCAACTCTGCAAATTGGTGATGGGAAACTCTCGAAGAAACATGAATGCAGTTGACAACGTCGTGTGCATGGGGGGAAGCCAAGAGAAGTACACTGCCTGAGCTGGTTGAGTAACCACATCAAGAGGGAAGGATATGAACACAGCTGTGATCTGAAGTAAATGGCATCGATAACATCCCAGATGCATTTATCGATTAAGGAAATACTGCACAGGTCCCCAGCTGCTCCTTAAAATGAATAAAAATCCAGGGAAGCTGAATTATGGCCACTGGGATGGAATTGCCACCCAGTCCTTTAGAGCGCAATTCTCCTCCAGCAGATAACACAGTTCAGAGATGAGGGGCTGGGACATCCTTAATCAGCGCCTGAACTGTCTTTCAGTCCATTGAAGAAAACGACTGTAGATGCAGGATCTTATCATATGTCCCTGCCTCCTGTTTGGATTTTGACCTGCTGCTTCTCCCTTTGAAGACTGTCCGGCAGACACTGTAGGTCATAGGTTTTGCAGACAACATGGTTACCGCTGCCTCTCTCTGCATATTTTTCAGAGGAGCAGGAAGGCCACAATCACTCCAGAAATGGCATTCTCCATGTGAGATCTTTCAGCAGATCATCTGTGGGAAATGTCATAACGCAGCACGGAGATCATTGCCATGCCTCCATAAAGAGCTCTGAGGTATGTGACCTTATCCGAATGTACATTGTGCATGATTTCATTGTTACATTGGGAGTAAAGTTCTGCCATAAGCCACCATGATACCCGCCTCTTCCTCAAAGAATAGGCTCCCTTCCACATCACAGACCATGTCCTTTCATACTTACAGATTCAGTGTGAAAATCTGGCAGCTGTGAAGTGTTATCTTTCAGTACTTTTCCTGGAATGTGGTTGTGAAATGGGAACTTCACTTTCCTTTTTGAAGTGCCTCGTTCTCATTGCAGTTTTGACATAATAAGAAGGCAATTAGTGCGCACGATGAAATGGTCACGATTACTTGAGGCCATAATTTTTAATGTGGCCTGCTAAAGAAGTGAAAATTGAAGCTGGATGGTTGGCATTCAGTGGAGGCGTGATTATTGCAAATATTCCTATTAGGACCTCAAATTTCAAGTGTTTTAATCTGCTCCTAAAGAAATAGACAATAACTTATTCCATTCACATTGTATGCAGTATTAGCCATTTTGTGTAGTTATTGCACAGTTGACTTTTGATCTCAGAGACAGAAAGAACTGCAGATGCTGGAGTCAGAGATAACACAGTGCGGAGCTGGAGGAACACAGCAGGCCAGGCAACATCAGAGGAGCAGGAAAGTTGACGTTTCGGGTCGGAACCCTTCTTCAGAAAATAGGAGAAGGGTCCCGAACCGAAACGTCAACTTTCCTGCTCTTTTGATGCTGCCTGACTTTTGATCTGACCTGGCCAGGTTCCAAGTTCTTTTTAATGTGATTTGTAGGATCTGCCTGTGATGCATCAGTTTACACCTTCATGTTCCATTTATGCTTCTGTCTCAATGACCTAACAGCCAGCCCCTCCCATTTCCATTGAGCCCCTTTACATAATCCTTAAAAGGGGCCACCTTACCCCTGAGCCTATGACTTTGGGAATTCTCATGCCATGTTTGCCTTACACTCCCTACCCCTACCCTTCCATTTACTATGGAACCCTATCTTACCATCTAGAATTGCCTTCAATCACAGTTGCCATTCCCTTAGCAACCCAGTACAATGAAGTCCATCTTCAGGGTTGAGTTGCCCAATTACCACAGGACTCCAATGGATTTTCCCTGACCATTATTGACCAAACCCTCAGGACTGACCATGGACTAACCCCGAACAACTTGGAATATCAACTCAAACTGAGCTCTACATGCCCTCTGGAATCATGCCCCCCCAGCACCAGGCTGATCAACTGTAATTTTTTTAATTCATTCATTCACTGGATGAGGGCATCTCTGGCCAAGCAACATTTATTGCTCATCCCTAAATACCTAGAGGGCGTTTAAGAGACAACCACATTGCTGTGGATCTGGAGTCACATATAAGCCAGACCAGGTAAGGACAGTAGTCTCCTTCCCTAAAGGACATTAGTGAAGCAGATGGGTGTTTCTGACAATGGATTCATGGTCATCATTAGACTCTTTAAGTCTCGATATTTATTGCATTCAAATTCCACCATCTGCCATGGCAAGATTTGAACCTGGGTCCCCAGAACATTATCTGGGTCTCTAGGTTAACAGTCCATCAATAATACTACTAAGCCATTGCCCTCCCACCCTTAATAACACTTGCACCCGACCTGCAGGATTGACTGTCCTATCCCTGGGCTGCAAGGACACGGATCCCCAGAGTCTGGTAGGACCAAATGCCTGACTGGCCACGGCCACGCTTTTGAGCTGAAATTGGATAAGCCTCTGGACTGACTGTAGACCTCCTTCATCCCACTAAGAATTCTTTCCTTTAACTTTCACTCATGGCCAATTGCTTGCAGCACATGCAGAATGTTTGTCTCCTAAACTGCTCACACATGTTGCAAGTATGACATCGGCAGAACATAATGTCATACAGTGACAAGTACAATGCATGTCTGATTTCTTGTTGATGCTCCCTGCCTTCATAAGCTGCCTGCCTCTCCTGATGCACTAAAAAGCAAATCAAAACCCAGAGGCTGTAAGCCTATAAAGTTAGTGCTGAAGATAATGAGCTAAGAAAGCAATGCAATATAAACAACAGGCTGGCAGCTCCAGGTGCGTGGTAAAGTGAGTGGCATGAAGAAAGCAAGATGAGAGTCATGAGATGTATTCTCAGCAGTTGCACAAGATTCCTGTGTGCTTCTGTTTACAAAATGACTAGGCAGAAGCATGCAAGTTGTCGGTATCCCTATGCTCCAGCATAAACTGTTGAAGGGCTGAAGCGGTGTGAGTTGGTCTGAAAGTGTGCATAATGATGTACTGAGGTTGGTTTTCTGCTGCTGACTTGTGTGGATGAAGTATTGAGGTGGATGGTGTCCATGGAACAAGTGGGACATTGTTGCCAAGAAGCAGTTGCGTGATAGTTGGAACAGGCATTCAGTGCGCTGCAACCAACAGCTAGCTGCTCTGATTTACGTCACAAATTTGTGCTGTCGAGTTTATTGACAGAGAAGAAGAGAATTAAAGTGATGTTTAAATAAGGTGAGCTGGGGCTTTAATGAGGTGCCAAAGCATGGAAATAAGGTACTCGCTGCTCAATACTAAGATTCAGAAGTTGCCATTTATGGATTGAGGGGCAAATTGGAAACACTTTCCTGACATCAAGAATATGATTTTTTTTGTTCCCAGAGTATTTCCCCATCATTCCCACTGTTGTTCACGCGCAAGATATATGGATACCCAAAATGCCTTTCTAATTTGGACCTTAACTCCTCAATTCTTTCAGTAGAACATTATTCCTATTTCTGTTTCTACCTATGTGGACCACCAAAACTAGATCTTCCCCTCCTACTCTAAATTAATCTTGTGTCAAGAAGAGATGTCTTTATTGCTGACACTTGAAAGGTAACACAGATTACCAGTCAGAACTCCTAGTTTCAATTACAGAGGACAGTATCCATTCCCCTGATCTACTGTTCCCTATCACCTCCCCATTCCTTTCATGAACCCCTTTCAAATGACATCCTACTCTATGACTTTGTGCATTCCACCCCGCAGTCTTTAGTTCATCCACACAAATAGCTATTTGTCAAAGTCAGGGGTCAAGGCTTCACTATTATTAAATTCCGGATCCTCATTCCTAGTTGCAAAACTTTGAGTTATTCACAGGGAGACAAAAGCAAAATGCAGGAATGTCCTTAGAATTGGAAAAGCAATGAAACTTAAACAGATTTCAAAGAAATCCCTTTAGTGTAATTCCTCTGGAGCGTGGATTACAATGAGCTTCTGTCATTAATTTTGCAGACTTTTAGAGTAATGTAATTTAACTGGTGTAATTCTGTTTGAAATCAGTTCATGTCATGACTCATTCTTACTGTTTGCTGCTGGGTGCTGTGTTTCTTTGAATGATGTCCTAAGAGCTGTGAATTGATTTGATAACTTAATTTCCCAACTTTCACATCTCCATTTCGCTTGCTGTGTATTTCAAAAGGATGCACAGTCAAGGCTATTTAAAAATCCATTTACCTTTTATGCGAAACAGCCGTAGGAGTCAAAATATGTTTAACCCAGGCAATAAAACCAGTGCTTATTTGATCTTAATGAACATCAAACCCAGTGACTTTTAAATACAAGCAATTTCATTTGAAATGTGCAGAAAAGCACTTCACTGTCTTTAGAATACTGGGAACAATTGTCTTAATATATTTTGTAAATTGAATCTATTGCACTCAATTTATAGAAGATCTTAATAGTCTGAACAGTTTGTAAAATGGCAAGGGCATTAACCATGAAGCTTGGGACATCAGTCACCATTGAATGAGACACAGGTTTCCACAGGCTTTACTTACATTCGTTGCAGTAGCAGAACATGTAATTATATATTTGACCATATGTAGAATTGTTTTACTTTTTATACTATTAATGCAATGGAGCAACCTAAAGTTTAAGATGTTAGGGCCTTGGCAGCAGTCGGAGCGGTTCCTTCCTGGGGGGGTTGACAGCAGCGGGTTCCTTTGCTGAAATCGCAATGTAAACCAGAACAAGGCACTGGCTGTTTCGGCATGGTGGGCTCAACATCAAGATTGAGCCCAGTTTGGGACCTAGCAGCTTCAGCAGACGCACTGTGGCGACGATGTCGGTGGAGGGAAGATCGTGCCAAAGAACGGCGACATGGTTCCAGTAACGGTGGCGCGGTTCCAGGACATGACTGGGCCTGGGCACCTGACGGAGAAGGCGGTGGCGTTTCGGCTGTGAGCGGGGACTCGGAGCAGCTGAGTGTTAGCAGACTGAGGGACGGACTTGGTGGGTTTGTTTTTCTGGCAGCGGGGACACCTGGCAGAAACAGGGGAGTGATCTGGATATTCCCTTTTGATCTGGCTGCACGTTTTATTTCTGCTTCAGTTTTTAATCCTGTCTTTTGTCTACTAAGATGGCACAGGAGAATGGCAACTTTGTACACTTTCCACTGCATTCCTCTCTTCCTAGGGTACTTGGGTACACGTGACAGTAAAATCTAAATCTAATGATAGACTGAGGGAGAAACTACTAATAAACCAGGCAAAAGTGAAAATGAACGTACTGATTGTACCAGACCTCCATTTTGAGGTATACAAGACGAGCTGGACCAGTATAAGTCATTTGCAAATTTTATTGGCTTTTCCATAGCAATCTTACATTTGGCTACCAGCAGTTTTAAACTAAACGGTGCTGAGGAAGAGTCACTGGACCTGAAATGTTAACTCTGCTTTTTCCTTCACAGATGCTGCCAGACCTGCTGAGCTTTTCCACCAACTTTGTTTTTGTTCCTGAGTTCAAGTAAAGATCTTGCAATGAATCATGCTCTTTTTCAAGATAACAAGCATGGGGCTGGATGAACACAGCAGGTCAAGCAGCATCATAGGAGCAGGAAAACTTGACGTTTCGGGCCTAAACCC